>JAYKTQ010000188.1:0-51005 GCA_036010785.1 Ammospiza maritima maritima
GCCCCCTTTACCTGCAGTGGGCGTGGCTCCGGGTCCCGCCCCCCTGCCGGGGTCACCGGGGTCACCTCGGGGCTTCCCGACGCCTTCCTGCAGGGGCGGGGCCACAGGGGGCGGGGCCTCGTCAGATGTGGCCACGCCCCCCCCTGCCCCCGCCCCAACCCCTCCCCGGCCTCAGCCCCACCCCCCCCAGTGGGCGTGGCCTAAATGGGCGGGGCTTGTGCACGTCTGGCTTTGTGGGCGTGGCCTCTTTGGGGGTGCCTACGGCTCATTTGCATGGAAAGAGGCGTGGCCTGTTAGAGGGGGGTGTCTCTATGTGGGTGTGGCCTATTGGGGGCACAGTGTGGGTGTGGCCTCTTTGGGCGTGTCCCGGACGTGGGCGTGGCCTCCAGAGATCCGACCTGATGTGGGCGTGGCTCATTTGGGTGTGTCTGATTGTGGGTGTGGCCACTTATGGGCGTGGCCTATTGTGTCATAGTCATTTGTGGGCGTGGCTTATTGTGGTTTACACCTCATTGGGCGTGGCCTATTAGGATATACCATCAGTGGGCGTGGCCTATTGGGCTATATGCATCAGTGGGCGTGGCCTATTGGGTATACCCTCAGTGGGCGTGGCCTATTGGGCTATACGCATCAGTGGGCGTGGCCTATTGGGTATACCCTCAGTGGGCGTGGCCTATTGGGCTATATGCATCAGTGGGCGTGGCTTATTAGGGTATAACCCCCCCAGTGGGCGTGGCCTATTGTGCCATACCATCAGTGGGCGTGGCCTATTAGGGTACACCCCTCAGTGGGCGTGGCCTATTGGGCTATACGCATCAGTGGGCGTGGCCTATTAGGGTACATCCCCCAGTGGGCGTGGCCTCCCCTTTCCCCCAGCCCCTCCCCCGTTCCCCAGGTGGGCGTGGCCCCCCGGGGGGCGTGTCCCCGGCGGGGGGCGGGGCTCACTTGCGGCGGCTCTGGCTCAGGTAACAAACGAGGGCGATGACGACGGCGAAGGCGACGACGGCGCCCACGGGACCCACCTTGGCCCAGACCAGACCTGCTGCAGGTGGGAGACAGGTGAGACATGGACAGGTGAGATATGGACAGGTGAGACATGGACAGGTGAGACATGGACAGGTGAGATATGGACAGGTGAGATATGGACAGGTGAGACACGGACAGGTGAGACATGGACAGGTGAGACATGGACAGGTGAGACATGGACAGGTGAGACATGGACAGGTGAGACACGGACAGGTGAGACATGGACAGGTGAGACATGGACAGGTGAGACATGGACAGGTGAGACACGGACAGGTGAGATATGGACAGGTGAGGGACAGGTGTGAGACATGGACAGGTGAGACATGGACAGGTGAGACATGGACAGGTGAGATGGGACAGGTGAGACAAGGACAGGTGAGACATGGACAGGTGAGGGACAGGTGAGACAGGTGAGGGACAGGTGTGCCCAGGTGTCCCCAAATCCCCAAATTTTCACCAATTTTCTCCCATATTTCGCCATTTATTCTCTATTTCCCCACCCCAGGTGTGCCCAGGTGTGCCCAGGTGTGTTCCTATCTATCTCAGCTGTGCCCAGGTGTGCCCAGGTGTGCCCAGGTGTGTTCCTATCTATCTCAGCTGTGCCCAGGTGTGCCCAGGTGTGCCCAGGTGTGTTCCTATCTATCTCAGGTGTGCCCAGATGTGTTCCTATCCACCCCAGGCGTGCCCAGGTGTGCCCAGGTGTGTTCCTGTCTATCTCAGGTGTGCCCAGGTGTGCCCAGGTGTGTTCCTATCCACCCCAGGCGTGCCCAGGTGTGCCCAGGTGTGTTCCTGTCTATCTCAGGTGTGCCCAGGTGTGTTCCTATCCACCCCAGGTGTGCCCAGGTGTGTTCCTATCCACCCCAGGCGTGCCCAGGTGTGCCCAGGTGTGTTCCTATCCACCCCAGGTGTGCCCAGGTGTGTTCCTATCCACCCCAGGCGTGCCCAGATGTGTTCCTATCCACCCCAGGCGTGCCCAGGTGTGCCCAGGTGTGTTCCTGTCTATCTCAGGTGTGCCCAGGTGTGCCCAGGTGTGTTCCTATCCACCCCAGGTGTGCCCAGGTGTGTTCCTATCTATCTCAGGCGTACCCAGGTGTGCCCAGGTGTGTTCCTATCTATCTCAGGTGTGCCCAGGTGTGTTCCTATCCACCCCAGGCGTGCCCAGGTGTGTTCCTATCCACCCCAGGTGTGCCCAGGTGCCCTCTCCCTCTCTCACCCGGGTGGTGGAAGCGCAGCTGCACCCTGGCGCTGCCGTGCCCGTTGCGGGCGTGGCACAGCACGGCGAGCCGCGGCTCCAGGTCGGCCCCGCGCAGGGTGAGGGCGGCGCCGGCGGCGCCAGGTGCGCTCCAGGTGAGGGCGAAGTCGCGGTGCCCCTCGGCCACGCTGGCGTTCAGCCAGGGCAGCTCGAAGGCCAGGGCGGGCGCGGGCACGGCGGCGGCGGCGCAGTCGCACCTGGCCACGCCCTCGCCCGCGGGCGCGCAGCGCGACTCGGGCAGCACCACCGGCGCGTCTGCGGGCACAGATCACAACTTTAACAAAATTCGCTTTTTTTAGCCCAAAAATCCATTTTTTTTTCCTCCTATAAATCCCCCCTTTTTTTTCCCCCAAAAAAATCCCTTTATTTTGGACAAAAATTTCCATTTTTTTGCCCCCAAAATCCTGTTTTCCTTCCCCAAAAATTCTAATTTTCTTTTCTTTTTCCCCGAAAGATTCTTGTTTTTTTTTCCAAATAAAAATAATTTTTTTTCTCCTAAAAATTCTACCTTTTCCCCCCAAAAAATTTCCATTTTTTCCCCCCTAAAATTACGATTTTTTTTTCCTTTTCTCCTAAAAATCTCATTTTTCCCCCTCAAAAATCCCTTTTTTTTTCCCCCTCCAAAATTAATATTTTCCATTCTGCCCCTAAAATCTCGTTTTTCCCCCAAATCTCCCTCGCCCTCCCCGGTGCCGCTCAAGCCCAGGCCGCTCTCACTGCCCAGCCCCATTTTCACCCCCATTTTTCTTTTTTTTTCCCCCAATTTTTTGTCCAAAAATCCCAATTTTTTCGTCCAAAAATCCCAATTTTTTCCGCATTTTTTTTCCCCCCCTTTTTTTTTTTTTTTTACCCAAAATCCCCACTTTCCCCCCCATTTTTCACTCACGCTCCATTCAAGTCCGGGGAGCTGCCACTCCCAAACCCCATTTTCACCCCCATTTTTCTTTTTTTTCCCCCCATTTTTTTGTCCAAAAATCCCAATTTTTTTCGCATTTTTTCCCCCTTTTTTTTTTGCCCAAAATCTCCACTTTCCCCCCCATTTTTCACTCACGCTCCATTCAAGTCCGGGCTGCTGCCACTCCCAAACCCCATTTTCACCCCCATTTTTCTTTTTTTTGCCCCGGTTTTTTTTTCCAAAAATCCCAATTTTTCCGCATTTTTTTCCCCCCCTTTTTTTTTTTTTTTTACCCAAAATCTCCACTTTCCCCCCCATTTTTCACTCACGCTCCATTCAAGTCCGGGGAGCTGCCACTCCCAAACCCCATTTTCACCCCCATTTTTCTTTTTTTTCCCCCCAATTTTTTGTCCAAAAATCCCAATTTTTTTCGCATTTTTTTCCCCCTTTTTTTTTTGCCCAAAATCTCCACTTTCCCCCCATTTTTCACTCACGCTCCATTCAAATCCGAGGAGCTGCCACTCCAACCCCATTTTCACCCCCGTTTTTCTTTTTCTTTCCCCCGATTTTTTTGTCCAAAAATCCCAATTTTCCGCATTTTTTTTTCCCCCCTTTTTTTTTTTTTTTTATTACCAAAAATCTCCACTTTCCCCCCCCATTTTTCACTCACGCTCCATTCAAGTCTGAGGAGCTGCCACTCCCCAAACCCATTTCCGCCCCCCGTTTTTCTTTTTCTATCCCCCGATTTTTTGTCCAAAAATCCCAATTTTTTTGCATTTTTTTCCCTCTTTTTTTTTCTTTTTTGCCCAAAATCCCATTTTTCCCCTCAAACCGCGCTCACGCTCCACGGCGACATTCAAATCCGAGGAGCTGCCACTCCCAAACCCCCATTTTCACCCTGTTTTTCTTCTTTTCCCCCGATTTTTTTCCCGAAAATCCCAATTTTTTCTGCATTTTTTTCCCCCCCCTTTTTTTTTTTTTTTTTTGCCCAAAATCCCCGTTTTTCGCCCAGAGCGCGCTCACACTCCACGGTGAGGTTGAAGGCCACGCTGCTGTGCCCGTGCTGGTTCTCGGCGCGGCACAGGTACTCGCCGACGTCCTCGCGGCGCGGCCGCCGGCAGCTCCAGGCTCACCTGGCGCTCGTACACGGCCGCGGCCACACGCGGCGCCCGCGCGACAGCGTCACGATGGGCGCGGGGTGGCTGCGCGCCGAGCAGGTGACGCGCACCTGCTCACCTGCCAGCACCCAGAAGGTGCCGTTCAACACAGGTGTGCGCGGGGCGTCTGTGGGACAGGTGAGAGACAGTGAGATGTGATACGGGTGAGACACAGGTGAGATACGGACACGCGAGGCCGAGCAGGTGACGCGCACCTGCTCACCTGCCAGCACCCAGAAGGTGCCGTTGAGCACCGGGGTCCCTGGGAGCGTCTGCAGGTGAGATACGGGACAGGTGAGATGTGATACGGGCGAGAGAAATGAGATACAGGTGAGACACGGACACGTGAGGCCGAGCAGGTGACGCGCAACCTGCTCACCTGCCAGCACCCAGAAGGTGCCGTTCAACACAGGTGTGCGCGGGGCGTCTGTGGGACAGGTGAGAGACAGGTGAGATGTGATACGGGTGAGATACGGGCGAGAGAAATGAGATACAGGTGAGGACACAGGTGAGATACGGACACATGAGGCCGAGCAGGTGACGCGCACCTGCTCACCTGCCAGCACCCAGAAGGTGCCGTTGAGCACCGGGGTCCTGGGAGCGTCTGCAGGTGAGATACGGGACAGGTGTGATACAGGTGAGATGTGATACAGGTGAGACACAGGTGAGATACGGACACGTGAGGCCGAGCAGGTGACGCGCCACCTGCTCACCTGCCAGCACCCAGAAGGTGCCGTTCAACACAGGTGTGCGCGGGGCGTCTGTGGGACAGGTGAGAGACAGGTGAGATGTGATACGGGTGAGAGATGGACAGGTGAGATGTGATACAGGTGAGATACAGGTGAGATACGGGACAGGTGTGCTGTGATACAGGTGAGATACGGGCGAGAGAAATGAGAGAAATGAGACACAGGTGTGCTGTGATACAGGTGAGACACAGGTGAGATACGGGACATGGACAGGTGTGATACAGGTGAGATACAGGTGAGATACGGGACGGGTGTGCTGTGATACAGGTGAGATACGGGGGAGAGAAATGAGATACAGGTGAGACACAGGTGAGATGGCACAGGTGAGCCAGGTGACACAGGCAATGACAGAAGGGTGGCACAGGTGGCACAGGTGGCGCAGGTGTGCAGACGGACCCAGGTGTGCTCAGCTCCAGCCAGGGGTGTCCTCAGGTGCCCACAGGTGTGCCCAGGTGTGTTCCTGTCCCTCCCAGGTGTGCCCAGGTGTGTTCCTATCCCTCTCAGGTGTGCCCAGGTGTGTTCCTGTCCCTCCCAGGTGTGCCCAGGTGTGCCCAGGTGTGCTCCTATCCCTCTCAGGTGTGCCCAGGTGTGCTCCTATCCCTCCCAGGTGTGCCCAGATGTGCTCCTGTCCCACCCAGGTGTGCTCCTATCCCTCTCAGGTGTGCCCAGGTGTGTTCCTGTCCCTCTCAGGTGTGCCCAGGTGTGTTCCTGTCCCTCCCAGGTGTGCCCAGGTGTGCCCAGGTGTGCTCCTATCCCTCCCAGGTGTGCCCAGGTGTGTTCCTGTCCCTCTCAGGTGTGCCCAGGTGTGCTCCTATCCCTCCCAGGTGTGCCCAGGTGTGCTCCTGTCCCTCTCAGGTGTGCCCAGGTGTGTTCCTGTCCCTCCCAGGTGTGCCCAGGTGCCCCCAGATCCCCAAATTTCCACCGATTTTCCTCAAATTTTCACCGATTTCCCCCCAGTGTTCCCCATTTTTCCCCTCCCAGGTGTGCCCAGGTGTGCCCAGGTGCGCGCCCGGGCGCGCCACTCACAGGCCACGTGCAGCTCCAGGCTCCGGTTGTGGCGGCCGTGCCGGTTCTCGGCCACGCAGGTGTAGGTGCCGCTGTCGCGCGGGCTCACCTGCGCCAGGTGCAGGGGCAGCGCCGCCGCCCCCGGCTCCTCCCGCAGCACCTGCGGCCCCCGGAACCAGGTGAGCAGCGGGGGGGGGCGGCCCTCGGCGGAACAGCCCAGGTGCACCTGGGAGCCCTCGAGGGCCTCGGCGGGGCCGGAGACGTCCAGAACCTGCGGCTCGTCTGGGGACGGACAGGTGAGTCAGGGACCCCGAAATGTACCCAAAACCTGCCCAAAACCTGCCCAGGTGTGTCAGGGACACCTCCAGCACCTGCGGCTCGTCTGGGGACGGACAGGTGAGTTAGGGACCTCAAAATGTACCCAAAACCTGCCCAGGTGTGTCAGGGACACCTCCAGCACCTGCGGCTCGTCTGGGGACAGGGGGGACAGGTGAGTTAGGGACCCCAAAATGTGCCCAAAACCTGCCCAGGTGTGTCAGGGACACCTCCAGCACCTGCGGCTCGTCTGGGGACGGACAGGTGAGTTAGGGACCTCAAAATGTACCCAAAACCTGCCCAAAACCTGCCCAGGTGTGTCAGGGACACCTCCAGCACCTGCGGCTCGTCTGGGGACAGGGGGGACAGGTGAGTCAGGGACCCTGAAATGTACCCAAAACCTGCCCAAAAACCACCAAAAGCTGCCCAGAACCTGCCCAGGTGTGTCAGAAACACCAAAAACCTGCCCAAAAACCTGCCCAGGTGTGTCAGGGACACCTCCAGCACCTGCCCAGGTGTGTCAGGGACACCTCCAGCACCTGCGGCTCGTCTGGGGACGGACAGGTGAGTTAGGGACCCCGAAATGTACCCAAAACCTGCCCAAAAACCTGCCCAGGTGTGTCAGGGTCCCCCTCAGCACCTGCCCAGGTGTGTCAGGGACCCCCCAGAATGTGCCCAGGTGTGTCAGGGGCCCCCCAGCACCTGCCCAGGTGTGTCAGGGACCCCCCAGCACCTGCGGCTCGTCTGGGCACGGGGGGGGACAGGTGAGTCAGGGACCCCAAAAAACTCCCCAAAAATGCCCAAAGTTTCCCCAAATTTCCACCGGATTTCCCCAAATTTCCCAAATTTCACCAAATTTCCCCCCAATTTTCACTCCCCGGGTGTGCCCAGGTGTGCCCAGGTGTGTTCCTGTCACTCCCCAGGTGTGCCCAGATGTCCCCAGGTGTGTTCCTTCACTCCCCAGGTGTGCCCAGGTGTGCCCAGGTGTGTTCCTGTCACTCCCCAGGTGTGCCCAGGTGTGCCTAAATCCCCAATTTTCACTGAATTTCCTCAAATTTCCACCTCATTGACCCAAATTTTCACCGATTTTCACCCAATTTTCACCATTTTTTCCCCAATTTTCCCCATTTTCCGCCCCCCAGGTGTGCCCAGGTGCTCACACTGCACGTCGAGCGCCACGGCGGCACCGAATGCCAGGCTGGAGTTGGGCAGGGTCACCTGGCAGCCCAGGTGTGCCCAGGTGTGCCCAAAACCCCAATTCCCACCTAACTTCCCCAAATTTCCACCAATTTTCACCCAATTTTCACCATTTTTTCCCCCAATTTTCCCCGTTTTCCGCCCCCCAGGTGTGCCCAGGTGTGTTCCCGTCCCTCTCAGGTGTGCCCAGGTGTGCCCAGGTGTGCCCAAACCCCCAAATTCCCACCTAACTTTCCCCGGTTTTCACCTAATTTCCCCATTTTTTCACCGATTTTCACCCAATTTTCACCATTTTTTCCCCAATTTTCCCCATTTTCCGCCCCCCAGGTGCGCCCAGGTGCTCACACTGCACGTCGAGCGCCACGCTGGCGCTGAAGGCCAGGCTGGAGTTGGGCAGGGTCACCTGGCAGCCCAGGTGTGCCCAGGTGTGCCCAAACCCCCAAATTCCCACCTAACTTCCCCCGGTTTTCACCTAATTTCACCATTTTTTTACTGATTTTCACCCAATTTTCACCATTTTTTCCCCAATTTTCCCCGTTTTCCGCCCCCCAGGTGTGCCCAGGTGTGTTCCTGTCCCTCTCAGGTGTGCCCAGGTGTGCCCAAACCCCCAAATTCCCACCTAATTTCCCCTGGTTTTCACCTAATTTCACCGTTTTTTCACCGATTTTCACCCAATTTTCACCGTTTTGCCCCCAGTTTCCGCCCCCCAGGTGCGCCCAGGTGCTCACACTGCACGTCGAGCGCCACGCTGGCACCGAATGCCAGGCTGGAGTTGGGCAGGGTCACCTGGCAGCCCAGGTGTGCCCAGGTGTGCCCCAAAACCCCAAATTCCCACCTAATTTCACCTTTTTTTCACCGATTTTCACCCAATTTTCACCGTTTTGCCCCCATTTTCCACCCCCCAGGTGCGCCCAGGTGCTCACACTGCACGTCGAGCGCCACGCTGGCGCTGAAGGCCAGGCTGGAGTTGGGCAGGGTCACCTGGCAGCCCAGGTTGCGGCCGCCGTCCTCGCGCCGGGCGCGGAAGCGCAGCCGGGACACGACGGAGGCGGCGCCGGCCGCGTCCTCGCGCCACTCGCGCTCGGAAAGTTCCGGAAGCTCCCCGGCGCCCTCCCAGCGCAGGCGCGGCCGCTGGCGCGGGCACGAGTCGGGCACGCGGCACCGCAGCTCGGCCACGGCGCCCGCCACCACCTCCGCGGGCACCTCCAGCAGCGGCTCCTCTGCGGGGAGAGCACACAGAAAAAAATTGGGGTTAGAAATGGCAAAAATGGGGTCAGAATGTCCTAAAAATAATCCCCGTCGTTTATCCCCAAAAATGGGGTTAAAATGTCCCCAAATGTCCCAAAAATGGGGTTAAAATGTCCCCAAAAAACCCCTCCGGCCACCACCTCCGCCGGCACCTCCAGCAGCGGCTCCTCTGCGGGGAGAACACAAAAAAAAAAATTGGGGTTAGAAGTGGCAAAATCTCCTGGGTTTTTGTCCCAAAAACTGGGGTTGAAATGTCCTAAAAATCCCCGTCATTTATCCCAAAAAATGGGGTTGGAAATGGCACAAAATCCTGGGTTTTATCCCAAAAAAATGGAGTCCAAATATCCCAAAAATTGAGTTCTGGATACCCCCAAAATTCCTGTTCTTTATCCCAAAAAATGGGGTCAAAATGTCCTAAAAATCCCCGTTCTTTATCCCAAAAAATGGGGTTAAAATATCTCAAAAAATGGGGTCCAAATGTCCCCAAAAATGGGGTTAAAATGTCCCCAAATGTCCCCAAAATGGGGTTAAAATATCCCCAAATGTCCTAAAAATCCCCGTCATTTATCCCCAAAAATGGGGTTAAAATATCGCAAAAAATGGGCTCCAAATGTCCCCAAAAATGGGGTTTAAATGTCCCCAAATGTCTCAAATATGGGGTTAAAATATCCCCAAACGTCCCAAAAATCCCCAACATTTATTCCCTAAAATGGGGTTAAAATATCTCAAAAAATGGGGGCAAAATGTCCCCAAAAATGGGGTTAAAATATCCCCAAACATCCCAAAAATCCCCAACATTTATTCCCTAAAATGGGGTTAAAATATCTCAAAAATGGGGTCCAAATGTCCCCAAAAATGGGGTTAAAATATCCCCAAATGTCCAAAAATGGGGTTAAAATGTCCCCAAAACTCTCTGGCCACCACCTCCGGGGGCACCTCCAGCAAAGGCTCCTCTGTGAAAAGAACAAAAATAAATTTAAATTTTTTGAGGGTTTTTATGCCAAAAAATGGGTTCTGGGTGTGCCAAAAATTCCTGTCCTTTATCCCAAAAAATGGTGTCCAAATATCCCAAAAATTGAATTCTGGATGTCCTAAAAATCGCCATCCTTTATCCCAAAAAACGGGGTTCAAATATCCCAAAAACGAGGCCCAAATATCCCCAAAACCAGGATGGCCCCAAAATCCCATTTCCAGCCCCAAAATCTCAAAAATTCCTCAAAAAACCCCAAAATTCCGCCAAAAAACCCAAAATTCCTCAAAAAACCTGACTGCAAACGTCCCGGAAATCGGCAAAACTCCTCCACGAAGCCCCAAAGCCCGACTCCAATCGGGCCCAAAATGGGGAAAATTCCTCCAAAATCCCGCAAAACTTATCCTGAAAATGGGCACAATTCCTCCAAAAATCACCAAAAATAATCTCAACATTTCCCAAAAAAATTCATTCTAAACTGCCTAAAAAATCGGCAAAATTCCTCTGAAAATCGCCAAAAAATCGCCCAAAAATCGCCAAAAGTCCCATAAAATACCTTTAAAAATGCCCCAAAAATTCCCAAAATATCGGCTCTAAACTCCCTAAAAATCGGCAAAATTCCTCTAAAAATCGCCAAAAAGTCAGCAAGAAATCACAAAAAAAAAAATCGCCAAAAAAATCCCTAAAAATTACCAAAAAAATCCCCCCAAAATCTCAAAAAATGTCAAAAAAGTCCCTAAAAAATCCCTACAAAAATCCCCAGAATTTCTGGGAAACTTCACTCTAAAAATCGCCAAAAAACCCCAAAAGTCACCCAAAAATCGCCAAAAAAATCGGCAAAAAATCACTAAAAAAATCGCAAAAAATCCCTAAAAAAATCACCAAAACACCCCAGAAACTTCCGGAAAAAATCCCAAAAATTTAAAATAATTCAAAATCATCATAAAACCGACTCACCGAGTTTGTCGAGGGTGGTTTGCTCGAGGGAGCGATCCCGGACCCCGGGACCCCCGCGGACACAAATCCACCCAAAATCACCCAAAAACCCACAAAGCTCCACCCAAACACACCCAAAATCCGCAAATTTCCATCTAAAAAACCTGAAAATCGGGAAAATTCCTCAAAAAAAACCAAAATCCCTCAAAAAAACTGACTGCAAACATCCCGGAAATCGGCAAAACTCCCCTTAAAACCACTCAAAAACTCCCCAAAATGGAGAAAATTCCTCCAAAAAACCCCAAAATTTCACTCTAGACTTCCTAAAAATCGCCCCCCAAAAAAAAAATCCTAAAAAAAGTCTTGAAAATCCCTCAAAAATCCTAGAATATTCACTGTAGTATCCCCTGAAAATCGGCCAAAAAAAATCCCAAAAAAATGCCCAAAAATGCCTAAAAATCACCAAAAAAATTCCCAAAAAATGCCTAAAAAATCCCCAAAAATTGCCTAAAAAATGCGAAAAAATCCCTTAAAAAATCCCCCAAAAAATGCCTAAAAAATCCGAAAAAAATCCCTTAAAAATTAAAAAAATGCCTAAAAAATCCGAAAAAAATCCCTTAAAAAATAAAAAAGCCTAAAAAATCCGAAAAAAATCCCTTAAAAATTAAAAAAAAATGCCTAAAAAATCCGAAAAAAATCCCTTAAAAAATCCCAAAAAAATTCCTAAAAAATCCCTTAAAAATGCCGAAAAAATCCGAAAAAAATCCCTTAAAAAAATCCCCAAAAAATTCCTAAAAAATCCGAAAAAAATCCCTTAAAAAATCCAAAAAAAAGCCTAAAAAATCCGAAAAAAAATCCCTTAAAAAAAAAAAGCCTAAAAAATCCGAAAAAAAATCCCTTAAAAAATCCCAAAAAAAAATCCCTAAAAATCCCCCCCAAAAAATCCCAAAAAATTGCCTAAAAATCCCCAAAAAAATCCCAAAAAATGCCTAAAAATCCCCCCAAAAAACCCAAAAAAATGCCTAAAAATCCCCCAAAAAATCCCAAAAAATCGCCTAAAAATCCCCCAAAAAATCCCAACAAAATGCCTAAAAATCCCCCCAAAAAACCCCAAAAAAATGCCTAAAAATCCCCCAAAAAATCCCAAAAAATCGCCTAAAAATCCCCCAAAAAATCCCAAAAAAATGCATAAAAATCCCCAAAAAAATCCCAAAATAAGCCTAAAAATCCCAAAAAAAATCCCAAAAAAAGCCTAAAAATCCCCCAAAAAACCCCAAAAAAAATGCCTAAAAATTCCCCAAAAAATCCCAACCAAATGCCTAAAAATCCCCCAAAAAACCCCAAAAAAAGCCAAAAAATCCCCAAAAAAATGCCTAAAAATCCCCCAAAAAATCCCAAAATAAGCCTAAAAATCCCAAAAAAAATCCCAAAAAAAGCCTAAAAATCCCCCAAAAAACCCCAAAAAAATGCCTAAAAATCCCCCAAAAAATCGCCTAAAAATCCCCCAAAAAATCCCAAAAAATGCCTTAAAATCCCCCAAAAAATCCAAAAAAAAAAAAGCCAAAAAATCCCCAAAAAAATGCCTAAAAATCCCCCAAAAAATCCCAAAAAATGCCTTAAAATCCCCCAAAAAATCCAAAAAAAAAAAGCCAAAAAATCCCCAAAAAATGCCTAAAAATCCCCCAAAAAATCCCAAAAAATCGCCTAAAAATCCCCCAAAAAATCCCAAAAAATCGCCTAAAAATCCCCCAAAAAATCCCAAAAAATCGCCTAAAAATCCCCCAAAAATCCCCAAAAAAATGCCTAAAAATCCCCCAAAAAATCCCCAAAAATCGCCTAAAAATCCCCCAAAAAATCCCAAAAAAATCCCAAAACCCCCCAAGGACCCCACCAACGGAGGAACTCCCAAGCGCGCGCTCACCGAGTACGTCGAGCGCGGCGTGCTCGCTGAAGCTGTACTGGTTGTAACCGCCCAGGTCCCCTCGGAAGTAGTAGCGGCCGCCGAGCTCGGCGCTGAGGGGCGGCCCGAGCTCCAGGGAGCAGTCGCGGAGCCCCGGGTCCCCCACGAGCCTCGCGCGGCCCTCGAAGCTCTCGTGGACGCCCCCGGGCCGCGATCGGGCCACCACGGGCGGGTAATTTTTGGGGTAGGGGCTGCCGAAGTACCAGAGGCCCTGCACCGAGCCCGGCCGCAGCTCCTCGGGGTACGAGAAGCGGCACGGGATGGACGCGCACGAGCCCGCCAGCCCCGCCACGGCCGGCGGCATCCACGCGGCCCACGAGGCGGCCACGATTCCTGGGGAAGGGGGAAAAGAATTAATTAAAAAAATATTTGGGGTGAAATGAGGGGGGTTTGGAGGCGGTGTGGGGGCGGTGTGTGGTGAAAAAGGGGAGTTTTGGGGGGGTTTAGGGGTTCGGAAGCGGCATCCACGCGGCCCACGAGGCGGCCACGATTCCTGGGGGAGGGGGAAAAAAATGGGAAAAAATTAATTAAAAAATATTTGGGGTGAAATGATGGGGGTTTGGGGGCGGTGTGTGGTGAAAAAGGGGAGATTTGGGGGTGTTTTTGAGGGGTTTAGGGGTTCGGAAGCGGCATCCACGCGGCCCACGAGGCGGCCACGATTCCTGGGGGAGGGGGAAAAAAAATGGGAAAAAATTAATTGAAAAATATTTGGGGTGGAATGAGGGGGGTTTGGGGGCGGTGTGTGGTGAAAAAGGGGAGTTTTGGGGGGGTTTAGGGGTTCGGAAGCGGCATCCACGCGGCCCACGAGGCGGCCACGATTCCTGGGGGAGGGGGAAAAAATGGGAAAAAATTAATTAAAAAATATTTGGGGTGAAATGAGTGGGGTTTGGGGGCGGTGTGTGGTGAAAAAGGGGAGTTTTGGGGGGGTTTTTGAGGGGTTTAGGGGTTCGGAAGCGGCATCCACGCGGCCCACGAGGCGGCCACGATTCCTGGGGGAGGGGGAAAAAAAATGGGAAAAAATTAATTAAAAAATATTTGGGGTGGAATGATGGGGGTTTGGGGGCGGTGTGTGGTGAAAAAGGGGAGTTTTGGGGGGGTTTTGGGGGGTTTATGGGGGGTTTAGGAGACCCAGAGTAGGCCACGAGGTGGTGAAAATTCCTGGATGTTTGGGAAAGAAAAGGGGGAAAAATTAGGAAATATGAGGAAAAATTGAAATATTGGGGTTTTGGGGTGGAATGAGGGGGGTTTGGGGGCGGTGTGTGGTGAAAAAGGGGAGATTTGGGGAGGTTTTTGAGGGGTTTAGGGGTTCGGAAGCGGCATCCACGCGGCCCACGAGGCGGCCACGATTCCTGGGGAAGGGGGAAAAAAAATGGGGAGAAAAACGGGAAAAAATGAATTAAAAAAATATTTGGGGTGAAATGAGGGGGCTTTGGGGGCGGTGTGTGGTGAAAAAGGGGAGATTTGGGAGGGGTTTTGGGGTCCTAAGAGGCTCAGGATGGTCCTCAGATTGCTGGGATTTTGGGGAAAACCAGTATAAACCAGTATAAACCAGGATAAACCAGGATAAACCGGTATAAACCGGTACAAACCAGTATAAACCAGTAAGGAAAGCCCAAACCGGTACAAACCAGTACAAACCAGTATAAACCAGGATAAACCGGTATAAACCGGTATAAACCAGTAAGGAAAGCCCAAACCAGTACAAACCAGTAAGGAAAGTACAAACCAGTCCAAACCAGCCCAAACCAGTCCAAACCAGTCCAAACCAGTACAAACCAGTATAAACCAGTATAAACCAGTCCAAACCAGTACAAACCAGTCCAAACCAGCCCAAACCAGCCCAAACCAGCCCAAACCAGTACAAACCAGTATAAACCAGTATAAACCAGTCCAAACCAGTACAAACCAGTCCAAACCAGCCCAAACCAGCCCAAACCAGTACAAACCAGTATAAACCAGTATAAACCAGTCCAAACCAGTCCAAACCAGCCCAAACCAGTACAAACCAGCACAAACCAGTCCAAACCAGTCCAAACCAGTACAAACCAGTACAAACCAGTACAAACCAGCCCAAACCAGTACAAACCAGCACAAACCAGTACCAACCAGTACAAACCAGTACAAACCAGTACAAACCAGCCCAAACCAGTACAAACCAGCCCAAACCAGTACAAACCAGTCCAAACCAGTACAAACCAGTACCTGGCGGCAGCAGCAGCAGCAGCAGCAGGGGGGGGCGGCTCATGGCGGCGCTGGGGACAGAGGGGACAGCGGGGTCAGCCCAGTATAAACCAGTATAAACCAGTATGGACCAGTGTGGACCAGTATGGACCAGTATAAACCGGTATGGACCAGTATAAACCAATACAAAGCAGTATAGACCAGTGTAAACCAGTATGGACCAGTATAAACCAGTATAGACCAGTATAAACCGGTACGGACCGGTATAAACCAGTACAGACGAGCGTAAACCAGTCCAAACCAGTCCAAACCAGTCCAAACCAGCACAAACCGACACGAATCAGTATGGACCAGTATAAACCGGTACGGACCGCTATCAACCCAGTACAAACCGGTACAAACCAGTATAAACCAGTGCCCTCCCAGTGTCCCCCCACTGTCCCCCATTGTCCCCAATTGTCCCCCAGTCCCTCCCAGTGCTCCCAGTACCTCTCAATGTCCCTGTCCCAGTGTCCCCAGCTGTCCCCAGTGTCCCCATTCCCTGCCAGTGTCCCCCCCACTGTCCCCAGTTGTCCCCAATTGTCCCCCAGTACCTTCCCAGTCTCTCCCAGTCCCTCCCAGTGCTCCCAGTGCCTCTCGATGTCCCTGTCCCAGTGTCCCCAGTGCTGTCCCAGTGTCCCCAGTATATCCAGTCCCTCGTGTCCCCATTGTTGTCCCCACTGTCCCCCTTTACCTTCCCAGAGCTCCCAGTGCCCCCAGTGCCTCACGATGTCCCTGTCCCAGTGTCCCCAACTGTCCCCCAGTCCCTCCCAGTCCCTCCCAGTGTCCCGCCCCCCACGGTGTCACTGTCCCCATTGTCCCCATTGTCCCCCAGTACCTTCCCAGTCCCTCCCAGTGCTCCCAGTGCCATTGTCCCCAACTGTCCCCCAGTCCATCCCAGTGCTCCCAGTACCTGTCGATGTCCCCAGTGTCCCCAGTCCTGTCCCAGTGTCCCCCCATGGTGTCACTGGCCCCAGTGTCCCCAGTCCCCCCCAGTGCTCCCAGTACCTCTCGATGTCCCTGTCCCAGTGTCCCCAACTGTCCCCAGTCCCCCCCAGTGCTCCCAGCGCCTCTCGATGTCCCTGTCCCAGTGTCCCCAACTGTCCCCAGCTGTCCCCAGCTGTCCCCAGTCCCTCCCAGCCGCTCCCAGTGCTTCCCAGTGCCCCCCCACGGTGTCACTGTCCCCATTGTTGTCCCCATTGTCCCCAGTTGTCCCCCAGTCCCTCCCAGTGCTCCCAGTGCCTCTCGATGTCTCTGTCCCCAGTGTCCCCAGTGTCCCCAGTCCCTCCCAGTCTCTCCCAGTGCTCCCAGTGCCTCTCGATGTCCCAGTGTCCCCCCCCCCCCCCACGGTGTCACTGTCCCAATTGTCCCCCAGTACCTTTCCAGTCCTTCCCAGTCTCTCCCAGTGCTCCCAGTCCCAGTGTCCCCAGCACCTCTCGATGTCCCTGTCCCAGTGTCCCCAACTGTCCCCAGCTGTCCCCAGCTGTCCCCAGTCCCTCCCAGCCGCTCCCAGTGCCTCCCAGTGCCCCCCCACGGTGTCATTGTCCCCAACTGTCCCCCAGTCCCTCCCAGTGCTCCCAGTGCCTCTCGATGTCCCTGTCCCAGTGTCCCCAACTGTCCCCAGTGTCGCCAGTCTCTCCCAGTCCCTCCCAGTGCCCCCAGTACCTCTCGATGTCCCTGTCCCAGTGTCCCCAGCCCTGTCCCAGTGTCCCCAGTCCCTCCCAGTGCCCCCAGTGTCCCCCCACTGTGGCTGTCACTGTCCCCATTGTTGTCCCCATTGTCCCCCTTTACCTTCCCAGTCTCTCCCAGTGCTCCCAGTGCCTCTCGATGTCCCTGTCCCAGTGTCCCCAACTGTCCCCAGCGCTGTCCCAGTGTCTCCAGTCCCTCCCAGTCCCTCCCAGTGCCCCCAGTGCCCCCCCACTGTCGCTGTCACTGTCCCCATTGTTGTCCCCATTGTCCCCCTTTACCTTCCCAGTCTCTCCCAGTGCTCCCAGTGCCTCTCGATGTCCCTGTCCCAGTGTCCCCAACTGTCCCCAGCGCTGTCCCAGTGTCCCCAGTCCCTCCCAGTGCCCCCAGTGCCCCCCCATTGTCGCTGTCACTGTCCCCATTGTTGTCCCCAGTGTCCCCATTGTCCCCGCCCGTCCCAGGCCGTGCCGGGGGCGGTTGGTGACAGCACCGGCCCCCCCCCCTCCCCCCTCCCAGTACAAACCAGTACAACCCAGTGACAGCCCCTCCCCCACCCCCGCCCCGCCCCCCACGCCCGAATTCCGCGCGAGCCGAAAAGCGGCAAAAAAAAAGGCGAAAAACGGCAAAAAACGACAAAAAAAGGGACAAAAAAAAAAAAAAAAGGGACAAAGGGAGGCAGTGTGACACCCCCGGGGGCACCCCGCGAGTCTGGGGGGGTCCCGAGGGGGTTTCGGGCGGAAATCCCCGAATTTTGGGGCATTTGAAGGAATTTTAAAGGGATTTTTTGGGGTTTTTAAGGGAGATTTTTTGGGTTTTTAAAGGAAATATTTTTGGGGAAAATTCAGGAATTTTTGGGGGGTTCCGGAAATTTTGGGGGAGTCCCCGGAATTCTGGGGGGGTCCCGAGGGGTTTTGGGGGGAAATCCCCGAATTTTGGGGAATTTGAAGGAATTTTAAAGGAATTTTTTTAGGGTTTTTAAGGAATTTTTTTCGGGTTTTTAAAGGAGTTTTTGGGATTTTAAAGGAACTTTTGGGGGAGTTTTTAAAGGAGATTTTTGGGGTTTTTAGAGGAATTTTTTAGGGGAAAGTTCAGGAATTTTTGGGGGTTCCGGAAATTTTGGGGGAGTCCCCGGAATTCTGGGGGGGTCCCGAGGGGTTTTGGGGGGAAATCCCCGAATTCTGGGGAATTTGAAGGAATTTTAAAGGATTTTTTTGGGGTTTTTAAGGAATGTTTTTGGGGAGAAAATCCGGAATTTTGGGGGGAAAAATGCGGAATTTTTGGGGAGAAAATTCGGGTTTTTTTGGGGGGAAAATCTGGATTTTTTTGGGAGGTTTTTAAGGAATATTTTTGGGGGAAAATCCAGAATTTTTTGGGGGGAAATCGGAAATTTTGGGGGAAAAATCCGGAATTTTTGGGGGAAAATCCAGATTTTTTTGGGGGAAAAATCCGGAATTTTGGGGGGTTTTTAAGGAATTTTTTGGGGGGGAAAATGCGGAATTTTTGGGTGAAAATCCAGATTTTTTGGGGGGAAAAATCCGGAATTTTGGGGGGTTTTTAAGGAATTTTTTGGGGTGGGAAAATGCGGAATTTTTGGGTGAAAATCCGGATTTTTTTGGGGGAAAAACCCGGAATTTTTTGGGGTGCCCGCTCACCTCCCAAAATCCCGGGGGGGTCCCGAAGCTCCGGGGGGTCCCAAATTCGGGGCCGAGAGTGGGGGGAGGGGCGGAGGGACCGCCAATAAATGGGGGGGAGGGGGAGGGGCCGGACCCGCCCATCCCCCCCCCGTGACATCAAATTTTCCCCTCCTTTTTTCCTGGGTTTTTCCTTGGTTTTTCCTTTTTTTTTTTTTTTTTTTTTTTTTTTTTTTTTTTCCCATTTCCCGCTTTTTCCTAATTTTCCCAATTTTTTCACATTTTCCCCCAATTTTTTGTCCATTTTCCCCCAGTTTTTCCCAATTTTCCCCCATTTTCCCCCAATTTGCTCCCCAACCCCCTCCCCATTTTCTCCCAATTTATTCCCCATTTTCCCCCAGTTTTTCCCAGAATTTTCCCCAATTTCCCCCCATTTTCCCCAGAATTTTCCCCCCAATTTTCCCCATTTTCCTCAATTTTCTCCCTCATTTTCCCCCTCATTTTTCCCCATCTTTTCCCTAATTTTGCCCCAAATTTTCCCATTTTCCCCCAATTTCCCCCCCACATTTTTTTTTCATTTTCCCCCAAATTTTCCCCCTATTCTTTCCCCCAATTTTCCCCCCCATTTTTCCCATTTTCCCCCAATTTTCCCCCCATTTTTTCCCAATTTTCCCCCCATTTTTTCCCAATTTTCCCTAATTTTTCCCCAATTTCTCCCCCCATTTTTTCCCATTTTTTCCCATTTTCCGTCATTTTTTCCCCAATTTCCCCCACCTCCATATAAGGCAATGGGCGCGGCCCGAGCCGGAAGTGGGCGTGTCCAGGTGCGCCGGCCCCGCCCACACCTGGCCGATCCAAGATGGCGGCGGCGCTGAGGGCGCTGCTGGCGCTGCTCGGTGGGCGAGGGGCGATTAATTAATCAACGGCTAATTAACGAACCCCAATTAGCGCAACGGGGCTCATTGAGGGGCTGGGGGATAATTAGGGGGGTAATTAGCGGGGGCCGGGGTAATTAATTGGCTGGGGGTTAATTAGGGGGGGTAATTAAGGGGAGGTCCGGGGTAATTAAAGGGGGTCCGGGGCAATGAACGCGCTAATTAATGAACCCCAATTAGCCGGACGGGGGCTCATTGAGGGGCTAGGGGATAATTAGGGGGGGTAATTAACGGGGGCCGGGGTAATTAACGGGGTAATTAAGGGGGTCCGGGGTAATTAAGAGGGGTCCGGGGTAATTAACGGGGTCTGGGGTAATGAACAGAACAATTAAGGGGGGCTGGGGTAATTAACGGGGTAATTAAGGGGGTTCTGGGGTAATTAATGCGCTAATTAACGGCAATTAGAGAGCTGGGGTCTGATTAAGGGGCTGGGGGTTAATTGGGGGGGGGTAATTAAGGGGGTCCGGGGTAATTAATGGGCTGGGGGTTAATTAGAGCGTGGTGATTGAGGGGGTCTGGGGCAATCAAGGGGGTCCGGGGTAATTAAGGGGGGGAGGGTTGATTGGGGAGGGTAATTAAGAGGTGGGGGGGTAATTAAGGGGGTAATTAAGGGGGGTGGGGTTAATTAGAGGGGTAATTAAGGGGGGTGGGGGGTAATTAAGGGGCAGGGGGGCAATTAGACGTTAATGAGGGGTAATTAAGGGGTGGGGGGAGCATCTTGGGGCCATTGGGGGTGGGCACAGGTGAGGGCACAGGTGAGGGCACAGGTGAGGGCACAGGTGAGCACAGGTGAGCACAGGTGAGGGCACAGGTGAGGGCACAGGTGAGCACAGGTGAGCACAGGTGAGGGCACAGGTGAGGGCACAGGTGAGCACAGGTGAGCACAGGTGAGGGCACAGGTGAGGGCACAGGTGAGCACAGGTGAGCACAGGTGAGGGCACAGGTGAGGGCACAGGTGAGCACAGGTGAGCACAGGTGAGGGCACAGGTGAGGGCACAGGTGAGGGCACAGGTGAGCACAGGTGGGCACAGGTGAGGGCACAGGTGGGGGCACAGGTGAGGGCACAGGTGGGCACAGGTGGCACTGAGGTGCCGCCCCTGTCCCCAGGTGTCCGTGTCTGTCTCTGTCTCTCCCCTCACCTGTCCAGGTGTTCCTGTCCAGGTGTTCCTGTCCAGGTGTCCCTGCGCTGTCCCGCCTGTCCGGGTGTCTCTGTCTGTCTGTCTGTCACTGATTCCTCTCACCTGCCCAGGTGTCCCTGCAGGTGACACTGATTCCTCTCACCTGCCCAGGTGTCACTGTCCCTTCTCTCACCTGTCCCAGGTGTCCCTGAAGGTGTCACTGTCCCTCCTCTCACCTGTCCAGGTGTCACTGTCCCTCCTCTCACCTGCCCAGGTGTCCCTGCAGGTGTCACTGTCCCTCCTCTCACCTGCCCAGGTGTCACACCTGTCTCACCTGTCCCACCTGCACAGGTTACATTGAGTGACTCTGTCCCTCCTCTCACCTGTCCAGGTGTCCCTGACCCCAGTCCCTTGTCTCACCTGTATGTGTGTCACACCTGTCCCACCTGTCACACCTGTCCCAGGTGTCACTGACCTGTCCCACCTGTGCAGGTGACACCAGGTGACCTTGTTTCTCCTGTCTCACCTGCCCAGGTGTGTGTGTCCAGGTGTGCTCCCTGCAGGTGTCCGTACCTGAGCCCCGCACGGTGTCACTGACCTGTCCACCTGTCCCACCTGTCCCACCTGTCCCAGGTGTCACTGACCTGTCCCACCTGTCCCACCTGTGTCACCTGTCCCACCTGTCCCAGCTGTCCAGGTGTCACCGTGTCACCCTTTCTCTCTCTCACCTGCCCAGGTGTGTCTGTCCAGGTGTGCTCCCTGCAGGTGTCCGTACCTGAGCCCCGCATGGTGTCACTGACCTGTCCACCTGTCCCACCTGTCCCACCTGTCCCAGGTGTCACTGACCTGTCCCACCTGTCCCACCTGTCCCACCTGTCCCACCTGTCCCAGGTGTCACTGACCTGTCCCACCTGTCCCACCTGTCCCACCTGTCCCACCTGTCCCAGGTGTCACTGACCTGTCCCACCTGTCCACCTGTCCCAGCTGTCCAGGTGTCACCGTGTCACCCTTTCTCTCTCTCACCTGCCCAGGTGTGTCGGCCCAGGTGTGCTCCCTGCAGGTGTCCGTACCTGAGCCCCGCACCGTCGCGCTGCTCTTCCAGCCCGTTCTGCTGCGCTGCCACTTCCAGGTGAGCTCACCTGGCGGCCCCGCCCCCATCGTCACCTGGAAGTACAAATCCTTCTGCCCGGACACCTGGGCGGGGGCCGCGCCCGGCACCACCTGGGGGGACTCACCTGGCGAGGCCGCGGGGGCGTGTCCCGACTCCGCCCGCACCGTGCGCATCGTGGCCACCAAGCAGGGCGAGCAGGTGACCCTGGGAGACTTCTACCTGGGCAGGGCCGTCACCATCCGCGGAGGTGAGCGCGCACCTGGGCACACCTGGGCACACCTGGGCGGGAGGAAATGGGGAGAAACGGTGAAAATTGGGTGAAAATCGGTGAAAATTTGGGGGTTTTGGAGGGAAAATTGGGAATTTGGGCCCACCTGGGCACACCTGGGTATGCCTGAGATACACCTGGGCACACCTGGGCACACCTGGGCGCACACCTGTATCTCACCTGTACAGCCACTGAGCTCAGTCCAGGCCCCGCGGCCTGGGGGGAAACAGCGGGCCGTACCTGTGCACGGTGACCTGGGCACACCTGGGCACACCTGGGCACACACCTGGGCACACCTGGGGGCAGTTATAACACACCTGGGCACACCTGGGCACACACCTGAGCACACACCTGGGGGCAGTTATAACACACCTGGGCACACCTGGGCACACACCTGAGCACACACCTGGGGGCAGTTATAACACACCTGGGCACACCTGGGCACACACCTGGGCACACCTGGGGGCAGTTATAACACACCTGGGCACACCTGGGCACACACCTGGGCACACCTGGGGGCAGTTATAACACACCTGGGCACACCTGGGCACACACCTGGGCACACACCTGGGCACACCTGGGCACACACCTGGGCACACACCTGGGCACACACCTGTCCGTGTCTCATCTGTCCAGGTGCCGAGCTGAGCCTGGGCCCCGCGGCCTGGGGGGACAGCGGGCTGTACCTGTGCACGGTGACCTGGGCACACACCTGGGCACACCTGGGCACACCTGGGCACACCTGTTCTGTCCCACAGGTGCAGAGCTGAGCCTGGGCCCCGCGGCCTGGGGGGACAGCGGGCTGTACCTGTGCACGGTGACCTCGACCAGCGACCTGCAGGGCAACAACGAGGCCGTGGCCGAGCTGGTGGTGCTGGGTGAGACTGGGACCAAACTGGGATCAAACTGGGACGGACTGGGATCAAACTGGGATCAAACTGGGATGGACCGGGAGGGACTGGGATGGGCTGGGATCAAACTGGGATGGACTGGGATGGACTGGGATAGACTGGGATAGACTGGGATAGACTGGAATGGTGCTGGGTGAGACTGGGATCAAACTGGGATGGACTGGGAGGGACTGGGACGGGCTGGGATCAAACTGGGATAGACTGGGATGGACTGGGATGGACTGGGAATGGTGCTGGGTGAGACTGGGATGGACTGGGATGGACTGGGTTATACTGGGAATGGACTGGAATATACTGGGATCAAACTGGGAGGGACTGGGTTGGTGCTGGGTGAGACTGGGATGGACTGGGATCAAACTGGGAGGGACTGGGATATACTGGGAATGGACTGGGATATACTGGGATGGACTGGGATGGACTGGGACGGACTGGGATCAAACTGGGATCAAACTGGGATGGACCGGGAGGGACTGGGATAGACTGGGATAGACTGGGATAGACTGGGAATGGTGCTGGGTGAGACTGGGACCAAACTGGGATCAAACTGGGACGGACTGGGATCAAACTGGGATAGACTGGGATGGACTGGGACGGACTGGGATCAAACTGGGATCAAACTGGGATGGACCGGGAGGGACTGGGATGGGCTGGGATCAAACTGGGATAGACTGGGATGGACTGGGATGGACTGGGAATGGTGCTGGGTGAGACTGGGATGGACTGGGAGGGACTGGGTTATACTGGGAATGGACTGGAATATACTGGGATCAAACTGGGAGGGACTGGGATGGTGCTGGGTGAGACTGGGATGGACTGGGATCAAACTGGGAGGGACTGGGATATACTGGGAATGGACTGGGATATACTGGGATGGACTGGGATGGACTGGGAGATACCGGGGTCAAACTGGGAGGGACTGGGATAGGACTGGTTTATACTGGGATCAAACTGGGAGGGACTGGGATATACTGGGATGGACTGGGTTATACTGGGAATGGACTGGAATATACTGGGATCAAACTGGGATGGACTGGGGATGGTGCTGGGTGAGACTGGGATGGACTGGGACAGACTGGGGATGGACTGGTTTATACTGGGTTATACTGGTTTGTACTGGGATCAAACTGGGAGGGGCTGGGAAGGGGTTAAGGGGGGCTTTGGGGTCACTGGTTTGCACTGGGATGGAACTGGGACAAACTGGGAGGGGACTGGGATGGGCTGGCTTGTACTGGGATGGCGTCTGGGGTCACTGGTTTGTACTGGGAGGGGATAGGCTGGGCTGGGAGGGAACTGGTTTATACTGGTTTGTACCGGGAGGGACTGGGAAGGGGTTAAAGGGGGGTTTGGGGTCACTGGTTTGTACTGGTTTGTACTGGTTTGTACTGGTTTGTACTGGTTTGTACTGGTTTGGGGGTCACTGGGGGTCACCGGGGGTCACTGGTTTGTACTGGTTTGTACTGGTTTGCACTGGGCCCCTCCCCCCCTGTCCCCCCAGGGTCTCTTCCCGAGGGCTCCCGGCTGCTGCCCGAGGGGACCCTGCCAGGTACGGGCACACCTGGGCACACCTGGGGGCAACGAAAACACACCTGGGCACACCTGGGGGCACCTGAGATACACCTGGGCACACCTGGGGGCACCTGGGGGCACCTGAGATACACCTGGGCACACCTGGGGGCACCTGGGATACACCTGGGCACACCTGGGCATACCTGGGGGCACCTGGGCATACCTGGGGGCACCTGAGATACACCTGGGATACACCTGGGGGCACCTGGGGGCACCTGAGATACACCTGGGATACACCTGGGCACACCTAGGGGCACCCAAAAACACACCTGGGCACACCTGGGGGCACCGGGGCACACCTGGGGCACACCTGGGGGCACCGGGGCACACCTGGGGCACACCTGGGCACACCTTGGGCACCCATAACACACCTGGGCACACCTGGGGGCACTGAAAGTACACCTGGGCACGCCTGTGCACACCTGGGGGCACCCAAAACCACACCTGGGCACACCTGGGGCACACCTGGGGAGGTGAAAATGGTGAAAATTGGGAGGAAATTCGGGGTTTTTGTAAGGGAAATTGGGAATTTGGGCACACCTGGGCACACCTGAGAGGGGTAGAAACACACCTGGGCACAGCTGGGCACACCTGAGAGGGGTAGAAACACACCTGGGCACAGCTGGGCACACCTGAGAGGGGTAGAAACACACCTGGGCACAGCTGGGCACACCTGAGAGGGGTAGAAGCACACCTGGGCACAGCTGGGCACACCCAAAACCAGACCTGGGCACACCTGGGGGCACCTGGGCTCCATTTTGGGCAGTTTAGGGCTGTTCCAGGTGGGTTTGGGGTAAGTTTGGGATATTTTGGGCAGAATTTGGGCAGAATTTGGGATATTTTGGGGTAAATTTGGGGTAAATTTTGGGATTAAATTTTCGGGATGAATTTGGGGTGATTTGGGGACAATTTCAGGCATTTTTGGGGATGAATTTGGGATGTTTCGGGGACACTTTCGGGATATTTTTGGGAGAAATTTGGGATTATTTTTTGGGGGGATATTTTTGGGAATAATTTATGCTAATTTATGCTAATTTATGCTAAATGCAGCCATTTTAACCCTTTACAGACTGGCTGTTTGCGGTGTTGGGGGTGGAGCTGGGATAACATTGGGATAATTTATGCTAATTTATGCTAATTTATACTAAATCTATATTAAATTTAGACATTTTAACCGTTTCCAGAGTGGGTGGGGTAACTTTGGGATAATTTATGCTAATTTATGCTAACGTATGCTAATTCATGATACATTTGGGGTAATTTTTTTGGGATCATTTTGGGATTTTTTTTTTTGGGTAAATTTGGGATCATTTTTTTGGGGATATTTTTGGGATATTTTGGGATATTTCAATGGATAATTTCGGGAAGATTTTTGGGATAATTTATGCTAATTTATGCTAATTTGGAACACTTTAACCCTTTCCTGACTGGCTCTTCGTGGGGCTGGGGTAACTTTGGGGTAGTTCATGCTAATGTATGCTAATATATGCTAATTTAGGAGTAAATTAGGGATAATTTTTGGGATATTCTGGGATATTTCAGGGGCAATTTTGGGGAATAACTTTATGCTAATTTATGCTAATTTATGCTAAACGCAGGCATTTTAACCCTTCACAGACTGGCTGTTTGTGGTGCAGGGGGCGGGGCTGGGACAACTTTGGGATAAATTTGGGACATTTTGGGAAAACTTTGGGATAAATTTGGGTTTTTTTGGGATAACTTTGGGATAAATTTACGACGTTTTATAACGACTAACGACCATTTATGCTAATTTATGCTAATGTATGCAAATGTCCCATCGCAGACTGGTTGTTTGTGGTGCTCAGGGCAGGGCTGGGATAACTTTGGGATAAATTTGGGTTTTTTTGGGATAAATTTGGGGCATTTTGGAACATTCCAGGATGGCCGATGCTAATTTATGCTAACGTATGCTAATTTATGCTAATGTATGCTGATATCCCGTTCCAGACTGGCTGTTTGTGGTGCTGGGGGCGGGGCTGGGATAACTTTGGGATAAATTTGGGACTTTTTGGGGACGACTTCGGGACAAATTTATGACGTTTCATGACGATTTATGCAAATGTATGCTAATGTATGCTAATTTCCCGGTTGCAGACTGGCTGTTTGTGGTGCTGGTGGCGCTGGGGGCGGGGCTGGTGGCGCTGGGGGCGGGGCTGTGCTGGTGCCAGTGCTGCCCCCACACCTGCTGCTGTTACCTGCGCTGCCCCTGCTGCCCGCGCACCTGCTGCTGCCCCGAGGCGCGTGAGTCACCCGGGCGGGCACACCTGGGCACACCTGGGCACACCTGGGCACACCTGGGGGCACAAAAATGGGGAAAAACCGGAGAAAACTGAGGGGAAATCGATGGAAATTTGGGGGGTTTGGAGGGGAAATTGGGAATTTGGGCGCACCTGGGCACACCTGGGGGCACCCAAAATACACCTGGGCACACCCGGGCACACCTGGGTGGGTTCTGGGCACTCCTGGCGGGTTCTGGGCACACCTGGGTGGGTTCTGGGCACACCTGAGGGGTACCTGGGCACACCTGTGGTAGTTTTGGGTACACCTGGGCACACCTGAGGGGGTTCTGGGCACACCTGGGCACACACCTGGGAACACCTGGCGGGTTTTGGGCACACCTGGGTGGGTTCTGGGCACACCTGTGGTGGTTTTGGGTGCACCTGGGCACACCTGGGGGGTACCTGGGCACACCTGTGGTGGTTTTGGGTGCACCTGGGCACACCTGAGGGGTACCTGGGCACACCTGTGGTGGTTCTGGGTGCACCTGGGCACACCTGAGGGGGTTCTGGGCACACCTGGGCACACCTGCGAGTGGGTTGAGCACACCTGGGCACACCTGAGGGGGTTCTGGGCACACCTGGGCACACCTGAGGGGGTTCTGGGCACACCTGGGCACACCTGCGAGTGGGTTGGGCACACCTGGGCACACACCTGAGGGGGTT
The DNA here is from genome assembly GCA_036010785.1 of Ammospiza maritima maritima. Classification (NCBI taxonomy): domain Eukaryota; kingdom Metazoa; phylum Chordata; class Aves; order Passeriformes; family Passerellidae; genus Ammospiza; species Ammospiza maritima. The sequence continues at coordinate 27,120 of JAYKTQ010000188.1, forward strand.
CTGGGCACACCTGGGCACACACCTGGGCACACACCTGGGCACAGCTGGGTGTGTGTGCCCCCCCCCCCCTCACCTGTTCCCCTCCCCCCCAGTTTACCTGGCCGGCAAAGCGGCGACGTCGGGCGGAGCCTTCGGCCCCTCCCCCCCCCCAGCGCTGCCCCTGCAGCTCCTCGGTGAGTGGGGGAGGGGCCGGGTGACCCCGGGTGACCTCGGGTGACCCCGGTGACCTCAGGTGACCCCGGGTGACCCCGGGTGAGCTCACCTGGCCCCTCCCCCACCCCAGGCAGCTCCCAGAGCTCTCAGGTGCCGCTGCTGAGGGACAGCGACAGCACAGGTGAGATGGGTGATTGACAGCTGTCAGTCATCGGGGCAGGGACTGGGTTGGACTGGGTTATACTGGTTCGTACTGGTTTGTACTGGTTTTTATTGATTTTTATTTGTTTTTATTGGTTTATACTGGTCTGTACTGGTCCATACCGGTCCGTACTGGTTTATGTAGATTTATACTGGTTTATACTGGTTTTTATTGGTTTTTATGGATTTTTATGGGTTTCTACTGGTTTATACTGGTCCGTACTGGTTTATACTGGTCCATACTGGGTTAGACTGGTCTGTACTGGTTTTTATTGGTTTATACTGGTTTATACTGTAAAAAAAAATATTTATATGGGTTTATACTGGTCCATAGCGGTTTATACTGGTCCATACTGGTTTGTACTGGTCTATACTGGTTTGTACTGGTCTATACTGGTTTATACTGGTCCATACCGGTCTGTACTGGTTCTCATTGGTCCATACTGGTTTATACTGGTTTATACTGGTCCATACTGGTCCATACTGGTCCGTACTGGTTTGTACTGGTTTGTACTGGTTTATACCGGTCCATACCAGTCCATACTGGCTTTTACTGGTTTATACTGGTTTATACTGGTCCACACTGGTTCTCACTGGTCCATACTGGTTTGTACTGGTCCATACTGGTCCATACTGGTCCATACTGGTTCATGCTGGTCCATACTGGTCCGTACTGCTCCGTACTGGTCCATACTGGTCCATACTGGTCCATACTGGTCCGTACTGGTCCATACTGGTCCATACTGGTCCATACTGGTCCGTACTGGTCCATACTGGTCCATACTGGTCCATACTGGTCCGTACTGCTCCGTACTGGTCCATACTGGTCCATACTGGTCCGTACTGGTCCATACTGGTCCATACTGGTCCATACCGGTCCATACCGGTCCATACTGGTCCATACTGGTTTATACTGTTCCATACTGGTCCATACTGGTCCATACTGGTCCATACTGGTCCATACTGGTCCATACTGGTCCATACTGGTCCGTACCGGTCCATTCCGTTTCTCTCCGCTCTCTCCCGCAGCGCCGTCGCTGCCCCCCCCCCCGGCCCTGCGCTACCTGGAGGAGCGGCTGCTGCTGCACACCTGGGGAGGGGGCGGGGCCGGGGCGGGGCCGGCAGGTGAGGGGGGGGAGGGGATTGGGGGGGGAGGGGGGTCCTGGGGGGATTTTTGGGGGGATTTGGGGGCATTTTGGGGGGTCCTGGGTTAATTTGGGGCATTTTTGGGAGGATTTTGGGGGGGTCCTGGGGGGGATTTTGGGGCATTTTTGGGGGGATTTTGGGGATTTGGGGGTTTTGGGATAATTTGGGGGGATTTTGGGGATTTAGGGGGATTTGGGATAATTTGGGGGATTTGGGGGGTTTTGGGATAATTTAGGGGGGATTATTGGGGGATTTGGGGGTTTTGGGATAATTTGGGGGATTTTGGGGATTTGGGGGGATTTGGGATAATTTGGGGGGGATTATTGGGGGGATTTGGGGGAATTTGGGGGGTCTCGGGTGGGATTTTGGGAATTCGAGGAATTTTGGGGGGAGATTTGGGGGGGTCCTGCGGGGGATTTTTGGGGACATTTTGGGGAGATTTTGGGGATTTTTGGGGGGATTGTGGGGAGGATCCGGGCAGGATTTGAGGGGATTTTGGGAAAGTTGGGGGGACTTTGGGGAGATTTTTTGGAAGGATTTTGGGGGATTTTTGGGGGGGATTTTTGGGAGTCTCGGGGGGAAATTTTTGGGGGGGATTTTTTCGGGGGAATTTGGGGGGTCCTGGAGGGGAATTTTTGGGGGATTTGAGGAATTTTGGGTCATCCCGGGATCATTCTGGGCGGTGCTGGGAGGGAATTTTGGGGCTCCTGACTTGAATTTTTTTTTCTTTTTTGGGGGGGGGGTGGGGGCGTGGAAATCGAGCTGGCCCCTCCCCTGCCCTGACCCCTCCCCCTTTTCCCCCTTTAGGCCCCGCCCTCAGTGACGTCACCTCCCTGCACGAGCCCCCCTGGGCCCCTCCCCCCCCCCGCTCGCGCTCGGCCGAGATTTTGGGGGAGGGGCCCCGGGGGGGGGAGGGGCGGCCCCGGGGGGGGTCCCTGACCCCTCCCCCACCCCCCAGGAACCCCCCGGGACCCCCCCGGAGGCTGCGCAAGGTGGGGGAGGGGCTCAAATGGGGGAAATTTGGGGAAATTTGGGGGGATTTGGGGAAATTTGGGGGGTCCTGGGTGGGATTTTGGGGGAAATTTGGGGGGTCCTGGGTTGGATTTTGGGAATTTGAGGGAATTTGGGGGGTCCTGGGTGGGATTTTGGGGGAGATTAGGGGGAGATTGGGGGAAATTTGGGGGTTCTTGGGTGGGGTTTGGGGAGATTTCGGGGAATTTGGGGGGATTTGGGAAATTTGGGGGGTCCTGGGTGGGATTTTGAGGAATTTGGTGGAAAATTGGGGAATTTTGGGGGTTTTTGTGGGGGGGGGTTTAGGATTTTTGGGGGGGATTTGGGGGGTCCTGGGTGGGATTTTGGGGAGAGATTTTGTGAAAATTGGGGGAATTTTGGGGGGGACCTGTGTGGAATTTTTGAGAATTCTGAGGGAGGATTGGGGTTAATTTGAGATTTTTTGGGGTTAATTTCGGGTATTTTGTGATAATTTATTATAATTTATGATATTTCGGGTTCATTTTGGGTATTTTGGGAGAGGGTTTGGGTTAATTTGGGGTAATTTGGATTAATTTTTGATAATTTTGGGCTGTTTTGAGATAAATGTGGGAGATTTTGGGGTATTTTGTGGTAATTCTGGGTTAATGAGGATATTCTTTGTTAATTTATGTTAATTTATGCGCATGTCACCCCCAGAACGACGCCCTGAGCCGCGAGAGCCTCGTGGTGTGACCGGGACCCCCAAAATCCCCCAAATTTACCCCAAATTCCAGAAATTACGGAATTTTCCAAAAAATTCCAGAATTTTCCTCAAATTCCGTTCATGTTTTGGGCTCATTTTGGGGCTTTTTTAGTGCCTTAAATTTTGTTATTTTTTATTCATTCAAAATTGGGGGGAGGGGTCTCTCCCCCCCCCCTTTCCCCTCCCCCCACGCTGAGATTTGGGGCCAAATAAAGAATTTTCCAAAAATTCCCACGCGGTGACGTCATCAATCAGCCTGTGACGTCATTGACGCGCCAGTGATGTCATCAGGGAGGAAATGGGGGAAAATTGGGGGGAATTTTGAGGGATTTCAGAGGAAACTTTTGGGAATTTTCAGGAATTTTGTTTAATTTTAGGGATTTTGAGAGAATTCTGAAAGAGTCTTGGGGGAATTTTGAAAGATTTGGGGGGAATTTTTAGGAATTTTGGGAATTTTTGGGGGGAATTTTTAGGGATTTTTAGAGAATTTTGAAATATTTTGGGGGATTTTCGGGGATTGTGGGGAAGATGGAGGAATTTTGAGGGATTTTGTGGAATTTGGAGGGAATTTTCGTGAATTTTGGAGAATTTTGAGGGATTTTGTAGAATTTTGATGGAATTTTGGGAGATTTTGAACAATTTGGTGGCAATTCCGAGGGATTTGGGGACATTTTAAGGGAATTTCAGGGATTTTAGGGGAATTTTGGGGGATTTGTGAGGATTTTGGGGGAATTTTGAAGGATTTGGGGCCCTGAGTGGTTTTGGGAGAACTTTGGGTGAATTTTCAGGGATTTGGGGGCATTTCAGGGGGTCCTGAGAGGTTTTGGGAGAATTTTGAGGGATTTTCGGGACTTTTGAGGATTTTTGAGAGGATTTGGGGGAATTTTGAGGGGTTTTGAGTCAATTCCATCCATTTTTGGGTCACTTTTCCCATCAACGTCACCTTAATTAAGCCCCCTCCCCTAATTAACCCCCCCCAATTAAACCCCCTCCCCAAATTAAACCCCTTCTTTTAATTAACCCCGCTAATTAATGACCCAAATTTGGGTTTTGTCACCTCAAAAAAGACACGCAGGGGGCGGGGGAAGGGCAGCAGCGTTTATTGGGGGTGGGGGAGGGGAAGGAGCCGGGACCCCTCCCAGAATTAACAAAGGTGTGATTAATTGATTAATTAATGTGATTGATTGATTAATTAATTGTGGTGGGTTTCGGCACCAAAGTTTCCCAAATTTCTCCCGACGTTCCCCCAAATATTCTATAAAGTAATAATAATAATAATAATAATAATAATAATAAATAATAATAATAATAATAATAATAATAATAATAATAATAATACTGATAAAATTCAGGGGGGGAAAAAAAACCAAAACGAAAAATCCCCCCCCCAAAAATCTCAACAAAATCCTGGCGAAAAATAAATCCCAAAAATTCCCGAAAAAATTCCTTTAAAATCCCAAAAAATCTCCCCAAAAAATCTCGAAAAGTTCCCCCCCAAAATTCCCGATAAAATCCCAAAACTTCCTGAAAACATCCCAAAAAATTCCAACCCCCGCCAAAAAATCCCCTAAAAATCCCGAAAAAAATCTCCAGAAATACAGAAAAAAATCACTAAACATCCCCCAAAAATACAGAAAAAAGTCCCGAAAAATATCCCGAAAAAAATCACAAAAAATTTCCCCAAAAATCCCCCAAAAGTCAAAATAAAATCACGAAAAAAATAGTGAAAAAAATCCGAAAAATTCCCCCAAAAAAACCCACAAAAAAACCACGAATAAAATACCAAAAAAAAATCCCGAAAAAATTCCCAAAAAATCCCAAATAAATCCCCCAAAATGCCCAATAAATCCAAAAAGTCCTGAAAAAAAATCTCAAAAAATCACGAATAAAATCCAAAGAAATCCCTAAAAAATCCCAAAATAAATCCAAAAAAAAAAAAAATCTCCCCAAAATACAGAAAAAATACCAAAAAATACTGAAAAAAATCCCAAAACCTCACGAATAAAATCCCAACAAAACCACGAAAAAAAGTCCCAAAAAATTACGAATAAAATCCCAAAATATCCCCAAAAATCCGGAAAATTCACAAAAAAATCGCGAATAAAATCCCAAAAACATCACGAACAAAATCCCAAAAAAATGGCAAAACATCCCCAAAAAATCCCCCAAAATGCCAAAAAATTACGAATAAAATCCCCAAAAATCTGGGAAACAAAAAATTCCAAAAAAAACACTAATAAAATCCCCAAAAAATCACGAAACAAAATTAAAAAATCCACAAAAAATCCCGGATAAAATCCCCAAAAAAATCACAAATAAAATCCCAAGAAATCACGAATAAAATCCCCAAAAAAATCCCAAAAAAATCACAAATACAATCCCCAAAAAATCACGATAAAATCCCCAAAAAATCACGAATAAAATCCCAAAAAAATCCCAAAAAATCACGAATAAAATCCCTAAAAATCACGAACAAAATCCTCAAAAAATCACGATAAAATCCCCAAAAAATCATGAATAAAATCCCAAAAATCCCAAAAATCACGAATAAAATCCCCCCAAAAAAATCTCAAAAAAATCACGAATAAAATCCCAAAAAAATCCCAAAAAATCACGAATAAATTCCCCCAAAAAAATCCCAAAAAATCGCGAATAAAATCCCAAAAAAATCTCAAAAAATCACGAATAAAATCCCAAAAAAACCGGCAAAACATCCCCCAAAAAAACCTCAAAATTCCCTAAAAAATCCCCCCAAAAAAATACAGAAAAAATCGAAATAAAACCGAGAAAAACCTCAAAAAATCCGATTTTTTTTCCGCATTTTCGCCCCATTTTCAAATCCCCATAGACGTCAACTCCAGGGCCGCCCCTCCCCCCGCTTTCCTGGCGCCGGCCCCGCCCCCTCTGCAGTCCCCGCCCCCAAGCTCCGCCCCCCTGAGGGCCACGAGCGCCGAGCCCAGCGCGGCCCTGGGGGGGCCCCCGGGCCCTGAATGGCCCAAAAAATCCTCCAAAATCACGAAAAAAAATCCCAAAAAATGCCAAAAAATCACGAATAAAATCCCCAAAAAAATCACGGATAAAATCCCCAAAAAATCACGAATAAAATCCCAAAAAATCACGAATAAAATCCCAAAAAAATCACGAATAAAATCCCAAAAAATCACGAATAAAATCCCCAAAAAATCACGAATAAAATCCCCAAAAAATCACGAATAAAATCCAAAAAATCACGAATAAAATCCCAAAAAATCACGAATAAAATCCCCAAAAAATCACGACTAAAATCCAAAACAACGTCAAAACATCCCCCAAAAAAACCTCAAAAACTCCCTTAAAAAAAAACCCCAAAAAATAAAAAAAAAATCGAAATAAAATCGAGAAAAACGCAAAAAAATCCGATTTTTTTTCCGCATTTCCGCCCCATTTTCAAATCCCCATAGACGTCAACTCCAGGGCCGCCCCTCCCCCCGCTTTCCTGCGCCGGCCCCGCCCCCTCTGCAGTCCCCGCCCCCAAGCTCCGCCCCCCTGAGGCCACGAGCGCCGAGCCCAGCGCGGCCCTGGGGGGGCCCCCGGGCGCCCCCGCAGCTGCAGCAGCAGCGTCGCCACCGCGGCCACGCCGTCCTCCGTCGGCTCCAACGTCACCAGGCCCCGCCCCCTGCCCCGCCCCCTTCCTGCCCGGCCACGCCCCCCGCCGCGCCGGCCCCGCCCCCGCCTTGGGCGGCACCAACGAGGCCTTGGGGGGGTTCGGGGCGGGGCCCGCGCGGGGGTTTCGGGGGTCGGGAGGGGAGGGTTGGGGGGCGGGGGCGGGGAGTTTGGGGGTCGCCGAGGGGATTTTGGGGGTCCTGAGGGGGAAATTTGGGGTCCAGAGGGGAAAATTTGGGGTCCTGAGGGGGAAATTTGGGGTCCAGAGGGGGAAAATTTGGGGTCCAAAGGGGGAATTTTGGGGTCGAGAGGTGAAATTTTGGGGTCCAGAGGTGAAAATTTGGGGTCCAAAGGTGGGGTTTTGGTGGCCAAAGCGGAGATTTTGGGGGTCCGAAGGGGAGGCTTGGGGGGCAGGACGGGGATTTTGGGGTCCTGAGGGGGAAATTTGGGGTCCAAAGTGGGGTTTTTGGTGGCCAAAGCGGAGATTTTGGGGGTTCAGAGGGGAAATTTTGGGGTCCAAAGTGGGGTTTTGGTGGCCCAAACGGAGATTTTGGGGGTCGCCGAGAGGATTTTGGGGGTCCAGAGGGGGAATTTTTGGGGTCCAGAGGTGAAAATTTGGGGTCCAAAGTGGAGTTTTGGTGGCCAAAGCGGAGATTTTGGGGGTCCAGAGGGGAAAATTTGGGGTCCAGAGGGGAAATTTTGGGGTCCGAAGTGGGGTTTTGGTGGCCAAAACGGAGATTTTGGGGGTCCAGAGGGGAAATTTTGGGGTCCAAAGGGGAAATTTTGGGGTCCAGAGGTGAAATTTTGGGGTCCAAAGGGAAATTTGGGGCTCCGGAGGTGAAGTTTGGTGGCCAAACCGGAGATTTTGGGGTCCAAAGCTGAAATTTTGGGGTCCAAAGCTGAAAGTTTGGGGTCCCCGAGAGGATTTTGGGCTCCAGAGGTGAAGTTCGGTGGCCCAAATGATTTTGGGGCTCCACAGGTGAAATTTTGGGGTCCGTGGGTGAAGTTTGGAAACCGAGAATTTTGGGGGTCCCCGGGAGGATTTTGGGGGTCCCGAGGTTGGGCTGGAGGACTTGGACCCCCCCAGGATGAATTTTGGGGATTTTGGGGCCAATTTTGGCTCCCGGATTCGACGTTTTGGGGGCCCAGCTCCAAATCTTGGTGGCCAAATGTCAAATTTTGGTGGCCCGACCCCAAATTCCTCTCCATGAGCCCAGAACTTTGGTGTCCACCTCCAGAACCTTGAGAACCCCCAAAACTTTGATTCCCACCCCCAAAACTCTGATTTCCATCCCCGAAATTTTGATTTCCACCTCCAGAACCTTGATAACCGCCACAGCTTTGATTTCCGCCCCCAGAACTTTGATTTCCACCCCCAAAATTTTGATGACCCCCAAAATTCTGATTTCCACCCCCAAAACTTTGATTTCCACCACCCAAATTCTGACGACCACCAGAGTTTTGATGTCCACCTCCAGAACTTTGGTTCCCACCTCCGTAACTTTGATTGCCACCACCCAAACTTTGGTTCCCACCTCCAGAACCTTGATAACCACCAAAATTTTGGTGTCCACCTCCATAACTTTGATGTCCACCTCCATAACTTTGGTTCCCACCTCCGGAACTTTGATAACCACCAAAATTTTGATGATCTCCAGAACTTTGATGTCCACCTCTAGAACTTTGATGGCCTCCAGAACCTTGATAACCTCCGTAACTTTGGTTCCCACCTCCAGAACTTTGATAACCACCCGAACTTTGATGTCCACCTCCGTAACTTTGGTTCCCACCTCCAGAACTTTGGTTCCCACCACCCGAATGTTGATGCCCACCTCCAGAACCTTGATGACCTCCATAACTTTGGTTCCCACCTCCAGAATTTTGGTTCCCACCTCCGTAACTTTGGTTCCCACCACCCGAATGTTGATGCCCACCCCCAGAACCTTGATGACCTCCATAACTTTGGTTCCCACCTCCAGAACCTTGATGACCTCCATAACTTTGGTTCCCACCTCCACAACTTTGATGCCCACCTCCATAACTTTGGTTCCCACCTCCGTAACTTTGGTTCCCACCACCCAAACTTTGATGCCCACCTCCAAAACTCTGACGACCACCCGAACTTTGATGCCCACCTCCGTAACTTTGGTCCCCACCTCCGTAGCTCTGGTTCCCGCCCCCGGGAGCCCTGGCGCCCATCTCCAGCAGGTTCTGCTGGTGGCCCCAGCAGGGCTGGAAGCACACGGTGACCCTGGCGAAGGGCCTGGCCGCCATCTTGGACATCTCCTGGCGGTGGCGCCGCCGCTCGTGCCGCGCGTCCAGGCCCTGCTTGGCCTTCCAGAGCAGCACGCACACGGCCAGGAAGAGGAAGAAGCACGAGAAGAAGACCGAGAAGAAGACAAAGAGGTCGATGTGGGCCTGGTCCTGCCTGAAGAACAGCAGGCCCTGAGAAGGTTCCGCGCCGCCGAGGACCAGCAGGTAGAAGCGGGTGGACTTGAGCGGGTGGGCCTGGTGGGGGTAGGTGAGGACCAGGCGGTCGCGGACGCCGCGGACCACCAGGGCGGGCACGGGGCGGGCCACCGTCAGGTAGGTGACCAAGCCCTGGGCGCGTTCCTCGAGGAGCGCGGGGACGCCGGCGCCGGCCGTGGGGACAACCGGCTGGGGCTGGGGCTGCGGCTCGGCGGGGCGGCCGCCGCGGCCACCAAGGTCACCGCCGGGGCCACCAAGGTCACCGCCGCGGCCACCAAGGTCACCTCCGGGGCCACCAAAAGCACCGCCAGGGCCACCAAAGGTCCTGGGGTCATCGGCGTGGCCGAGGTGGTCACCGTGGCCACCAAAAGCACCTCCAGGGCCACCAAAGGTCCTGGGGTCACCGGCGTGGCCGAGGTGGTCACCGTGGCCACCAAGGTCACCGCCGGGGCCACCAAAGCTCCTGGGGTCATCAGCTTGACCAGCCTGACCGTCGTGACCAGTTTGGCCACTGAGATGGGTCTGGGGGCCACCAAAGCTCCTGGGGCCATCGGCGTGGCCGAGGTGGTCACCGTGAGCGGTGAAAGCACCTCTGGGGCCACCAAAGGTTCTGGGGTCATCAGCTTGGCCAGCGTGACCGGTTTGGTCACCAAGGTGGGTTTGGGGACCACCAAAAGCTCTGGGGTCATCAGCTTGGCCAGCGTGACCATCATGACCACCACGACCAGTTTGGCCACCGAGATGGGTCTGGGGACCACCAAAAGCTCTGGGGTCATCGGAGTGACCACTGTGACCGGTTTGGTCACTCAGGTGGGTTTGGGGACCACCAAAAGCTCTGGGGTCATCGGAGTGACCACTGTGACCGGTTTGGCCACCAAGGTGGGTCTGGGGACCACCAAAAGCTCTGGGGTCATCACCTTGACCACCGTGACCGGTTTGGTCACTCAGGTGGGTTTGGGGACCACCAAAAGCTCTGGGGTCATCACCTTGACCACCGTGACCACCGTGACCAGTTTGGCCACCAAAATCACCTCTGGGACCACCAAAGGTTCTGGGGTCACCAGCGTGACCAGTTTGGCCACTGGGATTGGCTCCTGGACCACCAGAAGCTCTGGGGCCACCACTGTGACCACCAGAGTCGCCTCTGGGACCTCCAGGGCCACCACTGTGACCACTTTGGCCACCGGGAGCAGCTCCAGGACCTCCAGAACTTCCAGCCGGGCCGGTCGGAGCGGTGGGAGCAGCCCCAGCATCTCCAGGGCCACCAAAGGTCCCACCAAAGGTGCCACCACCACCACCACCGGTGCCACCACCAGTCCAGGAGGTGCCAAAGGTGCCACCAAAGGTCCCAAAGGTGTCACCGGCGGCTCCTGAGGTTCTCGAGGTGCCACCACCGGTTCCTGAGCTCCCAAAGCTCCCAAAGGTCCCACCAGTGGTCCCAAAGGTGCCACCACTTGTTCCTGAGGTCCCGAAGGTGTCACCAGCAGTTCCTGAGGACCTCGAGGTGCCACCAGCGGTTCCTGGGCTCCCAAAGCTCCCAAAGGTCCCAGCACTGGTCCCAAAGGTGCCACCACCGGTCCCACCACCGGTTCCTGAGCTCCCAAAGCCCCCAAAGGTGCCACCACTGGTCCCACCACCGGTTCCTGAACTCCCAAAGCCCCCAAAGGTGCCACCACCGGTTCCTGAGGTCCCAAAGGTGCCACCACCGGTTCCTGACGTTCCTGAACTCCCAAAGCCCCCAAAGGTGCCACCACCGGTTCCTGAGGTCCCAAAGGTGCCACCAGCGGTTCCTGAGCTCCCAAAGCCCCCAAAGGTGCCACCACTGGTCCCACCACCGGTTCCTGAACTCCCAAAGGTGCCACCACCGGTTCCTGACGTTCCTGAGCTCCCAAAGCCACCAAAGGTGCCACCACCGGTCCCACCACCAGTTCCTGAGCTCCCAAAGGTGCCACCACCGGTTCCTGAGCTCCCAAAGCCCCCAAAGGTGCCACCAGCGGTTCCTGAGCCCCCAAAGGTGCCACCACCGGTGCCAGCGCCGGCGGTGCCGCCGGGCGCCTGCAGGCGGACGCGGTGGCGCCCCGTGCCCGGCTCCACGTCCACGGCGAAGGTGTCGTAGGCGGTGGCCACGTAGAGGTCCACGGCGCCGAAGGTGACGTCCAGCGTGACGCGGATGTCCACGTTGGTGAACTTGGGCTGCACGGCGAAGGGCACCGAGCGGTCCGGGCGGCAGCGGGCGGCGCTGCGGCGGCGGGAAGCAGAGGCTCTGCGACGCCGGGTCCAGGCAGTACTCCTGCTCCACCACCAGGACGCGGTAACACTGCTGGCCACCGACCGGGTGGCCCTGGAACGAGTCGCGGCACTTGGAGCACTGCGGGGACACCAGAAATGCCACCGGTGAGGTCAGGGAGGTCATGGAGATCATCAAGATCGAGTTTGGGGCATCCTGGAGGCACCAGAACCTTGAGGAACCTCTTGGGTTCCATCCCCACGTCCCCACCACAACCCCTAGAGAAGTTTCTAGAATGACTTCAGGATTTGGGGACATTAAAAAGGCCATGGAGACCATTGGGGTTGAGTTTGGAGCATCCTGGTGGCGACAGAACCCTGAGGAACCTCTTGGGTTCCATCCCTACGTCCCCACCAGAACCCCCTGGAACGAGTCGCGGCACTTGGAGCACTGCGGGGACACCAGAAATGTCATGGGTGAGCTCATGGAGATCATTGAGATCATCAGGATCGAGTTTGGGGCATCCTGGTGGCAGCAGAACCCTGAGGAACCTCTTGGGTTCCATCCCCACGTCCCCACCACAACCCCTAGAGAAGTTTCTAGAATGACTTCAGGATTTGGGGACATTAAAAAGGCCATGGAGACCATTGGGGTTGAGTTTGGAGCATCCTGGTGGCGACAGAACCCTGAGGAACCTCTTGGGTTCCATCCCTACGTCCCCACCAGAACCCCCTGGAACGAGTCGCAGCACTTGGAGCACTGCGGGGACACTAGAAATGCCACCGGCGAGCTCGTGGAGATCATCAAGATTGAATCTGGAGCATCCTGGAGGCAGCAGAACCTTGAGGAACCTCTTGGGTTCCATCCCTACGTCCCCACCAGAAGCCCTAGAGAAGGTTCTGGCTCTGCAGCACTTGGAGCACACCAGAAATGCCACCGGTGAGCTCATGGAGATCATCAAGATTGAGTTTGGAGCATCCTGGTGGCGACAGAACCCTGAGGAACCTCTTGGGTTCCATCCCTACATCCCCACCAGAACCCCCTGGAGAAGGTTCTGGCACTTGGAGCACTGCGGGGACACCAGAAATGCCACCGGTGAGGTCAGGGAGACCATGGAGGTCATCAAGATTGCGTCTGGAGCATCCTGGAGGCAGCAGAACCTTGAGGAACCTCTTGGGTTCCATCCCTACGTCCCCACCAGAAGCCCTAGAGAAGGTTCTGGCACTTGGAGCACTGCGGGGACACCAGAAATGCCACCGGTGAGGTCAGGGAGGTCATTGAGATCATCAGGATCGAGTTTGGAGCATCCTGGTGGCACCAGAACCCTGAGGAACCTCTTGGATTCCATCCCCACGTCCTCACCAGAACATCTTAGAGAAGCTCTGGAATGAATTCTGGATGAGGAGACACCAAAGATGCCATGGAGATCACTGGGGTTGAGTTTACAGTGCCCTGGTGGCAGCAGAACCTTGAGGAACCTGCTGGGTTCCATCCCCACGTTCCCACCAGAACCCCTGGAGAAGTTTCTAGAATGACTTCTGGATTTGGGGACATTAAAAAGGCCATGGAGACCATTGGGGTTGAGTCTGGAGCATCCTGGAGGCAGCAGAACCCTGAGGAACCTCTTGGGTTCCATCCCCACGTCCCCACCAGAAGCCCTGGAGAAGGTTCTGGAACCGCTCCCGCACTCGGGGTTTTTTTTTTCGCCGTTTTGCCCCAATTTTATCCCAATTCTTCTCCAGCTTTTTTCCAATTCTCGCCCATTTTCTACTCCCCAGGTGTGCCCAGGTGTGCCCAGGTGTGCCCAGGTGTGCCCAAACCCACAATTTTCCCTCCAAAACCCCCAAATTTCCATCGATTTTCCCCCAATTTTCACCATTTCTCCCCCCCAGGTGTGCCCAGGAGCCCCCAGGTGTGCCCAGGAGCCCCCAAACCCCCAATTTTCCCTCCAAACCCCCAAATTTCCACCGATTTTCACCCAATTTTCACCATTTCTCCCATTTTCTCCCCCCCAGGTGTGCCCAGGTGTGCCAGGTGTGCCCAGGTGCCCCCAAACCCACAATTTTCCCTCCAAACCCCCAAATTTCCTTCGATTTTCCCCCAATTTTCGCCATTTTTCCCCATTTTCTCCCCCCCAGTGTGCCAGGTGCCCCCAGGTGTGCCAGATGTGCCCAAACCCACAATTTTCCCTCCAAAACCCCCAAATTTCCATTGATTTTCCCCCAATTTTCACCATTTCTCCCCCCAGTGTGCCCAGGTGTGCCAGGTGTGCCAGGTGTGCCCAGGTGCCCCCCAAATTCCCTATTTTCCCTCCAAAACCCCCAAATTTCCACCGATTTTCCCCCAATTTTCACCATTTCTCCCCACATTTTCCCCCCCCAGGTGTGCCAGCTGTGCCAGCTGTGCCCAGGTGCCCCCAGCTGTGCCCAGGTGCCCCCAAATTCCCAATTTTCCCTCCAAACCCCCCAAATTTCCACCGATTTTCCCCCAATTTTCACCATTTCTCCCCACATTTTCCCCCCCCAGGTGTGCCAGCTGTGCCAGCTGTGCCCAGGTGTGCCAGGTGTGCCCAGGTGCCCCCAAATTCCCAATTTTCCCTGCAAACCCCCCAAATTTCCACCGATTTTCCCCCAATTTTCACCATTTCTCCCCCGCATTTCCCCCCCCAGGTGTGCCAGCTGTGCCCAGCTGTGCCCAGGTGTGCCAGGTGTGCCCGCCGCCGTACCTGGTGCCGGTAGCAGTCTCTCCTGTCGGGGCAGGCGCCGCTCTCGGTGTTGTTCTGGCACGGGCACCCGGTGCCGTCCAGCTCGTTGCAGGTGTCGGCGTGCCCGTTGCACTGGCACCTGCCCGCAGGTGGGCACCGCTCAGCGAAACCCTCCCCCCCCCGCTTTGCCCAAAATTTCCCTTTTTCCCCCATTTTTTCCCCCAATTTTTCATTATTTTCTCCTATTTTTTTCCCTTTTTTTTCTATTTTTCCCCATTTTTTCCTCACCGTTTTCCCCGATTTTTTATGATTTTTTTGCCCAGACAGGTAAATCTCCCTCTCCCCATTTTCCCCAAATTTTCCCAATTTCTCCCCAAATTTTCTCTCCTTTTTTCCCAATTTTCTCCCATTCTTCCCCAATTTTTTCCCATTTTCTTTCCAATTTTTCTCCCATTTCCCCACCAATTTCACCAATTTTTCCCAATTTTTGTCAAGTCTTTCCAAATTATTCCAAATTTCCCAGTTTTCCCAAAATTTTCCCAATTTTTTGCAAATTTTTTCCCACATCTTTTCCTTTTATTCCAATTTTTTCCCAATTTCCCCCCAATTTTTGCCAATTTTTTCCTCAAATTTTCCCCATTTTTCGCCTCATTTTTTGTCTCTTTTTTTCCCATCCCCAGGTGCGCCCAGGTGTCCCCAAATCCTCAAATTTTCACCGATTTTCCCCAAATTTTCACCAATTTTTCCCCCCAATTTTCCCCATTTTTTTCCAAAACTTTCCCCATTTTTCCTCATTTTTTGTCTCTTTTTTTGTCTCATTTTTTCCCATCCCCAGGTGTGCCCAGGTGTCCCCAAATCCTCCAATTTTCCCCGATTTTCCCCAAATTTTTGCCGGTTTTCCCCAAATTTTCACCGATTTTCCCCAAATTTTCGCCAATTTTTTCCCCAAATTTTCACCGATTTTCCCCAAATTTTCCCCATTTTTTTCCAAAACTTTCCCCATTTTTCCTCATTTTTTGTCTCATTTTTTGTCTCCTTTTTCCCATCCCCAGGTGTGCCCAGGTGTCCCCAAATCCTCCAATTTTCCCCGATTTTCCCCAAATTTTCACCGATTTTTTGTCGATTTTCCCCAAATTTTCACCGATTTTCCCAAATTTTCACCGATTTTCCCCAAATTTTCACCGATTTTCCCCCCAATTTTTCCCATTTTTTTCCCCAAACTTTCCCCATTTTTTGTCTCCTTTTTTCCCATCCCCAGGTGTGCCCAGGTGTCCCCAAATCCTCCAATTTTCCCCGATTTTCCCCAAATTTTCACCGATTTTTTGTCGATTTTCCCCAAATTTTCACCGATTTTCCCCCCAATTTTTCCCAATTTTTTCCCCAAACTTTCCCCATTTTTCCTCATTTTTTGTCTCATTTTTTCCCATCCCCAGGTGCGCCCAGGTGTCCCCAAATCCTCAAATTTTCACCGATTTTCCCCAAATTTTCACCAATTTTTCCCCCAATTTTCCCCATTTTTTTCCAAAACTTTCCCCATTTTTCCTCATTTTTTGTCTCTTTTTTTGTCTCATTTTTTCCCATCCCCAGGTGTGCCCAGGTGTCCCCAAATCCTCCAATTTTCCCCGATTTTCCCCAAATTTTTGCCGGTTTTCCCCAAATTTTCACCGATTTTCCCCAAATTTTCGCCAATTTTTTCCCCAAATTTTCACCGATTTTCCCCAAATTTTCCCCATTTTTTTCCAAAACTTTCCCCATTTTTCCTCATTTTTTGTCTCATTTTTTGTCTCCTTTTTCCCATCCCCAGGTGTGCCCAGGTGTCCCCAAATCCTCCAATTTTCCCCGATTTTCCCCAAATTTTCACCGATTTTTTGTCGATTTTCCCCAAATTTTCACCGATTTTCCCCAAATTTTCACCGATTTTCCCCCCAATTTTTCCCATTTTTTTCCCCAAACTTTCCCCATTTTTTGTCTCATTTTTTCCCATCCCCAGGTGCGCCCAGGTGTCCCCAAATCCTCAAATTTTCACCGATTTTCCCCAAATTTTCACCGATTTTCCCAAATTTTGGCCGATTTTCCCCAGATTTTCACCAATTTTCCCCGCCAGGTGTGCCCGGGCGCCTCACCTGGTGCAGGTGCCGTCCAGCATGAAGAACCCTGCCCGGCAGGTGTCGCACCTGTCGCCCACGCTGTTGTTCTGGCAGTTGACGCACACGGCCTGCGCCTCGCTGGGGCCCTCCGACACCCACGTGTGCAGCTGCGCAGGTGAGGGCGCAGGTGAGGGCACAGGTGTGCCCCCTGCTGTGCCCAGGGGTGTCTCTCCATCCCCAGGTGTGCCCAGGTGTGTGCCCAGGGGTGTTTGTCCATCCCCAGGTGTCCCCAGGTGTGTCTGTCCATCCCCAGGTGTGCCCAGGTGAGTCTGTCCATCCCCAGGTGTGCCCAGGTGTGCCCAGGTGTGTCCCCAGGTGTGTCTGTCCATCCCCAGGTGTCCCCAGGTGTGTTTGTCCATCCCCAGGTGTGCACCCAGGTGTGCCCAGGGGTGTCTCTCCATCCCAGGTGTGCCCAGGTGTGTCCCCAGGTGTGTCTGTCCATCCCCAGGTGTGCCCAGGTGAGCCCCCAGGTGTGCCCAGGTGTGTTTGTCCATCCCCAGGTGTCCCAGGTGTGCCCCAAATGTGTCCTAGGTGTGCCCAGGTGTGTTTGTCCATCCCCAGGTGTGCCCAGGTGTGCCCAGGTGTGCCAAGTGTGTGCCCAGGTGTGCCCAGGGTGCTCATCAGGTGTGTCCCCACTCCCCAGTGTGTTTGTCCATCCCCAGGTGTGCCCAAAGCCCCAAAATCCCCATTTTTCACCCAAACTTCACCTGTTCTTTTGCATTTATCCCCTCCCAGGTGTGCCCAGGTTCGTCTCTCCATCCCCAGGTGTGCCCAGGTGAGCCCCCAGGTGTGCCCAGGTGTGTCTGTCCATCCCCAGGTGTGCCTAGGTGTGTTTGCCCGTCCCCAGGTGTGCCCAGGTGTGTTTGTCCATCCCCAGGTGTGCCCAGGTGAGCCCCCAGGTGTGCCCCCAGGTGTGTCTGTCCATCCCCAGGTGTGCCCCCAGGTGTGTTTGCCCATGCCCAGGTGTGTCCCAGGTGTGCCAGGTGTGCTCACCAGGTGCGGCTCCAGCGGGGTACCTGTCGGGGTCGCGCCGGTGCCGCTCCAGGTGGGCGCGGCTCACGCAGACGTCGGCGCGGCCGCGGCAGAAGGAGCGGCAGGTGAGACAGGTGCCCCCCGAGAGGGCGGAGCCCACGAACCCCGGGCGGCACTGCTGGCACTGCGGGCCCTGCAGGTGAGCACAGGTGTGTGTGTCACACACAGGTGTGTGTGTGTCACAGGTGTGTGTGTCACAGGTGTGCGTGTCACAGGTGTGTGTGTTACAGGTGTGTCACAGGTGTGTCACACAGGTGTGTGTGTGTCACAGGTGTGTGTGTCACAGGTGTGTGTGTTACAGGTGTGTGTGTCACAGGTGTGTGTGTTACAGGTGTGTCACAGGTGTGTGTGTGTCACAGGTGTGTGTGTCACAGGTGTGTCACAGGTGTGTGTGTCACAGGTGTGTGTGTCACAGGTGTGCGTGTCACAGGTGTGTGTGTTACAGGTGTGTCACAGGTGTGTCACACAGGTGTGTCACACAGGTGTGTGTGTGTCACAGGTGTGTGTGTGTCACAGGTGTGTGTGTCACAGGTGTGTGTGTTACAGGTGTGTGTGTCACAGGTGTGTGTGTCACAGGTGTGTCACAGGTGTGTGTGTTACAGGTGTGTGTGTCACAGGTGTGTGTGTTACAGGTGTGTCACAGGTATGTGTGTGTCACAGGTGTGTGTGTCACAGGTGTGTCACAGGTGTGTGTGTCACAGGTGTGTGTGTCACAGGTGTGTGTGTCACAGGTGTGTGTGTTACAGTGTGTCACAGGTGTGTGTGTGTCACAGGTGTGTGTCACACGTGTGTGTGTGTCACAGGTGTGTCACAGGTGTGTCACAGGTGTGTCAACAGGTGTGTGTGTGTCACAGGTGTGTGTGTCACAGGTGTGTGTGTGTCACAGGTGTGTGTGTGTCACAGGTGTGTGTGTCACAGGTGTGTGTGTCACAGGTGTGTCACAGGTGTGTCACAAGTGTGTGTGTGTCACAGGTGTGTGTCACAGGTGTGTGTCACAGGTGTGTGTGTCACAGGTGTGTCACAGGTGTGTGTGTCACAGGTGTGTGTGTCACAGGTGTGTGTGTTACAGGTGTGTCACAGGTGTGTCACAAGTGTGTGTGTGTCACAGGTGTGTGTCACAGGTGTGTGTCACAGGTGTGTGTGTCACAGGTGTGTGTGTGTCACAGGTGTGTGTGTGTCACAGGTGTGTCACAGGTGTGTGTGTGTCACAGGTGTGTGTGTCACAGGTGTGTCACAGGTGTGTGTGTGTCACAGGTGTGTGTGTCACAGGTGTGTCACAGGTGTGTGTGTCACAGGTGTGTGTGTGTCACACGTGTGTGTCACAGGTGTGTGTCACAGGTGTGTGTGTGTCACAGGTGCATCACAGGTGGGAAAAACACCCAGAAAATCCTGAAGCGGTGAGCACAGGTGAGCCCAGGTAAGGACAGGTGAGCCCAGGTGTGTTCCAGGTGTGGTGTCCCCACTCCAACCAAGCCCCTCCTCCACCTGTAACCCATCCCAGACCCCACCTGGAGCCCAGGTGAGCCCAGGTGAGCCCAGGTAACCCCCCCTGAGCCCAGGTGAGCCCAGGTAACCCCACCTGGCGCCCAGGTAACCCCACCTGAGCTCACCTGGATGCTCCAAACCCACCTGGGACAGGTGTGAACACCCCAACCAAGCCCCTCCCACCCCTGTAACCCAACCCAGACCCCACCTGAGCCCAGGTGAGCCCACCTGGATGAGCACAGAGTGACCAAGGGAGACACAACGAGCGCCCCTCACCCCTGTAACCCAACCCAGACCTCACCTGGCGCCCAGGTGACCCCCCCTGAGCCCAGGTGCCCCCCCCCCGATGGCGGCCGGGCTCACCTGGGTGTTGTTCATGCACCTGAGGCAGGTGTCGCGGGCGCCGGGCCCCGCGCAGTCGCTGTGGCCGTTGCAGGCGCAGGGCGTGGCGCAGTCCCCGCCCACGAAGCCGAAGTGGCAGCGACACCTGTCGGGCTCCAGGCAGGTGCCGTTGGCGCAGCCCTGGCGGCACACGGGGCGGCACTCACCTGTGCGGCTGCGGGACACGCCTGGGTTAGGGGGGGACACACCTGGGGCACACCTGGGACACACCTGGGATACACCTGGGTTAGGGGGACACACCTGGGGCACACCTGAGATACCTGGGATACACCTGGGTTAGGGGGGGGACACACCTGGGGCACACCTGGGACACACCTGAGATACACCTGGGAACACCTGAGACACACCTGGGGCACACCTGGGTTAGGGGGACACACCTGGGACACACCTGGGAACACCTGGGATACACCTGAGATACACCTGGGGCACACCTGGGTTAGGGGGGGACACACCTGGGGCACACCTGAGACAGCTGGGACACACCTGGGATACCTGGGACACACCTGGGGCACACCTGGGATACACCTGGGGCACACCTGGGGTACCTGGGGCACACCTGGGGCACACCTGGGCACACCTGTCGGGCTCCAGGCAGGTGCCGTTGGCGCAGCCCTGGCGGCACACGGGGCGGCACTCACCTGTGCGGCTGCGGGACACACCTGGGTTAGGGGGGGACACACCTGGGGCACACCTGGGACACACCTGAGATACCTGGGATACACCTGGGTTAGGGGGGGACACACCTGGGGGACACCTGAGACACACCTGAGATAGCTGGGACACACCTGGGGCACACCTGGGTTAGGGGGGGACACACCTGGGAACACCTGAGATACCTGGGATACACCTGGGGCACACCTGGGTTAGGGGGGGACACACCTGGGGCACACCTGGGACACACCTGAGATACCTGGGACACACCTGGGGCACACCTGGGTTAGGGGGACACACCTGGGACACACCTGAGATACCTGGGATACACCTGGGTTAGGGGGGGACACACCTGGGGCACACCTGGGCACACCTGTCGGGCTCCAGGCAGGTGCCGTTGGCGCAGCCCTGGCGGCACACGGGGCGGCACTCACCTGTGCGGCTGCGGGACACACCTGGGTTAGGGGGGGGACACACCTGGGGCACACCTGAGACACACCTGGGAACACCTGAGATACACCTGGGGATACCTGGAGCACACCTGAGATAGCTGGGATGTGTCCCAGCCTCACCCAGGTGTGTCCCTGCCCCACCCAGGTGTGTCCCTCACCTGTCCAGGTGTGTCCCAGCCCCACGCAGGTGTGTCCCTGTCCCACCCAGGTGTGTCCCTGCCCCCACCCAGGTGTGTCCCTCACCTGCCCAGGTGTGTCTCTGTCCCACCCAGGTGTGTCCCTCACCTGTCCAGGTGTGTCCTAGCCCACCCAGGTGTGTCCCTCACCTGTCCAGGTGTGTCCCAGCCCACCCAGGTGTGTCCCAGCCCCACCCAGGTGTGTCCCTCACCTGTCCAGGTGTGTCCCAGCCCCACCCAGGGTTGTGTCCCTGTCCCATCCAGGTGTGTCCCTCACCTGCCCAGGTGTGTCCCAGCCCCCACCCAGGTGTGTCCCTCACCTGTCCAGGTGTGTCCCAGCCCACCCAGGTGTGTCCCAGCCCCACCCAGGTGTGTCCCTCACCTGTCCAGGTGTGTCCCAGCCCCACCCAGGTGTGTCCCTGTCCCATCCAGGTGTGTCCCTCACCTGCCCAGGTGTGTCCCAGCCCCCCCAGGTGTGTCCCTCACCTGCCCAGGTGTGTCCCAGCCCACCCAGGTGTGTCCCAGCCCACGCAGGTGTGTCCCAGCCCCACCCAGGTGTGTCTCTGTCCCACCCAGGTGTGTCCCAGCCCCACCCAGGTGTGTCCCAGCCCCATCCAGGTGTGTCCCAGCCCACCCAGGTGTGTCCCTCACCTGCCCAGGTGTGTCCCAGCCCCACCCAGGTGTGTCCCTGCCCCACCCAGGTGTGTCCCAGCCCCCCCAGGTGTGTCCCAGCCCACCCAGGTGTGTCCTCCCTCACCTGTCCATGGTGTAGCCGGCCCGGCAGGTGCAGGTGAAGCCGTCGGGCAGGTCCTGGCACACCTGGCTGGGCCCGCAGGTGTGGTGCCCGTTCTCGCACTCGTCCTCCGGGGGGCAGCTCAGGAACGCCCAAATCCCGCCGGCCCCGCACGCCTGGGTCACACCTGGGCACACACAGGTAACCCCGCAGGTGAGCTGGAATCCCCCCCCCAAAAAAAACCCCCAAAATTCCCAAAAAAAAACCCCAAAATTCCAACGGAAAAATTCGAAATTCCGACAAAAAAACCCCCCAAAATTACCCCAAAAATGGCCCCAGGGAAGGTCCCACACACCTGGGTCACACCTGGGCACGCACAGGTAACCCCGCAGGTGAGCTGGAATCCCCCCAAATAAAAAAACCCAAAATTCCCAAAAAAAACCCCAAGATTCCAACGGAAAAATTCAAAATTTTGACAAAAAAACCCCCCAAAACCAACCCCAAAAAATCCCAAAAAATCCCAAAAACCCCAAACTGCCCAAATTTCCCAATTCTCACCGTGCCGGGGCCCGCTGAGCCCCCGAAAACCACCTTAAAAACCCCAAAGTCACCGAAAAACCACCAAAAACCCATCAAAACCCACTCAAAACCCACTCAAAACTCACTTTAACCGCCCCAAACCCCCCCAAAACCGACCCCAAAAAATCCCAAAAAATCCCCAAAAACCCCAAACTGCCCAAATTTCGTTCTCACCGTGCCGGGGCCCGCTGAGCCCCCCCTCGAGGCAGCGGCCGCCGCCGTTGTGCCCCGCCCGGGCGCACCTGAGCCCCTCAAAACCCCCTCACAACCCCCCCAAAACCCCCCAAACCCCCCAAAACCGACCCCAAAAAATCCCAAAAAATCCCCAAAAACCCCAAATTGCCCAAATTTCCCAATTCTCACCGTGCCGGGGCCCGCTGAGGCCGCCCTCGAGGCAGCGGCCGCCGCCGTTGTGCCCCGCCCGGGCGCACCTGAGCCCCCCCAAAAGCCCCCTAAAACCCCCAAAGCCCCCCAAAACCGACCCCAAAAAATCCCAAAAAATCCCCAAAAACCCCAAATTGCCCAAATTTCGTTCTCACCGTGCCGGGGCCCGCTGAGCCCCCCCTCGAGGCAGCGGCCGCCGCCGTTGTGCCCCGCCCGGGCGCACCTGAGCCCCTCAAAACCCCCTCACAACCCCCTCAAAACTCACTTTAACCGCCCCAAACCGGCCCCAAAAAATCCCCAAAAATCCCCAAAAATCCCCAAAAACCCCAAACTGCCCAAATTTCGTTCTCACCGTGCCGGGGCCCGCTGAGGCCGCCCTCGAGGCAGCGGCCGCCGCCGTTGTGCCCCGCCCGGAGCGCACCATCCGCAGCGGGGCCGCCTCAGGCACTGCGAGCACTGCGAGGCCCCCGCGCACTCGGGGGGGGGGCAGCGCTCGGCCGCCCCTCCCCCACCCCCGGGGGGGACCCCTCCCCCACCCGCGGGGGGCGGGGGGGAGCCCCCCGAAGGTTCCAGAAGCGGCCGAGGAGGCTCCGCCCCCCCCCGCCCTGGAGGAGGCGGCCGCAGCTGCCGGCGAGGCAGCGCAGGGGGGCGAAGCTGGGGCTGAGGCACTGGGGAGGAAAGGGTTAAACGGGGTCAGAAACGGGCGGGAAAAAACCTGGGATTCACCTAAAATATCCGAAAAAAAAAATCCCACCAATTCCTCAAAAAAAAGCCCCAAAAAAGCCCCAAAAGAGCCCCAAAAAAGCCCCCAAAGAGCCCCAAAAGAGCCCAAAAAAAGCCCCAAAAAAGCCCCAAAAGAGCCCCAAAAAGAGCCCCAAAAAAGCCCCAAAAGAGACCCAAAAAAGCCCCAAAAGAGCCCCCGGCGAGGCAGCGCAGGGGGGCGAAGCTGGGGCTGAGGCACTGGGAGGAAAGGGTTAAACGGGGTCAGAAATGGGCGGGAAAAAACCTGGGATTCACCCAAAAATCCCGGAATTGTAGACTGCCAAAATCCCCAAAAAAGTCCCAAAAACCCCACCAAGAAAACCCCAAAAGAGCCCCCAAAAAACTCATTAAAAATCCCCAAACAAACTTCCCAAAACCTCTCGAAAACCTCCCCAAAATAACCCCAAAAAAGCCTCAAAGGAACCTCCAAAATAAGCCCCCAAAAAGCCCTAAAAGAGCCCCAAAAAGCCCATAAAAAGCCCCAAAAGAGCCCCAAAAAAACCCAAAAAAAGCCTCAAAAGAGCCCCAAAAGAGCCCCAAAAAAGCCCCAAAAGAGCCCCCAAAGAAGCCCCAAAAGAGCCCAAAAAAAGCCCCAAAAGAGCCCCAAAAAAGCCCAAAAAAGCCACAAAAAAGACACAAAAAACCCAAAAAAGCCCCCAAAAGAGCCTCAAAAGAGCCCCAAAAGAGCCCAAAAAAGCCCCAAAAGAGCCCCAAAAAAGCCCCAAAAAAGCCCCAAAAAAGCCCCAAAAGAGCCCCCAAAAACCCAAAAAAGCCCAAAAAAAGCCCCAAAAGAGCCCCAAAAAACA
>JAYKTQ010000459.1:0-50903 GCA_036010785.1 Ammospiza maritima maritima
TGTGGCGGAAGGAAGGAAGGAAGTGGCGGAAGGAAGGAAGGAAGGAAGTGGCGGAAGGAAGGAAGGAAGGAAGGAAGTGGCGGAAGGAAGGAAGGAAGTGGCGGAAGGAAGTGGCGGAAGGAAGTGGCGGAAGGAAGTGGCGGAAGGAAGTGGCGGAAGGAAGTGGCGGAAGGAAGTGGCGGAAGGAAGTGGCGGAAGGAAGGAAGGAAGTGGCGGAAGGAAGGAAGGAAGGAAGTGGCGGAAGGAAGGAAGGAAGGAAGGAAGGAAGGAAGGAAGGAAGGAAGGAGGAAGGAAGGAAGGAAGGAAGGAAGGAAGGAAGGAAGGAAGGAAGGAAGGAAGGAAGGAAGGAAGGAAGGAAGGAAGGAAGGAAGGAAGGAAGGAAGGAAGGAAGGAAGTGGCGGAAGGAAGGAAGGAAGTGGCGGAAGGAAGTGGCGGAAGGAAGTGGCGGAAGGAAGTGGCGGAAGGAAGGAGGGAAGGAAGGAAGGAAGGAAGGAAGGAAGGAAGGAAGGAAGGAAGGAAGGAAGGAAGGAAGGAAGGAAGGAAGGAAGGAAGGAAGGAAGGAAGGAAGGAAGGAAGGAAGGAAGGAAGGAAGGAAGGAAGGAAGTGGCGGAAGGAAGGTAGGAAGGAAGTGGCGGAAGTGGCGGAAGGAAGTGGCGGAAGGAAGTGGCGGAAGGAAGTGGCGGAAGGAAGTGGCGGAAGGAAGTGGCGGAAGGAAGTGGCGGAAGGAAGTGGCGGAAGGAAGGAAGGAAGGAAGGAAGGAAGGAAGGAAGGAAGGAAGGAAGGAAGGAAGGAAGGAAGGAAGGAAGGAAGGAAGGAAGGAAGTGGCGGAAGGAAGGAAGGAAGTGGCAGAAGGGAGGAAGGAAGGAAGGAAGTGGCGGAAGGAAGGAAGGAAGGAAGGAAGGAAGGAAGGAAGGAAGGAAGGAAGGAAGGAAGGAAGGAAGGAAGTGGCGGAAGGAAGGAAGTGGCGGAAGGAAGGAAGGAAAGAAGTGGCGGAAGGAAGGAAGTGGCGGAAGGAAGGAAGTGGCGGAAGGAAGGAAGGAAGGAAGGAAGTGGCGGAAGGAAGTGGCGGAAGGAAGGAAGGAAGTGGCGGAAGGAAGTGGCGGAAGGAAGTGGCGGAAGGAAGTGGCGGAAGGAAGTGGCGGAAGGAAGGAAGTGGCGGAAGGAAGGAAGTGGCGGAAGGAAGGAAGTGGCGCAAGGAAGGAAGGAAGGAAGGAAGGAAGTGGCGGAAGGAAGGAAGGAAGTGGCGGAAGGAAGGAAGGAAGTGGCGGAAGGAAGTGGCGGAAGGAAGTGGCGGAAGGAAGTGGCGGAAGGAAGTGGCGGAAGGAAGTGGCGGAAGGAAGTGGCGGAAGGAAGTGGCGGAAGGAAGTGGCGGAAGGAAGGAAGGAAGGAAGGAAGGAAGGAAGGAAGGAAGGAAGGAAGGAAGGAAGGAAGGAAGTGGCGGAAGGAAGGAAGGAAGTGGCGGAAGGAAGGAAGGAAGTGGCGGAAGGAAGGAAGTGGCGGAAGGAAGGAAGGAAGTGGCGGAAGGAAGGAAGGAAGTGGCGGAAGGAAGTGGCGGAAGGAAGGAAGGAAGGAAGTGGCGGAAGGAAGGAAGGAAGGAAGGAAGTGGCGGAAGGAAGGAAGTGGCGGAAGGAAGGAAGGAAGGAAGTGGCGGAAGGAAGGAAGTGGCGGAAGGAAGGAAGTGGCGGAAGGAAGGAAGGAAGGAAGGAAGGAAGGAAGGAAGGAAGGAAGGAAGGAAGGAAGGAAGGAAGGAAGGAAGGAAGTGGCGGAAGGAAGGAAGTGGCGGAAGGAAGGAAGGAAGTGGCGGAAGGAAGGAAGGAAGGAAGGAAGTGGCGGAAGGAAGGAAGGAAGTGGCGGAAGGAAGTGGCGGAAGGAAGTGGCGGAAGGAAGGAAGGAAGGAAGGAAGGAAGGAAGGAAGGAAGGAAGGAAGGAAGGAAGGAAGGAAGGAAGGAAGGAAGGAAGGAAGGAAGGAAGGAAGGAAAGAAGGAAGGAAGGAAGGAAGGAAGGAAGGAAGGAAGTGGCGGAAGGAAGGAAGGAAGGAAGAAAGGAAGTGGCGGAAGGAAGGAAGGAAGGAAGTGGCGGAAGGAAGGAAGGAAGGAAGGAAGGAAGGAAGGAAGGAAGGAAGGAAGGAAGGAAGGAAGGAAGGAAGGAAGGAAGGAAGGAAGGAAGTGGCGGAAGGAAGGAAGTGGCGGAAGGAAGGAAGGAAGGAAGGAAGTGGCGGAAGGAAGGAAGTGGCGGAAGGAAGGAAGTGGCGGAAGGAAGGAAGTGTCGGAAGGAAGTGGCGGAAGGAAGTGGCGGAAGGAAGGAAGGAAGTGGCGGAAGGAAGTGGCGGAAGGAAGTGGCGGAAGGAAGTGGCGGAAGGAAGGAAGTGGCGGAAGGAAGGAAGGAAGGAAGGAAGGAAGGAAGGAAGGAAGGAAGTGGCGGAAGGAAGGAAGGAAGTGGCGGAAGGAAGGAAGTGGCGGAAGGAAGGAAGTGGCGGAAGGAAGGAAGGAAGTGGCGGATGGAAGGAAGGAAGTGGCGGAAAGAAATGGCGGAAGGAAGGAAGGAAGGAAGTGGCGGAAGGAAGGAAGGAAGGAAGGAAGTGGCGGAAGGAAGGAAGTGGCGGAAGGAAGGAAGTGGCGGAAGGAAGGAAGTGGCGGAAGGAAGGAAGGAAGGAAGGAAGGAAGGAAGGAAGGAAGGAAGGAAGGAAGGAAGTGGCAGAAGGAAGGAAGTGGCGGAAGGAAGTGGCGGAAGGAAGGAAGGAAGGAAGTGGCGGAAGGAAGGAAGGAAGGAAGGAAGTGGCGGAAGGAAGGAAGGAAGGAAGGAAGGAAGGAAGGAAGGAAGGAAGTGGCGGAAGGAAGTGGCGGAAGAAGTGGCGGAAGGAAGGAAGGAAGGAAGGAAGGAAGGAAGGAAGGAAGGAAGGAAGGAAGGAAGGAAGGAAGGAAGGAAGGAAGGAAGTGGCGGAAGGAAGGAAGGAAGTGGCGGAAGGAAGTGGCGGAAGCAAGTGGCGGAAGGAAGTGGCGGAAGGAAGTGGCGGAAGGAAGGAAGGAAGGAAGGAAGGAAGGAAGGAAGGAAGGAAGGAAGGAAGGAAGGAAGGAAGGAAGTGGCGGAAGGAAGGAAGGAAGAAAGTGGCGGAAGGAAGGAAGGAAGTGGCGGAAGGAAATGGCGGAAGGAAGTGGCGGAAGGAAGTGGCGGAAGGAGGAAGGAAGGAAGGAAGGAAGGAAGGAAGGAAGGAAGGAAGGAAGGAAGGAAGGAAGGAAGGAAGGAAGGAAGGAAGGAAGGAAGGAAGGAAGGAAGGAAGGAAGGAAGGAAGGAAGTGGCGGAAGTAAGTGGCGGAAGGAAGGAAGGAAGTGGCGGAAGGAAGTGGCGGAAGGAAGTGGCGGAAGGAAGTGGCGGAAGGAAGGAAGGAAGGAAGGAAGGAAGGAAGGAAGGAAGGAAGGAAGGAAGGAAGGAAGTGGCGGAAGTGGCGGAAGGAAGGAAGGAAGGAAGGAAGGAAGGAAGGAAGGAAGGAAGGAAGGAAGGAAGGAAGGAAGGAAGGAAGGAAGGAAGGAAGGAAGGAAGGAAGGAAGTGGCGGAAGGAAGTGGCGGAAGGAAGTGGCGGAAGGAAGTGGCGGAAGGAAGTGGCGGAAGGAAGGAAGGAAGTGGCGGAAGGAAGGAAGGAAGTGGCGGAAGGAAGGAAGGAAGTGGCGGAAGGAAGTGGCGGAAGGAAGTGGCGGAAGGAAGTGGCGGAAGGAAGGAAGGAAGGAAGGAAGTAAGGAAGGAAGGAAGGAAGGAAGGAAGGAAGGAAGGAAGGAAGGAAGGAAGTAGCGGAAGGAAGTGGCGGAAGGAAGTGGCGGAAGGAAGGAAGGAAGTGGCGGAAGGAAGGAAGGAAGTGGCGGAAGGAAGGAAGGAAGTGGCGGAAGGAAGTGGCGGAAGGAAGTGGCGGAAGTGGCGGAAGTGGCGGAAGTGGCGGAAGTGGCGGAAGTGGCGGAAGGAAGGAAGGAAGGAAGGAAGGAAGGAAGGAAGGAAGGAAGGAAGGAAGGAAGGAAGTGGCGGAAGGAAGGAAGGAAGGAAGGAAGGAAGGAAGGAAGGAAGGAAGGAAGGAAGGAAGGAAGGAAGGAAGGAAGGAAGGAAGGAAGGAAGGAAGGAAGGAAGTGGCGGAAGGAAGGAAGGAAGGAAGGAAGGAAGGAAGGAAGGAAGGAAGGAAGGAAGGAAGGAAGGAAGTGGCGGAGGAAGGAAGTGGCGGAGGAAGGAAGTGGCGGAGGAAGGAAGTGGCGGAAGGAAGTGGCGGAAGGAAGTGGCGGAAGGAAGTGGCGGAAGGAAGGAAGGAAGGAAGGAAGGAAGGAAGGAAGGAAGGAAGGAAGGAAGGAAGGAAGGAAGGAAGGAAGTGGCGGAAGAAAGGAAGGAAGGAAGGAAGTGGCGGAAGGAAGGAAGGAAGGAAGGAAGGAAGGAAGGAAGGAAGGAAGGAAGGAAGGAAGTGGCGGAAGGAAGTGGCGGAAGGAAGTGGCGGAAGGAAGTGGCGGAAGGAAGTGGCGGAAGGAAGGAAGGAAGTGGCGGAAGGAAGGAAGTGGCGGAAGGAAGGAAGGAAGTGGCGGAAGGAAGGAAGGAAGTGGCGGAAGGAAGGAAGTGGCGGAAGGAAGGAAGGAAGTGGCGGAAGGAAGGAAGGAAGTGGCGGAAGGAAGTGGCGGAAGGAAGGAAGGAAGGAAGTGGCGGAAGGAAGGAAGTGGCGGAAGGAAGTGGCGGAAGGAAGTGGCGGAAGGAAGTGGCGGAAGGAAGTGGCGGAAGGAAGGAAGGAAGGAAGGAAGGAAGGAAGGAAGGAAGGAAGGAAGTGGCGGAAGGAAGGAAGGAAGTGGCGGAAGGAAGGAAGGAAGTGGCGGAAGGAAGTGGCGGAAGGAAGGAAGGAAGGAAGGAAGTGGCGGAAGGAAGTGGCGGAAGGAAGTGGCGGAAGGAAGGAAGGAAGGAAGGAAGTGGCGGAAGGAAGGAAGGAAGTGGCGGAAGGAAGGAAG
This sequence comes from Ammospiza maritima maritima, assembly GCA_036010785.1. Taxonomy (NCBI): domain Eukaryota; kingdom Metazoa; phylum Chordata; class Aves; order Passeriformes; family Passerellidae; genus Ammospiza; species Ammospiza maritima. The sequence continues at coordinate 4,962 of JAYKTQ010000459.1, forward strand.
GAAGTGGCGGAAGGAAGGAAGGAAGGAAGGAAGGAAGGAAGGAAGGAAGGAAGGAAGGAAGGAAGGAAGGAAAGAAGGAAGGAAGGAAGGAAGGAAGTGGCGGAAGGAAGTGGCGGAAGGAAGTGGCGGAAGGAAGTGGCGGAAGGAAGTGGAGGAAGGAAGTGGCGGAAGGAAGTGGCGGAAGGAAGTGGCGGAAGGAAGGAAGGAAGGATGGAAGGAAGGAAGGAAGGAAGGAAGGAAGGAAGTGGCGGAAGGAAGGAAGGAAGTGGCGGAAGGAAGGAAGGAAGTGGCGGAAGGAAGTGGCGGAAGGAAGTGGCGGAAGGAAGTGGCGGAAGGAAGGAAGGAAGGAAGGAAGGAAGGAAGGAAGGAAGGAAGGAAGGAAGGAAGGAAGGAAGGAAGGAAGGAAGGAAGGAAGGAAGGAAGGAAGGAAGGAAGGAAGTGGCGGAAGGAAGGAAGTGGCGGAAGGAAGGAAGGTAGAAGGAAGGAAGGAAGGAAGGAAGGAAGGAAGGAAGGAAGGAAGGAAGGAAGGAAGGAAGGAAGGAAGTGCGGAAGGAAGGAAGTGGCGGAAGGAAGGAAGTGGCGGAAGGTAGGAAGTGCCGGAAGGAAGTGGCGGAAGGAAGTGGCGGAAGGAAGTGGCGGAAGGAAGTGGCGGAAGGAAGGAAGGAAGGAAGGAAGGAAGGAAGGAAGGAAGTGGCGGAGGAAGGAAGTGGCGGAAGGAAGTGGCGGAAGGAAGTGGCGGAAGGAAGTGGCGGAAGGAAGGAAGGAAGGAAGGAAGGAAGGAAGGAAGGAAGGAAGGAAGGAAGGAAGGAAGGAAGGAAGGAAGGAAGTGGCGAAGAAAGGAAGGAAGGAAGGAAGTGGCGGAAGGAAGGAAGTGGCGGAAGGAAGGAAGGAAGGAAGGAAGGAAGGAAGGAAGGAAGGAAGGAAGGAAGTGGCGGAAGGAAGTGGCGGAAGGAAGTGGCGGAAGGAAGTGGCGGAAGGAAGTGGCGGAAGGAAGTGGCGGAAGGAAGGGAAGGAAGTGGCGGAAGGAAGGAAGTGGCGGAAGGAAGGAAGGAAGTGGCGGAAGGAAGGAAGGAAGTGGCGGAAGGAAGGAAGGAAGTGGCGGAAGGAAGGAAGGAAGTGGCGGAAGGAAGTGGCGGAAGGAAGGAAGGAAGGAAGTGGCGGAAGGAAGGAAGTGGCGGAAGGAAGTGGCGGAAGGAAGTGGCGGAAGGAAGTGGCGGAAGGAAGTGGCGGAAGGAAGGAAGGAAGGAAGGAAGGAAGGAAGGAAGGAAGGAAGGAAGGAAGAAGGAAGTGGCGGAAGGAAGGAAGGAAGTGGCGGAAGGAAGAAGGAAGTGGCGGAAGGAATTGGCGGAAGGAAGGAAGGAAGGAAGGAAGTGGCGGAAGGAAGTGGCGGAAGGAAGTGGCGGAAGGAAGGAAGGAAGGAAGGAAGTGGCGGAAGGAAGGAAGGAAGTGGCGGAAGGAAGGAAGGAAGTGGCGGAAGGAAGGAAGGAAGGAAGGAAGGAAGGAAGGAAGGAAGGAAGGAAGAAGGAAGGAAGGAAGGAAGGAAGGAAGTGGCGGAAGGAAGTGGCGGAAGGAAGTGGCGGAAGGAAGTGGCGGAAGGAAGTGGAGAAGGAAGTGGCGGAAGGAAGTGGCGGAAGGAAGTGGCGGAAGGAAGGAAGGAAGGATGGAAGGAAGGAAGGAAGGAAGGAAGAAGGAAGTGGCGGAAGGAAGGAAGGAAGTGGCGGAAGGAAGGAAGGAGTGGCGGAAGGAAGTGGCGGAAGGAAGGAAGGAAGGAAGGAAGGAAGGAAGGAAGGAAGGAAGGAAGGAAGGAAGGAAGTGGCGGAAGGAAGGAAGGAAGGAAGGAAGGAAGGAAGGAAGGAAGGAAGGAAGGAAGGAAGGAAGTGGCGGAAGGAAGGAAGTGGCGGAAGGAAGGAAGGAAGGAAGGAAGGAAGGAAGGAAGGAAGGAAGGAAGGAAGGAAGGAAGGAAGGAAGGAAGGAAGGAAGGAAGTGGCGGAAGGAAGGAAGTGGCGGAAGGAAGGAAGTGGCGGAAGGAAGGAAGTGCGGAAGGAAGTGGCGGAAGGAAGTGGCGGAAGGAAGTGGCGGAAGGAAGGAAGGAAGGAAGGAAGGAAGGAAGGAAGGAAGGAAGGAAGGAAGGAAGGAAGGAAGGAAGGAAGTGGCGGAAGGAAGGAAGGAAGGAAGGAAGGAAGGAAGGAAGTGGCGGAAGGAAGGAAGGAAGGAAGGAAGGAAGGAAGGAAGGAAGGAAGGAAGGAAGGAAGGAAGGAAGGAAGGAAGTGGCGGAAGGAAGTGGCGGAAGGAAGTGGCGGAAGGAAGTGGCGGAAGGAAGGAAGGAAGGAAGGAAGGAAGGAAGGAAGGAAGGAAGGAAGGAAGGAAGGAAGGAAGGAAGGAAGGAAGGAAGTCGCGGAAGGAAGGAAGGAAGTGGCGGAAGGAAGTGGCGGAAGGAAGTGGCGGAAGGAAGGAAGGAAGGAAGGAAGGAAGGAAGGAAGGAAGGAAGGAAGGAAGGAAGGAAGGAAGGAAGGAAGGAAGTGGCGGAAGGAAGGAAGGAAGGAAGGAAGGAAGTGGTGGAAGGAAGGAAGGAAGGAAGTGGCGGAAGGAAGGAAGGAAGTGGCGGAAGGAAGTGGCGGAAGGAATTGGCGGAAGTGGCGGAAGGAAGGAAGGAAGTGGCGGAAGTGGCGGAAGTGGCGGAAGTGGCGGAAGGAAGGAAGGAAGGAAGGAAGGAAGGAAGGAAGGAAGGAAGGAAGGAAGGAAGTGGCGGAAGGAAGGAAGGAAGCAAGGAAGTGGCGGAAGGAAGGAAGGAAGTGGCGGAAGTGGCGGAAGGAAGTGGCGGAAGGAAGGAAGGAAGTGGCGGAAGGAAGGAAGGAAGGAAGGAAGGAAGGAAGGAAGGAAGGAAGTGGCGGAAGGAAGGAAGTGGCGGAAGGAAGTGGCGGAAAGAAGGAAGGAAGGAAGGAAGGAAGGAAGGAAGGAAGGAAGGAAGGAAGGAAGGAAGTGGCGGAAGGAAGGAAGTGGCGGAAGGAAGGAAGGAAGGAAGGAAGGAAGGAAGGAAGGAAGGAAGGAAGGAAGGAAGGAAGGAAGGAAGGAAGGAAGGAAGGAAGGAAGGAAGGAAGGAAGGAAGGAAGTGGCAGAAGGAAGGAAGTGGCGGAAGGAAGTGGCGGAAGGAAGGAAGGAAGGAAGTGGCGGAAGGAAGGAAGGAAGGAAGGAAGTGGCGGAAGGAAGGAAGGAAGGAAGGAAGGAAGGAAGGAAGGAAGGAAGGAAGGAAGTGGCGGAAGGAAGTGGCGGAAGAAGTGGCGGAAGGAAGGAAGGAAGGAAGGAAGGAAGGAAGGAAGGAAGGAAGGAAGGAAGGAAGGAAGGAAGGAAGGAAGGAAGGAAGGAAGTGGCGGAAGGAAGGAAGGAAGTGGCGGAAGGAAGTGGCGGAAGCAAGTGGCGGAAGGAAGTGGCGGAAGGAAGTGGCGGAATGAAGGAAGGAAGGAAGGAAGGAAGGAAGGAAGGAAGGAAGGAAGGAAGGAAGGAAGTGGCGGAAGGAAGGAAGGAAGGAAGTGGCGGAAGGAAGGAAGGAAGTGGCGGAAGGAAATGGCGGAAGGAAGTGGCGGAAGGAAGTGGCGGAAGGAGGAAGGAAGGAAGGAAGGAAGGAAGGAAGGAAGGAAGGAAGGAAGGAAGGAAGGAAGGAAGGAAGGAAGGAAGGAAGGAAGGAAGGAAGGAAGGAAGGAAGGAAGGAAGTGGCGGAAGTAAGTGGCGGAAGGAAGGAAGGAAGTGGCGGAAGGAAGTGGCGGAAGGAAGTGGCGGAAGGAAGTGGCGGAAGGAAGGAAGGAAGGAAGGAAGGAAGGAAGGAAGGAAGGAAGGAAGGAAGGAAGGAAGTGGCGGAAGGAAGGAAGGAAGGAAGGAAGGAAGGAAGGAAGGAAGGAAGGAAGGAAGGAAGGAAGGAAGGAAGGAAGGAAGGAAGGAAGGAAGGAAGGAAGGAAGGAAGTGGCGGAAGGAAGTGGCGGAAGGAAGGAAGGAAGTGGCGGAAGGAAGGAAGGAAGTGGCGGAAGGAAGGAAGGAAGTGGCGGAAGGAAGTGGCGGAAGGAAGTGGCGGAAGGAAGTGGCGGAAGGAAGGAAGGAAGGAAGGAAGGAAGGAAGGAAGGAAGGAAGGAAGGAAGGAAGGAAGGAAGGAAGGAAGGAAGTAGCGGAAGGAAGTGGCGGAAGGAAGTGGCGGAAGGAAGGAAGGAAGTGGCGGAAGGAAGGAAGGAAGTGGCGGAAGGAAGGAAGGAAGTGGCGGAAGGAAGTGGCGGAAGGAAGTGGCGGAAGTGGCGGAAGTGGCGGAAGTGGCGGAAGTGGCGGAAGGAAGGAAGGAAGGAAGGAAGGAAGGAAGGAAGGAAGGAAGGAAGGAAGGAAGGAAGGAAGGAAGTGGCGGAAGGAAGGAAGGAAGGAAGGAAGGAAGGAAGGAAGGAAGGAAGGAAGGAAGGAAGGAAGGAAGGAAGGAAGGAAGGAAGGAAGGAAGGAAGGAAGGAAGTGGCGGAAGGAAGGAAGGAAGGAAGGAAGGAAGGAAGGAAGGAAGGAAGGAAGGAAGGAAGGAAGGAAGGAAGGAAGGAAGGAAGGAAGTGGCGGAGGAAGGAAGTGGCGGAGGAAGGAAGTGGCGGAAGGAAGTGGCGGAAGGAAGTGGCGGAAGGAAGTGGCGGAAGGAAGGAAGGAAGGAAGGAAGGAAGGAAGGAAGGAAGGAAGGAAGTGGCGGAAGAAAGGAAGGAAGGAAGGAAGTGGCGGAAGGAAGGAAGGAAGGAAGGAAGGAAGGAAGGAAGGAAGGAAGGAAGGAAGGAAGGAAGTGGCGGAAGGAAGTGGCGGAAGGAAGTGGCGGAAGGAAGTGGCGGAAGGAAGTGGCGGAAGGAAGTGGCGGAAGGAAGGAAGGAAGTGGCGGAAGGAAGGAAGTGGCGGAAGGAAGGAAGGAAGTGGCGGAAGGAAGGAAGGAAGTGGCGGAAGGAAGGAAGTGGCGGAAGGAAGGAAGGAAGTGGCGGAAGGAAGGAAGGAAGTGGCGGAAGGAAGTGGCGGAAGGAAGGAAGGAAGGAAGTGGCGGAAGGAAGGAAGTGGCGGAAGGAAGTGGCGGAAGGAAGTGGCGGAAGGAAGTGGCGGAAGGAAGTGGCGGAAGGAAGGAAGGAAGGAAGGAAGGAAGGAAGGAAGGAAGTGGCGGAAGGAAGGAAGGAAGTGGCGGAAGGAAGGAAGGAAGTGGCGGAAGGAAGTGGCGGAAGGAAGGAAGGAAGGAAGGAAGTGGCGGAAGGAAGTGGCGGAAGGAAGTGGCGGAAGGAAGGAAGGAAGGAAGGAAGTGGCGGAAGGAAGGAAGGAAGTGGCGGAAGGAAGGAAGGAAGTGGCGGAAGGAAGGAAGGAAGGAAGGAAGGAAGGAAGGAAGGAAGGAAGGAAGGAAGGAAAGAAGGAAGGAAGGAAGGAAGGAAGTGGCGGAAGGAAGTGGCGGAAGGAAGTGGCGGAAGGAAGTGGCGGAAGGAAGTGGAGGAAGGAAGTGGCGGAAGGAAGTGGCGGAAGGAAGTGGCGGAAGGAAGGAAGGAAGGATGGAAGGAAGGAAGGAAGGAAGGAAGGAAGGAAGGAAGTGGCGGAAGGAAGGAAGGAAGTGGCGGAAGGAAGGAAGGAAGTGGCGGAAGGAAGTGGCGGAAGGAAGTGGCGGAAGGAAGTGGCGGAAGGAAGTGGCGGAAGGAAGGAAGGAAGGAAGGAAGGAAGGAAGGAAGGAAGGAAGGAAGGAAGGAAGGAAGGAAGGAAGGAAGGAAGGAAGGAAGGAAGGAAGGAAGTGGCGGAAGGAAGGAAGTGGCGGAAGGAAGGAAGGAAGGAAGGAAGGAAGGAAGGAAGGAAGGAAGGAAGGAAGGAAGGAAGGAAGGAAGGAAGGAAGGAAGGAAGGAAGGAAGTGGCGGAAGGAAGGAAGTGGCGGAAGGAAGGAAGTGGCGGAAGGTAGGAAGTGCCGGAAGGAAGTGGCGGAAGGAAGTGGCGGAAGGAAGTGGCGGAAGGAAGTGGCGGAAGGAAGGAAGGAAGGAAGGAAGGAAGGAAGGAAGGAAGGAAGGAAGTGGCGGAGGAAGGAAGTGGCGGAAGGAAGTGGCGGAAGGAAGTGGCGGAAGGAAGTGGCGGAAGGAAGGAAGGAAGGAAGGAAGGAAGGAAGGAAGGAAGGAAGGAAGGAAGGAAGGAAGGAAGTGGCGGAAGAAAGGAAGGAAGGAAGGAAGTGGCGGAAGGAAGGAAGTGGCGGAAGGAAGGAAGGAAGGAAGGAAGGAAGGAAGGAAGGAAGGAAGGAAGGAAGTGGCGGAAGGAAGTGGCGGAAGGAAGTGGCGGAAGGAAGTGGCGGAAGGAAGTGGCGGAAGGAAGTGGCGGAAGGAAGGAAGGAAGTGGCGGAAGGAAGGAAGTGGCGGAAGGAAGGAAGGAAGTGGCGGAAGGAAGGAAGGAAGTGGCGGAAGGAAGGAAGTGGCGGAAGGAAGGAAGGAAGTGGCGGAAGGAAGGAAGGAAGTGGCGGAAGGAAGTGGCGGAAGGAAGGAAGGAAGGAAGTGGCGGAAGGAAGGAAGTGGCGGAAGGAAGTGGCGGAAGGAAGTGGCGGAAGGAAGTGGCGGAAGGAAGTGGCGGAAGGAAGGAAGGAAGGAAGGAAGGAAGGAAGGAAGGAAGGAAGGAAGTGGCGGAAGGAAGGAAGGAAGTGGCGGAAGGAAGGAAGGAAGTGGCGGAAGGAAGTGGCGGAAGGAAGTGGCGGAAGGAAGGAAGTGGCGGAAGGAAGGAAGGAAGTGGCGGAAGGAAGGAAGGAAGTGGCGGAAGGAAGTGGCGGAAGGAAGTGGCGGAAGGAAGGAAGGAAGGATGGAAGGAAGGAAGGAAGGAAGGAAGGAAGGAAGTGGCGGAAGGAAGGAAGGAAGTGGCGGAAGGAAGGAAGGAAGTGGCGGAAGGAAGTGGCGGAAGGAAGTGGCGGAAGGAAGTGGCGGAAGGAAGGAAGGAAGGAAGGAAGGAAGGAAGGAAGGAAGGAAGGAAGGAAGGAAGGAAGGAAGGAAGGAAGGAAGGAAGGAAGGAAGGAAGGAAGGAAGGAAGTGGCGGAAGGAAGGAAGTGGCGGAAGGAAGGAAGGAAGGAAGGAAGGAAGGAAGGAAGGAAGGAAGGAAGGAAGGAAGGAAGGAAGGAAGGAAGTGGCGGAAGGAAGGAAGTGGCGGAAGGAAGGAAGTGGCGGAAGGTAGGAAGTGCCGGAAGGAAGTGGCGGAAGGAAGTGGCGGAAGGAAGTGGCGGAAGGAAGTGGCGGAAGGAAGGAGGGAAGGAAGGAAGGAAGGAAGGAAGGAAGGAAGGAAGGAAGGAAGGAAGGAAGGAAGGAAGGAAGGAAGGAAGGAAGGAAGGAAGGAAGGAAGGAAGTGGCGGAAGTAAGTGGCGGAAGGAAGGAAGGAAGTGGCGGAAGGAAGTGGCGGAAGGAAGTGGCGGAAGGAAGTGGCGGAAGGAAGGAAGGAAGGAAGGAAGGAAGGAAGGAAGGAAGGAAGGAAGGAAGGAAGGAAGGAAGGAAGGAAGGAAGTGGCGGAAGGAAGGAAGGAAGGAAGGAAGGAAGGAAGGAAGGAAGGAAGGAAGGAAGGAAGGAAGGAAGGAAGGAAGGAAGGAAGGAAGGAAGTGGCGGAAGGAAGTGGCGGAAGGAAGTGGCGGAAGGAAGGAAGGAAGTGGCGGAAGGAAGGAAGGAAGTGGCGGAAGGAAGGAAGGAAGTGGCGGAAGGAAGTGGCGGAAGGAAGTGGCGGAAGGAAGTGGCGGAAGGAAGGAAGGAAGGAAGGAAGGAAGGAAGGAAGGAAGGAAGGAAGGAAGGAAGGAAGGAAGGAAGGAAGGAAGGAAGTAGCGGAAGGAAGTGGCGGAAGGAAGTGGCGGAAGGAAGGAAGGAAGTGGCGGAAGGAAGGAAGGAAGTGGCGGAAGGAAGGAAGGAAGTGGCGGAAGGAAGTGGCGGAAGGAAGTGGCGGAAGTGGCGGAAGTGGCGGAAGTGGCGGAAGTGGCGGAAGTGGCGGAAGGAAGGAAGGAAGGAAGGAAGGAAGGAAGGAAGGAAGGAAGGAAGGAAGGAAGTGGCGGAAGGAAGGAAGGAAGGAAGGAAGGAAGGAAGGAAGGAAGGAAGGAAGGAAGGAAGGAAGGAAGGAAGGAAGGAAGGAAGGAAGGAAGGAAGTGGCGGAAGGAAGGAAGGAAGGAAGGAAGGAAGGAAGGAAGGAAGGAAGGAAGGAAGGAAGGAAGGAAGGAAGGAAGGAAGGAAGGAAGTGGCGGAGGAAGGAAGTGGCGGAGGAAGGAAGTGGCGGAAGGAAGTGGCGGAAGGAAGTGGCGGAAGGAAGTGGCGGAAGGAAGGAAGGAAGGAAGGAAGGAAGGAAGGAAGGAAGGAAGTGGCGGAAGAAAGGAAGGAAGGAAGGAAGTGGCGGAAGGAAGGAAGGAAGGAAGGAAGGAAGGAAGGAAGGAAGGAAGGAAGGAAGGAAGTGGCGGAAGGAAGTGGCGGAAGGAAGTGGCGGAAGGAAGTGGCGGAAGGAAGTGGCGGAAGGAAGTGGCGGAAGGAAGGAAGGAAGTGGCGGAAGGAAGGAAGTGGCGGAAGGAAGGAAGGAAGTGGCGGAAGGAAGGAAGGAAGTGGCGGAAGGAAGGAAGTGGCGGAAGGAAGGAAGGAAGTGGCGGAAGGAAGGAAGGAAGTGGCGGAAGGAAGTGGCGGAAGGAAGGAAGGAAGGAAGTGGCGGAAGGAAGGAAGTGGCGGAAGGAAGTGGCGGAAGGAAGTGGCGGAAGGAAGTGGCGGAAGGAAGTGGCGGAAGGAAGGAAGGAAGGAAGGAAGGAAGGAAGGAAGGAAGTGGCGGAAGGAAGGAAGGAAGTGGCGGAAGGAAGGAAGGAAGTGGCGGAAGGAAGTGGCGGAAGGAAGGAAGGAAGGAAGGAAGTGGCGGAAGGAAGTGGCGGAAGGAAGTGTCGGAAGGAAGGAAGGAAGGAAGGAAGTGGCGGAAGGAAGGAAGGAAGTGGCGGAAGGAAGGAAGGAAGTGGCGGAAGGAAGGAAGGAAGGAAGGAAGGAAGGAAGGAAGGAAGGAAGGAAGGAAGGAAGGAAGGAAAGAAGGAAGGAAGGAAGGAAGGAAGTGGCGGAAGGAAGTGGCGGAAGGAAGTGGCGGAAGGAAGTGGCGGAAGGAAGTGGAGGAAGGAAGTGGCGGAAGGAAGTGGCGGAAGGAAGTGGCGGAAGGAAGGAAGGAAGGATGGAAGGAAGGAAGGAAGGAAGGAAGGAAGGAAGTTGCGGAAGGAAGGAAGGAAGTGGCGGAAGGAAGGAAGGAAGTGGCGGAAGGAAGTGGCGGAAGGAAGTGGCGGAAGGAAGTGGCGGAAGGAAGTGGCGGAAGGAAGGAAGGAAGGAAGGAAGGAAGGAAGGAAGGAAGGAAGGAAGGAAGGAAGGAAGGAAGGAAGGAAGGAAGGAAGGAAGGAAGGAAGGAAGGAAGTGGCGGAAGGAAGGAAGTGGCGGAAGGAAGGAAGGAAGGAAGGAAGGAAGGAAGGAAGGAAGGAAGGAAGGAAGGAAGGAAGGAAGGAAGTGGCGGAAGGAAGGAAGTGGCGGAAGGAAGGAAGTGGCGGAAGGTAGGAAGTGCCGGAAGGAAGTGGCGGAAGGAAGTGGCGGAAGGAAGTGGCGGAAGGAAGTGGCGGAAGGAAGGAAGGAAGGAAGGAAGGAAGTGGCGGAGGAAGGAAGTGGCGGAGGAAGGAAGTGGCGGAAGGAAGTGGCGGAAGGAAGTGGCGGAAGGAAGTGGCGGAAGGAAGGAAGGAAGGAAGGAAGGAAGGAAGGAAGGAAGGAAGGAAGGAAGGAAGGAAGGAAGGAAGGAAGTGGCGGAAGAAAGGAAGGAAGGAAGGAAGTGGCGGAAGGAAGGAAGTGGCGGAAGGAAGGAAGGAAGGAAGGAAGGAAGGAAGGAAGGAAGGAAGTGGCGGAAGGAAGTGGCGGAAGGAAGTGGCGGAAGGAAGTGGCGGAAGGAAGTGGCGGAAGGAAGTGGCGGAAGGAAGGAAGGAAGTGGCGGAAGGAAGGAAGTGGCGGAAGGAAGGAAGGAAGTGGCGGAAGGAAGGAAGGAAGTGGCGGAAGGAAGGAAGTGGCGGAAGGAAGGAAGGAAGTGGCGGAAGGAAGGAAGGAAGTGGCGGAAGGAAGTGGCGGAAGGAAGGAAGGAAGGAAGTGGCGGAAGGAAGGAAGTGGCGGAAGGAAGTGGCGGAAGGAAGTGGCGGAAGGAAGTGGCGGAAGGAAGTGGCGGAAGGAAGGAAGGAAGGAAGGAAGGAAGGAAGGAAGGAAGGAAGTGGCGGAAGGAAGGAAGGAAGTGGCGGAAGGAAGGAAGGAAGTGGCGGAAGGAAGTGGCGGAAGGAAGTGGCGGAAGGAAGGAAGTGGCGGAAGGAAGGAAGGAAGTGGCGGAAGGAAGGAAGGAAGTGGCGGAAGGAAGTGGCGGAAGGAAGTGGCGGAAGGAAGGAAGGAAGGATGGAAGGAAGGAAGGAAGGAAGGAAGGAAGGAAGGAAGTGGCGGAAGGAAGGAAGGAAGTGGCGGAAGGAAGGAAGGAAGTGGCGGAAGGAAGTGGCGGAAGGAAGTGGCGGAAGGAAGTGGCGGAAGGAAGGAAGGAAGGAAGGAAGGAAGGAAGGAAGGAAGGAAGGAAGGAAGGAAGGAAGGAAGGAAGGAAGGAAGGAAGGAAGGAAGGAAGGAAGGAAGGAAGGAAGGAAGGAAGTGGCGGAAGGAAGGAAGTGGCGGAAGGAAGGAAGGAAGGAAGGAAGGAAGGAAGGAAGGAAGGAAGGAAGGAAGGAAGGAAGTGGCGGAAGGAAGGAAGTGGCGGAAGGAAGGAAGTGGCGGAAGGTAGGAAGTGCCGGAAGGAAGTGGCGGAAGGAAGTGGCGGAAGGAAGTGGCGGAAGGAAGTGGCGGAAGGAAGGAAGGAAGGAAGGAAGGAAGGAAGGAAGGAAGGAAGGAAGGAAGGAAGTGGCGGAGGAAGGAAGTGGCGGAAGGAAGTGGCGGAAGGAAGTGGCGGAAGGAAGTGGCGGAAGGAAGGAAGGAAGGAAGGAAGGAAGGAAGGAAGGAAGGAAGGAAGGAAGGAAGGAAGGAAGGAAGGAAGGAAGGAAGTGGCGGAAGAAAGGAAGGAAGGAAGGAAGTGGCGGAAGGAAGGAAGTGGCGGAAGGAAGGAAGGAAGGAAGGAAGGAAGGAAGGAAGGAAGGAAGGAAGGAAGTGGCGGAAGGAAGTGGCGGAAGGAAGTGGCGGAAGGAAGTGGCGGAAGGAAGTGGCGGAAGGAAGTGGCGGAAGGAAGGAAGGAAGTGGCGGAAGGAAGGAAGTGGCGGAAGGAAGGAAGGAAGTGGCGGAAGGAAGGAAGGAAGTGGCGGAAGGAAGGAAGTGGCGGAAGGAAGGAAGGAAGTGGCGGAAGGAAGGAAGGAAGTGGCGGAAGGAAGTGGCGGAAGGAAGGAAGGAAGGAAGTGGCGGAAGGAAGGAAGTGGCGGAAGGAAGTGGCGGAAGGAAGTGGCGGAAGGAAGTGGCGGAAGGAAGTGGCGGAAGGAAGGAAGGAAGGAAGGAAGGAAGGAAGGAAGGAAGGAAGGAAGGAAGTGGCGGAAGGAAGGAAGGAAGTGGCGGAAGGAAGGAAGGAAGTGGCGGAAGGAAGTGGCGGAAGGAAGTGGCGGAAGGAAGGAAGTGGCGGAAGGAAGTGGCGGAAGGAAGTGGCGGAAGGAAGGAAGGAAGGAAGGAAGTGGCGGAAGGAAGGAAGGAAGTGGCGGAAGGAAGGAAGGAAGTGGCGGAAGGAAGGAAGGAAGGAAGGAAGGAAGGAAGGAAGGAAGGAAGGAAGGAAGGAAGGAAGGAAGGAAGGAAGGAAAGAAGGAAGGAAGGAAGGAAGGAAGGAAGTGGCGGAAGGAAGTGGCGGAAGGAAGTGGCGGAAGGAAGTGGCGGAAGGAAGTGGAGGAAGGAAGTGGCGGAAGGAAGTGGCGGAAGGAAGTGGCGGAAGGAAGGAAGGAAGGATGGAAGGAAGGAAGGAAGGAAGGAAGGAAGGAAGGAAGGAAGTGGCGGAAGGAAGGAAGGAAGTGGCGGAAGGAAGGAAGGAAGTGGCGGAAGGAAGTGGCGGAAGGAAGTGGCGGAAGGAAGTGGCGGAAGGAAGGAAGGAAGGAAGGAAGGAAGGAAGGAAGGAAGGAAGGAAGGAAGGAAGGAAGGAAGGAAGGAAGGAAGGAAGGAAGGAAGGAAGGAAGGAAGTGGCGGAAGGAAGGAAGGAAGTGGCGGAAGGAAGGAAGGAAGTGGCGGAAGGAAGTGGCGGAAGGAAGGAAGGAAGGAAGGAAGTGGCGGAAGGAAGTGGCGGAAGGAAGTGGCGGAAGGAAGGAAGGAAGGAAGGAAGTGGCGGAAGGAAGGAAGGAAGTGGCGGAAGGAAGGAAGGAAGTGGCGGAAGGAAGGAAGGAAGGAAGGAAGGAAGGAAGGAAGGAAGGAAGGAAAGAAGGAAGGAAGGAAGGAAGGAAGTGGCGGAAGGAAGTGGCGGAAGGAAGTGGCGGAAGGAAGTGGCGGAAGGAAGTGGAGGAAGGAAGTGGCGGAAGGAAGTGGCGGAAGGAAGTGGCGGAAGGAAGGAAGGAAGGATGGAAGGAAGGAAGGAAGGAAGGAAGGAAGGAAGTGGCGGAAGGAAGGAAGGAAGTGGCGGAAGGAAGGAAGGAAGTGGCGGAAGGAAGTGGCGGAAGGAAGTGGCGGAAGGAAGTGGCGGAAGGAAGTGGCGGAAGGAAGTGGCGGAAGGAAGGAAGGAAGGAAGGAAGGAAGGAAGGAAGTGGCGGAAGGAAGGAAGTGGCGGAAGGAAGTGGCGGAAGGAAGGAAGGAAGGAAGGAAGGAAGGAAGGAAGGAAGGAAGGAAGGAAGGAAGGAAGGAAGGAAGGAAGGAAGGAAGTGGCGGAAGGAAGGAAGTGGCGGAAGGAAGGAAGTGGCGGAAGGTAGGAAGTGCCGGAAGGAAGTGGCGGAAGGAAGTGGCGGAAGGAAGTGGCGGAAGGAAGTGGCGGAAGGAAGGAAGGAAGGAAGGAAGGAAGGAAGGAAGGAAGGAAGGAAGTGGCGGAGGAAGGAAGTGGCGGAAGGAAGTGGCGGAAGGAAGTGGCGGAAGGAAGTGGCGGAAGGAAGGAAGGAAGGAAGGAAGGAAGGAAGGAAGGAAGGAAGGAAGGAAGGAAGGAAGGAAGGAAGGAAGTGGCGGAAGAAAGGAAGGAAGGAAGGAAGTGGCGGAAGGAAGGAAGTGGCGGAAGGAAGGAAGGAAGGAAGGAAGGAAGGAAGGAAGGAAGGAAGGAAGTGGCGGAAGGAAGTGGCGGAAGGAAGTGGCGGAAGGAAGTGGCGGAAGGAAGTGGCGGAAGGAAGTGGCGGAAGGAAGGAAGGAAGTGGCGGAAGGAAGGAAGTGGCGGAAGGAAGGAAGGAAGTGGCGGAAGGAAGGAAGGAAGTGGCGGAAGGAAGGAAGGAAGTGGCGGAAGGAAGGAAGGAAGTGGCGGAAGGAAGTGGCGGAAGGAAGGAAGGAAGGAAGTGGCGGAAGGAAGGAAGTGGCGGAAGGAAGTGGCGGAAGGAAGTGGCGGAAGGAAGTGGCGGAAGGAAGTGGCGGAAGGAAGGAAGGAAGGAAGGAAGGAAGGAAGGAAGGAAGGAAGGAAGTGGCGGAAGGAAGGAAGGAAGTGGCGGAAGGAAGGAAGGAAGTGGCGGAAGGAAGTGGCGGAAGGAAGGAAGGAAGGAAGGAAGTGGCGGAAGGAAGTGGCGGAAGGAAGTGGCGGAAGGAAGGAAGGAAGGAAGGAAGTGGCGGAAGGAAGGAAGGAAGTGGCGGAAGGAAGGAAGGAAGTGGCGGAAGGAAGGAAGGAAGGAAGGAAGGAAGGAAGGAAGGAAGGAAGGAAGGAAGGAAGGAAGGAAGGAAGGAAGGAAAGAAGGAAGGAAGGAAGGAAGGAAGGAAGTGGCGGAAGGAAGTGGCGGAAGGAAGTGGCGGAAGGAAGTGGCGGAAGGAAGTGGAGGAAGGAAGTGGCGGAAGGAAGTGGCGGAAGGAAGTGGCGGAAGGAAGGAAGGAAGGATGGAAGGAAGGAAGGAAGGAAGGAAGGAAGGAAGTGGCGGAAGGAAGGAAGGAAGTGGCGGAAGGAAGGAAGGAAGTGGCGGAAGGAAGTGGCGGAAGGAAGTGGCGGAAGGAAGTGGCGGAAGGAAGGAAGGAAGGAAGGAAGGAAGGAAGGAAGGAAGGAAGGAAGGAAGGAAGGAAGGAAGGAAGGAAGGAAGGAAGGAAGGAAGGAAGGAAGGAAGGAAGTGGCGGAAGGAAGGAAGTGGCGGAAGGAAGGAAGGAAGGAAGGAAGGAAGGAAGGAAGGAAGGAAGGAAGGAAGGAAGGAAGGAAGGAAGGAAGGAAGTGGCGGAAGGAAGGAAGTGGCGGAAGGAAGGAAGTGGCGGAAGGAAGGAAGTGCCGGAAGGAAGTGGCGGAAGGAAGTGGCGGAAGGAAGTGGCGGAAGGAAGGAAGGAAGGAAGGAAGGAAGGAAGGAAGGAAGGAAGGAAGGAAGGAAGGAAGGAAGGAAGGAAGGAAGGAAGGAAGGAAGTGGCGGAAGGAAGGAAGTGGCGGAAGGAAGGAAGGAAGGAAGGAAGGAAGGAAGGAAGGAAGGAAGGAAGTGGCGGAAGGAAGTGGCGGAAGGAAGTGGCGGAAGGAAGTGGCGGAAGGAAGTGGCGGAAGGAAGTGGCGGAAGGAAGGAAGGAAGTGGCGGAAGGAAGGAAGTGGCGGAAGGAAGGAAGGAAGTGGCGGAAGGAAGGAAGGAAGTGGCGGAAGGAAGGAAGGAAGTGGCGGAAGGAAGGAAGGAAGTGGCGGAAGGAAGTGGCGGAAGGAAGGAAGGAAGGAAGTGGCGGAAGGAAGGAAGTGGCGGAAGGAAGTGGCGGAAGGAAGTGGCGGAAGGAAGTGGCGGAAGGAAGTGGCGGAAGGAAGGAAGGAAGGAAGGAAGGAAGGAAGGAAGGAAGGAAGGAAGTGGCGGAAGGAAGGAAGGAAGTGGCGGAAGGAAGGAAGGAAGTGGCGGAAGGAAGTGGCGGAAGGAAGGAAGGAAGGAAGGAAGTGGCGGAAGGAAGTGGCGGAAGGAAGTGGCGGAAGGAAGGAAGGAAGGAAGGAAGTGGCGGAAGGAAGGAAGGAAGTGGCGGAAGGAAGGAAGGAAGTGGCGGAAGGAAGGAAGGAAGGAAGGAAGGAAGGAAGGAAGGAAGGAAGGAAGGAAGGAAGGAAGGAAGGAAGGAAGGAAAGAAGGAAGGAAGGAAGGAAGGAAGGAAGTGGCGGAAGGAAGTGGCGGAAGGAAGTGGCGGAAGGAAGTGGCGGAAGGAAGTGGAGGAAGGAAGTGGCGGAAGGAAGTGGCGGAAGGAAGTGGCGGAAGGAAGGAAGGAAGGATGGAAGGAAGGAAGGAAGGAAGGAAGGAAGGAAGTGGCGGAAGGAAGGAAGGAAGTGGCGGAAGGAAGGAAGGAAGTGGCGGAAGGAAGTGGCGGAAGGAAGTGGCGGAAGGAAGTGGCGGAAGGAAGGAAGGAAGGAAGGAAGGAAGGAAGGAAGGAAGGAAGGAAGGAAGGAAGGAAGGAAGGAAGGAAGGAAGGAAGGAAGGAAGGAAGGAAGGAAGGAAGGAAGGAAGGAAGTGGCGGAAGGAAGGAAGTGGCGGAAGGAAGGAAGGAAGGAAGGAAGGAAGGAAGGAAGGAAGGAAGGAAGGAAGGAAGGAAGGAAGGAAGGAAGTGGCGGAAGGAAGGAAGTGGCGGAAGGAAGGAAGTGGCGGAAGGAAGGAAGTGCCGGAAGGAAGTGGCGGAAGGAAGTGGCGGAAGGAAGTGGCGGAAGGAAGGAAGGAAGGAAGGAAGGAAGGAAGGAAGGAAGGAAGGAAGGAAGGAAGGAAGGAAGGAAGGAAGGAAGGAAGGAAGGAAGGAAGTGGCGGAAGGAAGGAAGGAAGGAAGGAAGGAAGGAAGTGGCGGAAGGAAGGAAGGAAGGAAGGAAGGAAGGAAGGAAGGAAGGAAGGAAGGAAGGAAGGAAGGAAGGAAGGAAGTGGCGGAAGGAAGTGGCGGAAGGAAGTGGCGGAAGGAAGGAAGGAAGGAAGGAAGGAAGGAAGGAAGGAAGGAAGGAAGGAAGGAAGGAAGGAAGGAAGGAAGGAAGTCGCGGAAGGAAGGAAGGAAGTGGCGGAAGGAAGTGGCGGAAGGAAGTGGCGGAAGGAAGGAAGGAAGGAAGGAAGGAAGGAAGGAAGGAAGGAAGGAAGGAAGGAAGGAAGGAAGTGGCGGAAGGAAGGAAGGAAGGAAGGAAGGAAGTGGTGGAAGGAAGGAAGGAAGGAAGGAAGTGGCGGAAGGAAGGAAGGAAGTGGCGGAAGGAAGTGGCGGAAGGAAGTGGCGGAAGTGGCGGAAGGAAGGAAGGAAGTGGCGGAAGTGGCGGAAGTGGCGGAAGTGGCGGAAGGAAGGAAGGAAGGAAGGAAGGAAGGAAGGAAGGAAGGAAGTGGCGGAAGGAAGGAAGGAAGCAAGGAAGTGGCGGAAGGAAGGAAGGAAGTGGCGGAAGTGGCGGAAGGAAGTGGCGGAAGGAAGGAAGGAAGTGGCGGAAGGAAGGAAGGAAGGAAGGAAGGAAGGAAGGAAGGAGGAAGTGGCGGAAGGAAGGAAGTGGCGGAAGGAAGTGGCGGAAAGAAGGAAGGAAGGAAGGAAGGAAGGAAGGAAGGAAGGAAGGAAGGAAGGAAGGAAGGAAGGAAGGAAGTGCGGAAGGAAGGAAGTGGCGGAAGGAAGGAAGGAAGGAAGGAAGGAAGGAAGGAAGGAAGGAAGGAAGGAAGGAAGGAAGGAAGGAAGGAAGGAAGGAAGGAAGGAAGTGGCAGAAGGAAGGAAGTGGCGGAATGAAGTGGCGGAAGGAAGGAAGGAAGGAAGTGGCGGAAGGAAGGAAGGAAGGAAGGAAGTGGCGGAAGGAAGGAAGGAAGGAAGGAAGGAAGGAAGGAAGGAAGGAAGGAAGGAAGGAAGGAAGTGGCGGAAGAAGTGGCGGAAGAAGTGGCGGAAGGAAGGAAGGAAGGAAGGAAGGAAGGAAGGAAGGAAGGAAGGAGGAAGGAAGGAAGGAAGGAAGGAAGGAAGGAAGTGGCGGAAGGAAGGAAGGAAGTGGCGGAAGGAAGTGGCGAAGCAAGTGGCGGAAGGAAGTGGCGGAAGGAAGTGGCGGAAGGAAGGAAGGAAGGAAGGAAGGAAGGAAGGAAGGAAGGAAGGAAGGAAGGAAGGAAGGAAGGAAGGAAGGAAGGAAGGAAGGAAGTGGCGGAAGGAAGGAAGGAAGGAAGTGGCGGAAGGAAGGAAGGAAGTGGCGGAAGGAAATGGCGGAAGGAAGTGCGGAAGGAAGTGGCGGAAGGAGGAAGGAAGGAAGGAAGGAAGGAAGGAAGGAAGGAAGGAAGGAAGGAAGGAAGGAAGGAAGGAAGGAAGGAAGGAAGGAAGGAAGGAAGGAAGGAGGAAGGAAGGAAGGAAGTGCGGAAGTAAGTGGCGGAAGGAAGGAAGGAAGTGGCGGAAGGAAGTGGCGGAAGGAAGTGGCGGAAGGAAATGGCGGAAGGAAGGAAGGAAGGAAGGTGAAGGAAGGAAGGAAGGAAGGAAGGAAGGAAGGAAGGAAGGAAGGAAGGAAGTGGCGGAAGGAAGAAGGAAGGAAGGAAGGAAGGAAGGAAGGAAGGAAGGAAGGAAGGAAGGAAGGAAGGAAGGAAGGAAGGAAGGAAGGAAGGAAGGAAGGAAGGAAGGAAGTGGCGGAAGGAAGTGGCGGAAGGAAGTGGCGGAAGGAAGGAAGGAAGTGGCGGAAGGAAGGAAGGAAGTGGCGGAAGGAAGGAAGGAAGTGGCGGAAGGAAGTGGCGGAAGGAAGTGGCGGAAGGAAGTGGCGGAAGGAAGGAAGGAAGGAAGGAAGTAAGGAAGGAAGGAAGGAAGGAAGGAAGGAAGGAAGGAAGGAAGGAAGTAGCGGAAGGAAGTGGCGGAAGGAAGTGGCGGAAGGAAGGAAGGAAGTGGCGGAAGGAAGGAAGGAAGTGGCGGAAGGAAGGAAGGAAGTGGCGGAAGGAAGTGGCGGAAGGAAGTGGCGGAGGAAGTGGCGGAAGTGGCGGAAGTGGCGGAAGTGGCGGAAGTGGCGGAAGGAAGGAAGGAAGGAAGGAAGGAAGGAAGGAAGGAAGGAAGGAAGGAAGGAAGGAAGGAAGGAAGTGGCGGAAGGAAGGAAGGAAGGAAGGAAGGAAGGAAGGAAGGAAGGAAGGAAGGAAGGAAGGAAGGAAGGAAGGAAGGAAGGAAGGAAGGAAGGAAGGAAGGAAGGAAGGAAGGAAGGAAGTGGCGGAAGGAAGGAAGGAAGGAAGGAAGGAAGGAAGGAAGGAAGGAAGGAAGGAAGGAAGGAAGGAAGGAAGGAAGGAAGGAAGGAAGGAAGGAAGGAAGGAAGGAAGGAAGTGGCGGAGGAAGGAAGTGGCGGAGGAAGGAAGTGGCGGAAGGAAGTGGCGGAAGGAAGTGGCGGAAGGAAGTGGCGGAAGGAAGGAAGGAAGGAAGGAAGGAAGGAAGGAAGGAAGGAAGGAAGGAAGTGGCGGAAGAAAGGAAGGAAGGAAGGAAGTGGCGGAAGGAAGGAAGGAAGGAAGGAAGGAAGGAAGGAAGGAAGGAAGGAAGGAAGGAAGGAAGGAAGTGGCGGAAGGAAGTGGCGGAAGGAAGTGGCGGAAGGAAGTGGCGGAAGGAAGTGCGGAAGGAAGTGGCGGAAGGAAGGAAGGAAGTGGCGGAAGGAAAGGAAGTGGCGGAAGGAAGGAAGGAAGTGGCGGAAGGAAGGAAGGAAGTGGCGGAAGGAAGGAAGTGGCGGAAGGAAGGAAGGAAGTGGCGGAAGGAAGGAAGGAAGTGGCGGAAGGAAGTGGCGGAAGGAAGGAAGGAAGTGGCGGAAGGAAGTGGCGGAAGGAAGTGGCGGAAGGAAGTGGCGGAAGGAAGGAAGGAAGGAAGGAAGGAAGGAAGGAAGGAAGGAAGGAAGGAAGGAAGGAAGGAAGGAAGGAAGGAAGGAAGGAAGTGGCGGAAGGAAGGAAGGAAGGAAGGAAGGAAGGAAGGAAGGAAGGAAGGAAGGAAGGAAGGAAGGAAGGAAGGAAGGAAGGAAGGAAGGAAGTGGCGGAAGGAAGTGGCGGAAGGAAGTGGCGGAAGGAAGGAAGGAAGTGCGGAAGGAAGGAAGGAAGTGGCGGAAGGAAGGAAGGAAGTGGCGGAAGGAAGTGGCGGAAGGAAGTGGCGGAAGGAAGTGGCGGAAGGAAGGAAGGAAGGAAGGAAGTAAGGAAGGAAGGAAGGAAGGAAGGAAGGAAGGAAGGAAGGAAGAAGGAAGTAGCGGAAGGAAGTGGCGGAAGGAAGTGGCGGAAGGAAGGAAGGAAGTGGCGGAAGGAAGGAAGGAAGTGGCGGAAGGAAGGAAGGAAGTGGCGGAAGGAAGTGGCGGAAGGAAGTGGCGGAAGTGGCGGAAGTGGCGGAAGTGGCGGAAGTGGCGGAAGTGGCGGAAGGAAGGAAGGAAGGAAGGAAGGAAGGAAGGAAGGAAGGAAGGAAGGAGGAAGTGGCGGAAGGAAGGAAGGAAGGAAGGAAGGAAGGAAGGAAGGAAGGAAGGAAGGAAGGAAGGAAGGAAGGAAGGAAGGAAGGAAGGAAGGAAGGAAGGAAGGAAGTGCGGAAGGAAGGAAGGAAGGAAGGAAGAAGGAAGGAAGGAAGGAAGGAAGGAAGGAAGGAAGGAAGGAAGGAAGGAAGGAAGGAAGGAAGGAAGGAAGTGGCGGAGGAAGGAAGTGCGGAGAAGGAAGTGGCGGAAGGAAGTGGCGGAAGGAAGTGGCGGAAGGAAGGAAGGAAGGAAGGAAGGAAGGAAGGAAGGAAGGAAGGAAGGAAGGAAGTGGCGGAAGAAAGGAAGGAAGGAAGGAAGTGGCGGAAGGAAGGAAGGAAAGGAAGGAAGGAGGAAGGAAGGAAGGAAGGAAGGAAGGAAGGAAGTGGCGGAAGGAAGTGGCGGAAGGAAGTGGCGGAAGGAAGTGGCGGAAGGAAGTGGCGGAAGGAAGTGGCGGAAGGAAGGAAGGAAGTGGCGGAAGGAAGGAAGTGGCGGAAGGAAGAAGGAAGTGGCGGAAGGAAGGAAGGAAGTGGCGGAAGGAAGGAAGTGGCGGAAGGAAGGAAGGAAGTGGCGGAAGGAAGGAATGAAGTGGCGGAAGGAAGTGGCGGAAGGAAGGAAGGAAGGAAGTGGCGGAAGGAAGGAAGTGGCGGAAGGAAGTGGCGGAAGGAAGTGCGGAAGGAAGTGGCGGAAGGAAGTGGCGGAAGGAAGGAAGGAAGGAAGGAAGGAAGGAAGGATAGTGGCGGAAGGAAGGAAGGAAGTGGCGGAAGGAAGGAAGGAAGTGGCGGAAGGAAGTGGCGGAAGGAAGGAAGGAAGGAGGAAGTGGCGGAAGGAAGTGGCGGAAGGAAGTGGCGGAAGGAAGGAAGGAAGGAAGGAAGTGGCGGAAGGAAGGAAGGAAGTGGCGGAAGGAAGGAAGGAAGTGGCGGAAGGAAGGAAGGAAGGAAGGAAGGAAGGAAGGAAGGAAGGAAGGAAGGAAGGAAGGAAGGAAGGAAAGAAGGAAGGAAGGAAGGAAGGAAGTGGCGGAAGGAAGTGGCGGAAGGAAGTGGCGGAAGGAAGTGGCGGAAGGAAGTGGAGGAAGGAAGTGGCGGAAGGAAGTGGCGGAAGGAAGTGGCGGAAGGAAGGAAGGAAGGATGGAAGGAAGGAAGGGAAGGAAGGAAGGAAGGAAGTGGCGGAAGGAAGGAAGGAAGTGGCGGAAGGAAGGAAGGAAGTGGCGGAAGGAAGTGGCGGAAGGAAGTGGCGGAAGGAAGTGGCGGAAGGAAGGAAGGAAGAAGGAAGAAGGAAGGAAGGAAGGAAGGAAGGAAGGAAGGAAGGAAGGAAGTGGCGGAAGGAAGGAAGTGGCGGAAGGAAGGAAGGAAGGAAGGAAGGAAGGAAGGAAGGAAGGAAGGAAGGAAGGAAGGAAGAAGGAAGGAAGGAGGAAGGAAGTGGCGGAAGGAAGGAAGTGGCGGAAGGAAGGAAGTGGCGGAAGGTAGGAAGTGCCGGAAGGAAGTGGCGGAAGGAAGTGGCGGAAGGAAGTGGCGGAAGGAAGTGGCGGAAGGAAGGAAGGAAGGAAGGAAGGAAGGAAGGAAGGAAGTGGCGGAGGAAGGAAGTGGCGGAAGGAAGTGGCGGAAGGAAGTGGCGGAAGGAAGTGGCGGAAGGAAGAAGGAAGGAAGGAAGGAAGGAAGGAAGGAAGGAAGGAAGGAAGGAAGGAAGGAAGGAAGTGGCGGAAGAAAGGAAGGAAGGAAGGAAGTGGCGGAAGGAAGGAAGTGGCGGAAGGAAGGAAGGAAGGAAGGAAGGAAGGAAGGAAGGAAGGAAGGAAGGAAGGAAGTGGCGGAAGGAAGTGGCGGAAGGAAGTGGCGGAAGGAAGTGGCGGAAGGAAGTGGCGGAAGGAAGTGGCGGAAGGAAGGAAGGAAGTGGCGGAAGGAAGGAAGTGGCGGAAGGAAGGAAGGAAGTGGCGGAAGGAAGGAAGGAAGTGGCGGAAGGAAGGAAGTGGCGGAAGGAAGGAAGGAAGTGGCGGAAGGAAGGAAGGAAGTGGCGGAAGGAAGTGGCGGAAGGAAGGAAGGAAGGAAGTGGCGGAAGGAAGGAAGTGGCGGAAGGAAGTGGCGGAAGGAAGTGGCGGAAGGAAGTGGCGGAAGGAAGTGGCGGAAGGAAGTGGCGGAAGGAAGGAAGGAAGGAAGGAAGGAAGGAAGTGGCGGAAGGAAGGAAGGAAGTGGCGGAAGGAAGGAAGGAAGTGGCGGAAGGAAGTGGCGGAAGGAAGGAAGGAAGGAAGGAAGTGGCGGAAGGAAGTGTCGGAAGGAAGTGGCGGAAGGAAGGAAGGAAGGAAGGAAGTGGCGGAAGGAAGGAAGGAAGTGGCGGAAGGAAGGAAGGAAGTGGCGAAGGAAGGAAGGAAGGAAGGAAGGAAGGAAGGAAGGAAGGAAGGAAGGAAGGAAGGAAGGAAGGAAAGAAGGAAGGAAGGAAGGAAGGAAGGAAGTGGCGGAAGGAAGTGGCGGAAGGAAGTGGCGGAAGGAAGTGGCGGAAGGAAGTGGAGGAAGGAAGTGGCGGAAGGAAGTGGCGGAAGGAAGTGGCGGAAGGAAGGAAGGAAGGATGGAAGGAAGGAAGGAAGGAAGGAAGGAAGGAAGTGGCGGAAGGAAGGAAGGAAGTGGCGGAAGGAAGGAAGGAAGTGGCGGAAGGAAGTGGCGGAAGGAAGTGGCGGAAGGAAGTGGCGGAAGGAAGGAAGGAAGGAAGGAAGGAAGGAAGGAAGGAAGGAAGGAAGGAAGGAAGGAAGGAAGGAAGGAAGGAAGGAAGGAAGGAAGGAAGGAAGGAAGGAAGGAAGGAAGGAAGGAAGGAAGGAAGGAAGTGGCGGAAGGAAGGAAGGAAGGAAGGAAGGAAGGAAGGAAGGAAGGAAGGAAGGAAGGAAGGAAGGAAGGAAGGAAGGAAGTGGCGGAAGGAAGGAAGTGGCGGAAGGAGGAAGTGGCGGAAGGAAGGAAGTGCCGGAAGGAAGTGGCGGAAGGAAGTGGCGGAAGAAGTGGCGGAAGGAAGGAAGGAAGGAAGGAAGGAAGGAGGAAGGAAGGAAGGGAGGAAGGAAGTGGCGGAAGGAAGGAAGGAAGGAAGGAAGGAAGGAAGGAAGTGGCGGAAGGAAGAAGGAAGGAAGGAAGGAAGGAAGGAAGGAAGGAAGGAAGGAAGGAAGGAAGGAAGGAAGGAAGGAAGGAAGGAAGTGGCGGAAGGAAGTGGCGGAAGGAAGTGGCGGAAGGAAGTGCGGAAGGAAGGAAGGAAGGAAGGAAGAAGGAAGGAAGGAAGGAAGGAAGGAAGGAAGGAAGGAAGGAAGTCGCGGAAGGAAGGAAGGAAGTGGCGGAAGGAAGTGGCGGAAGGAAGTGGCGGAAGGAAGGAAGGAAGGAAGGAAGGAAGGAAGAAGGAAGGAAGGAAGGAAGGAAGGAAGGAAGGAAGGAAGGAAGGAAGTGGCGGAAGGAAGGAAGGAAGGAAGGAAGGAAGTGGTGGAAGGAAGGAAGGAATGAAGTGGCGGAAGGAAGGAAGGAAGTGGCGGAAGGAAGTGGCGGAAGGAAGTGGCGGAAGTGGCGGAAGGAAGGAAGGAAGTGGCGGAAGTGGCGGAAGTGGCGGAAGTGGCGGAAGGAAGGAAGGAAGGAAGGAAGGAAGGAAGGAAGGAAGGAAGTGGCGGAAGGAAGGAAGGAAGCAAGGAAGTGGCGGAAGGAAGGAAGGAAGTGGCGGAAGTGGCGGAAGGAAGTGGCGGAAGGAAGGAAGGAAGTGGCGGAAGGAAGGAAGGAAGGAAGGAAGGAAGGAAGTGGCGGAAGGAAGGAAGTGGCGGAAGGAAGGAAGGAAGGAAGGAAGGAAGGAAGGAAGGAAGGAAGGAAGGAAGGAAGGAAGGAAGGAAGGAAGGAAGGAAGGAAGGAAGGAAGGAAGGAAGTGGCGGAAGGAAGGACGTGGCGGAAGGAAGGAAGGAAGTGGCGGAAGGAAGTGGCGGAAGGAAGTGGCGGAAGGAAGGAAGGAAGTGGCGGAAGGAAGGAAGGAAGGAAGGAAGGAAGGAAGGAAGGAAGGAAGGAAGGAAGGAAGGAAGGAGGAAGGAAGTGGCGGAAGGAAGTGGTGGAAGGAAGGAAGGAAGTGGCGGAAGGAAGTGGCGGAAGGAAGTGGCGGAAGGTAGTGGCGGAAGGAAGTGGCGGAAGGAAGGAAGGAAGGAAGGAAGGAAGGAAGGAAGGAAGGAAGGAAGGAAGGAAGGAAGGAAGGAAGGAAGGAAGGAAGTGGCGGAAGGAAGGAAGGAAGGAAGAAGGAAGGAAGGAAGGAAGGAAGGAAGGAAGGAAGGAAGGAAGGAAGGAAGGAAGGAAGGAAGTGGCGGAAGGAAGGAAGGAAGGAAGGAAGGAAGGAAGAGAAGAAGGAAGGAAGGAAGGAAGGAAGGAAGGAAGGAAGGAAGTGGCGGAAGGAAGTGGCGGAAGGAAGTGGCGGAAGGAAGGAAGGAAGGAAGGAAGGAAGGAAGGAAGGAAGGAAGGAAGGAAGGAAGGAAGGAAGTGGCGGAAGGAAGGAAGGAAGGAAGGAAGGAAGGAAGGAAGTGGCGGAAGGAAGGAAGGAAGTGGCGGAAGGAAGGAAGGAAGGAAGGAAGGAAGGAAGGAAGGAAGGAAGGAAGGAAGGAAGGAAGGAAGGAAGGAAGTGGCGGAGGAAGGAAGTGGCGGAAGGAAGTGGCGGAAGGAAGTGGCGGAAGGAAGGAAGGAAGGAAGGAAGGAAGGAAGGAAGGAAGGAAGGAAGGAAGGAAGGAAGGAAGGAAGGAAGGAAGGAAGGAAGGAAGGAAGGAAGGAAGGAAGTGGCGGAAGGAAGGAAGGAAGTGGCGGAAGGAAGGAAGGAAGGAAGGAAGGAAGGAAGGAAGGAAGGAAGGAAGGAAGGAAGGAAGGAAGTGGCGGAAGGAAGGAAGTGGCGGAAGGAAGGAGAGGGGAAGTGGCGGAAGGAAGGAAGGAAGTGGCGGAAGGAAGGAAGTGGCGGAAGGAAGGAAGGAAGTGGCGGAAGGAAGGAAGGAAGTGGCGGAAGGAAGTGGCGGAAGGAAGGAAGGAAGGAAGTGGCGGAAGAAGTGGCGGAAGGAAGTGGCGGAAGGAAGTGGCGGAAGGAAGTGCGGAAGGAAGTGGCGGAAGGAAGGAAGGAAGGAAGGAAGGAAGGAAGGAAGGAAGGAAGGAAGGAAGGAAGGAAGTGGCGGAAGGAAGGAAGGAAGTGGCGGAAGGAAGTGGCGGAAGGAAGGAAGGAAGGAAGGAAGTGGCGGAAGGAAGTGGCGGAAGGAAGTGGCGGAAGGAAGGAAGTGGCGGAAGGAAGTGGCGGAAGGAAGGAAGGAAGTGGCGGAAGGAAGGAAGGAAGGAGGGAAGGAAGGAAGGAAGGAAGGAAGGAAGGAAGGAAGGAAGGAAGTGGCGGAAGGAAGTGGCGGAAGGAAGTGGCGGAAGGAAGTGGCGGAATGAAGTAGCGGAAGGAAGTGGCGGAAGGAAGTGGCGGAAGGAAGTGCGGAAGGAAGTGGCGGAAGGAAGTGGCGGAAGGAAGGAAGGAGGAAGAAGTGGCGGAAGGAAGGAAGGAGTGGCGGAAGGAAGGAAGGAAGTGGCGAAGGAAGGAAGAAGTGGCGGAAGGAAGTGGCGGAAGGAAGTGGCGGAAGGAAGTGGCGGAATGAAGTGGCGGAAGGAAGTGGCGGAAGGAAGGAAGGAAGGAAGGAAGGAAGGAAGGAAGGAAGGAAGGAAGGAAGGAGAAGGAAGGAAGGAAGGAAGTGGCGGAAGGAAGGAAGGAAGTGGCGGAAAGGAAGGAAGTGGCGGAAGGAAGGAAGGAAGTGGCGGAAGGAAGGAAGGAAGTGCGGAAGGAAGTGGCGGAAGGAAGGAAGGAAGGAAGGAAGTGGCGGAAGGAAGGAAGGAAGGAAGGAAGGAAGGAAGGAAGGAAGGAAGGAAGGAAGGAAGGAAGAAGGAGAAGGAAGGAAGGAAGGAAGGAAGGAAGGAAGGAAGGAAGGAAGGAAGTGGCGAAGGAAGGAAGGAAGGAATGGCGGAAGGAAGGAAGGAAGGAAGGAAGGAAGGAAGGAAGGAAGGAAGGAAGGAAGGAAGGAAGGAAGGAAGGAAGGAAGGAAGGAAGGAAGGAAGGAAGTGCGGAGGAAGGAAGTGGCGGAAGGAAGTGGCGGAAGGAAGTGGCGGAAGGAAGTGGCGGAAGGAAGGAAGGAAGGAAGGAAGGAAGGAAGGAAGGAAGGAAGGAAGGAAGGAAGGAAGGAAGGAAGGAAGGAAGGAAGGAAGGAAGTGGCGGAAGGAAGTGGCGGAAGGAAGTGGCGGAAGGAAGGAAGGAAGGAAGGAAGGAAGGAAGGAAGGAAGGAAGAAGGAAGAAGGAAGGAAGGAAGGAAGGAAGGAAGGAAGGAAGGAAGGAAGGAAGGAAGTGGCGGAAGGAAGTGGCGGAAGGAAGTGGCGGAAGGAAGGAAGGAAGTGGCGAAGGAAGGAAGTGGCGGAAGGAAGGAAGGAAGTGGCGGAAGGAAGGAAGGAAGTGGCGGAAGGAAGGAAGTGGCGGAAGGAAGGAAGGAAGTGGCGGAAGGAAGGAAGGAAGTGGCGGAAGGAAGTGGCGGAAGGAAGTGGCGGAAGGAAGGAAGTGCGGAAGGAAGTGGCGGAAGGAAGTGGCGGAAGGAAGTGGCGGAAGGAAGTGGCGGAAGGAAGGAAGGAAGGAAGGAAGGAAGGAAGGAAGGAAGGAAGGAAGTGGCGGAAGGAAGGAAGGAAGTGGCGGAAGGAAGGAAGGAAGTGGCGGAAGAAGTGGCGGAAGGAAGGAAGGAAGGAAGGAAGTGGCGGAAGGAAGTGGCGGAAGGAAGTGGCGGAAGGAAGGAAGGAAGGAAGGAAGTGGCGGAAGGAAGGAAGGAAGTGGCGGAAGGAAGGAAGGAAGTGGCGGAAGGAAGGAAGGAAGGAAGGAAGGAAGGAAGGAAGAAGGAAGGAAGGAAGGAAGGAAGGAAGGAAGGAAAGAAGGAAGGAAGGAAGGAAGGAAGTGGCGGAAGGAAGTGGCGGAAGGAAGTGGCGGAAGGAAGTGGCGGAAGGAAGTGGCGGAAGGAAGTGCGGAAGGAAGTGGCGGAAGGAAGTGCGGAAGGAAGGAAGGAAGGAAGGAAGGAAGTGGCGGAAGGAAGGAAGGAAGTGGCGGAAGGAAGGAAGTGACGGAAGGAAGGAAGTGGCGGAAGGAAGGAAGTGCCGGAAGGAAGTGGCGGAAGGAAGTGGCGGAAGGAAGTGGCGGAAGGAAGTGGCGGAAAGGAAGGAAGGAAGGAAGGAAGGAAGGAAGGAAGGAAGGAAGGAAGGAAGGAAGGAAGGAAGTGGCGGAAGGAAGGAAGGAAGGAAGGAAGGAAGTGGCGGAAGGAAGGAAGGAAGGAAGGAAGGAAGGAAGGAAGGAAGGAAGGAAGGAAGGAAGGAAGGAAGGAAGTGGCGGAAGGAAGTGGCGGAAGGAAGTGGCGGAAGGAAGGAAGGAAGGAAGGAAGGAAGGAAGGAAGGAAGGAAGGAAGGAAGGAAGGAAGGAAGGAAGTCGCGGAAGGAAGGAAGGAAGTGGCGGAAGGAAGTGGCGGAAGGAAGGAAGGAAGGAAGGAAGGAAGGAAGGAAGGAAGGAAGGAAGGAAGGAAGGAAGGAAGGAAGGAAGGAAGGAAGGAAGGAAGGAAGGAAGGAAGGAAGTGGTGGAAGGAAGGAAGGAAGGAAGTGGCGGAAGGAAGGAAGGAAGTGGCGGAAGGAAGTGGCGGAAGGAAGTGGCGGAAGGAAGTGGCGGAAGGAAGTGGCGGAAGGAGGAAGGAAGGAAGGAAGGAAGGAAGGAAGGAAGGAAGGAAGGAAGGAAGGAAGGAAGGAAGTGGCGGAAGTGGCGGAAGGAAGGAAGGAAGTGGCGGAAGTGGCGGAAGTGGCGGAAGTGGCGGGAAGTGGCGGAAGGAAGGAAGGAAGGAAGGAAGGAAGGAAGAGGAAGGAAGGAAGGAAGTGGCGGAAGGAAGGAAGGAAGGAAGGAAGTGGCGGAAGGAAGGAAGGAAGTGGCGGAAGTGGCGGAAGGAAGTGGCGAAAGGAAGGAAGGAAGTGGCGGAAGGAAGGAAGGAAGGAAGGAAGGAAGTGGCGGAAGGAAGGAAGTGGCGGAAGGAAGGAAGGAAGGAAGGAAGGAAGGAAGGAAGGAAGGAAGGAAGGAAGGAAGGAAGGAAGGAAGGAAGGAAGGAAGGAAGGAAGGAAGTGGCGGAAGGAAGGAAGGAAGGAAGGAAGTGGCGGAAGGAAGTGGCGGAGGGAAGTGGCGAAGGAAGTGGCGGAAGGAAGGAAGTGCGGAATGAAGGAAGGAAGTGGCGGAAGGAAGGAAGGAAGGAAGGAAGGAAGGAAGGAAGGAAGGAAGGAAGGAAGGAAGGAAGGAAGGAAGGAAGGAAGGAAGTGGCGGAAGGAAGGAAGGACGTGGCGGAAGGAAGGAAGGAAGTGGCGGAAGGAAGGAAGGAAGTGCGGAAGGAAGGAAGGAAGGACAGGAAGGAAGGAAGGAAGGAAGGAAGGAAGGAAGTGGCGGAAGAAGGAAGGAAGGAAGGAAGGAAGTGGCGGAAGGAAGGAAGTGGCGGAAGGAAGAAGGAGGAAGTGGCGGAAGAAGGAAGTGGCGGAAGGAAGTGGCGGAAGGAAGTGGCGGAAGGAAGTGGCGGAAGGAAGTGGCGGAAGGAAGGAAGTGGCGGAAGAAGGAAGGAAGGACGGAAGGAAGGAAGGAAGGAAGGAAGGAAGGAAGGAAGGAAGGAAGGAAGTGGCGGAAGGAAGGAAGGAAGGAAGGAAGTGGCGGAAGGAAGGAAGGAAGTGGCGGAAGGAAGGAAGGAAGTGGCGAAGGAAGGAAGGAAGGAAGAAGGAAGGAAGGAAGGAAGGAAGGAAGGAAGGAAGGGAAGGAAGGAAGTGCGGAAGGAAGTGGCGGAAGGAAGGAAGGAAGTGGCAGAAGGAAGTGGCGGAAGGAAGTGGCGGAAGGAAGGAAGGAAGTGGCGGAAGGAAGGAAGGAAGGAAGGAAGGAAGGAAGTGGCGGAAGGAAGTGGCGAAGGAAGGAAGGAAGTGGCGGAAGGAAGTGGCGGAAGGAAGTGGCGGAAGGAAGGAAGGAAGGAAGGAAGGAAGGAAGGAAGGAAGGAAGGAAGGAAGGAAGGAAGGAAGGAAGGAAGGAAGGAAGGAAGGAAGGAAGTGGCGGAAGGAAGGAAGGAAGGAAGGAAGGAAGGAAGGAAGGAAGGAAGGAAGGAAGGAAGGAAGGAGGAAGGAAGGAAGGAAGAAGGAAGGAAGGAAGGAAGGAAGGAAGGAAGGAAGGAAGGAAGGAAGGAAGGAAGGAAGTGGCGGAAGGAAGGAAGGAAGTGGCGGAAGGAAGGAAGGAAGGAAGGAAGGAAGGAAGAAGGAAGGAAGGAAGGAAGGAAGGAAGGAAGGAAGGAAGTGGCGGAAGGAAGGAAGTGGCGGAAGGAAGGAAGGAAGTGGCGGAAGGAAGGAAGGAAGTGGCGGAAGGAAGGAAGTGGCGGAAGGAAGGAAGGAAGTGGCGGAAGGAAGGAAGGAAGTGGCGGAAGGAAGTGGCGGAAGGAAGAAGGAAGGAAGTGGCGGAAGGAAGTGGCGGAAGGAAGTGGCGGAAGGAAGTGGCGGAAGGAAGTGGCGGAAGGAAGTGGCGGAAGGAAGAGAAGGAAGGAAGGAAGGAAGGAAGGAAGGAAGGAAGGAAGGAAGAAGGAAGGAAGGAAGAAGGAAGGAAGAAGTGGCGGAAGGAAGGAAGGAAGTGGCGGAAGGAAGGAAGTGGCGGAAGGAAGGAAGGAAGTGGCGGAAGGAAGGAAGGAAGTGGCGGAAGGAAGGAAGTGGCGGAAGGAAGGAAGAAGTGGCGGAAGGAAGGAAGGAAGTGGCGGAAGGAAGTGGCGGAAGGAAGTGGCGGAAGGAAGTAGCGGAAGGAAGGAAGTGGCGGAAGGAAGTGGCGGAAGGAAGTGGCGGAAGGAAGTGGCGGAAGGAAGTGGCGGAAGGAAGGAAGGAAGGAAGGAAGGAAGGAAGGAAGGAAGGAAGGAAGGAAGGAAGGAGTGGCGGAAGGAAGGAAGGAAGTGGCGGAAGGAAGGAAGGAAGTGGCGGAAGGAAGTGGCGGAAGGAAGGAAGGAAGGAAGGAAGTGGCGGAAGGAAGTGGCGGAAGGAAGTGGCGGAAGGAAGGAAGGAAGGAAGGAAGTGGCGGAAGGAAGGAAGGAAGTGGCGGAAGGAAGGAAGGAAGTGGCGGAAGGAAGGAAGGAAGTGGCGGAAGGAAGGAAGGAAGGAAGGAAGGAAGGAAGGAAAGAAGGAAGGAAGGAAGGAAGGAAGGAAGTGGCGGAAGGAAGTGGCGGAAGGAAGTGGCGGAAGGAAGTGGCGGAAGGAAGTGGCGGAAGGAAGTGGCGGAAGGAAGTGGCGGAAGGAAGTGGCGGAAGGAAGGAAGGAAGGAAGGAAGTGGCGGAAGGAAGGAAGAAGTGGCGGAAGGAAGGAAGTGACGGAAGGAAGGAAGTGGCGGAAGGAAGGAAGTGCCGGAAGGAAGTGGCGGAAGGAAGTGGCGGAAGGAAGTGGCGGAAGGAAGTGGCGGAAGGAAGGAAGGAAGGAAGGAAGGAAGGAAGGAAGGAAGGAAGGAAGGAAGGAAGGAAGTGGCGGAAGGAAGGAAGGAAGGAAGGAAGGAAGGAAGTGGCGGAAGGAAGGAAGGAAGAGGAAGGAAGGAAGGAAGGAAGGAAGGAAGGAAGGAAGGAAGGAAGGAAGGAAGGAAGGAAGGAAGAAGGAAGGAAGTGGCGGAAGGAAGTGGCGGAAGGAAGTGGCGGAAGGAAGGAAGGAAGGAAGGAAGGAAGGAAGGAAGGGAAGGAAGGAAGGAAGGAAGGAAGGAAGGAAGGAGGAAGTCGCGGAAGGAAGGAAGGAAGTGGCGGAAGGAAGTGGCGGAAGGAAGGAAGGAAGGAAGGAAGGAAGGAAGGAAGGAAGGAAGGAAGGAAGGAAGGAAGGAAGGAAGAAGGAAGGAAGGAAGGAAGGAAGGAAGGAAGGAAGTGGTGGAAGGAAGGAAGGAAGGAAGTGGCGGAAGGAAGGAAGGAAGTGGCGGAAGGAAGTGGCGGAAGGAAGTGGCGGAAGGAAGTGGCGGAAGGAAGTGGCGGAAGGAAGGAAGGAAGGAAGTGGCGGAAGGAAGGAAGGAAGGAAGGAAGGAAGGAAGGAAGGAAGGAAGGAAGGAAGGAAGTGGCGGAAGTGGCGGAAGAAGGAAGGAAGTGGCGGAAGTGGCGGAAGTGGCGGAAGTGGCGGAAGTGGCGGAAGTGGCAGAAGGAAGGAAGGAAGGAAGGAAGGAAGGAAGGAAGTGGCGGAAGGAAGGAAGGAAGGAAGGAAGTGGCGGAAGGAAGGAAGGAAGTGGCGGAAGTGCGGAAGGAAGTGGCGAAAGGAAGGAAGGAAGTGGCGGAAGAAGGAGGAAGGAAGGAGAAGGGAAGGAGGAAGGAAGTGGCGGAAGGAGGAAGTGGCGGAAGGAAGTGGCGGAAGGAAGGAAGGAAGGAAGGAAGGAAGGAAGGAAGGAAGGAAGGAAGGAAGGAAGGAAGGAAGGAAGGAAGGAAGGAAGGAAGGAAGGAAGGAAGTGGCGGAAGGAAGGAAGGAAGGAAGGAAGTGGCGGAAGGAAGTGGCGGAGGGAAGTGGCGGAAGGAAGTGGCGGAAGGAAGGAAGTGGCGGAATGAAGGAAGGAAGTGGCGGAAGGAAGGAAGGAAGGAAGTGGCGGAAGGAAGGAAGGAAGGAAGGAAGGAAGGAAGGAAGGAAGGAAGGAAGGAAGGAAGGAAGGAAGGAAGTGGCGGAAGGAAGGAAGGACGTGGCGGAAGGAAGGAAGGAAGTGGCGGAAGGAAGGAAGGAAGTGGCGGAAGGAAGGAAGGAAGGAAGGAAGGAAGGAAGAAGGAAGGAAGAAGTGGCGGAAGGAAGGAAGGAAGGAAGGAAGGAAGTGGCGGAAGGAAGGAAGTGGCGGAAGGAAGGAAGGAGGAAGTGGCGGAAGGAAGGAAGTGGCGGAAGGAAGTGGCGGAAGGAAGTGGCGGAAGGAAGTGGCGGAAGGAAGTGGCGGAAGGAAGGAAGTGGCGGAAGGAAGGAAGGAAGGAAGGAAGGAAGGAAGGAAGGAAGGAAGGAAGGAAGTGGCGGAAGGAAGGAAGGAAGGAGGAAGTGGCGGAAGGAAGGAAGGAAGTGGCGGAAGGAAGGAAGGAAGTGGCGGAAGGAAGGAAGGAAGGAAGGAAGGAAGGAAGGAAGGAAGGAAGGAAGGAAGGAAGGAAGGAAGGAAGGAAGGAAGTGGCGGAAGGAAGTGGCGGAAGGAAGGAAGGAAGTGGCAGAAGGAAGTGGCGGAAGGAAGTGGCGGAAGGAAGGAAGGAAGTGGCGGAAGGAAGAAGGAAGGAAGGAAGTGGCGGAAGGAAGTGGCGGAAGGAGGAAGGAAGTGGCGGAAGGAAGTGGCGGAAGGAAGGAAGGAAGGAAGGAAGGAAGGAAGGAAGGAAGGAAGGAAGGAAGGAAGGAAGGAAGGAAGGAAGGAAGGAAGGAAGGAAGGAAGGAAGGAAGGAAGGAAGGAAGTGGCGGAAGGAAGGAAGTGGCGGAAGGAAGGAAGGAAGGAAGGAAGGAAGGAAGGAAGGAAGGAAGGAAGGAAGGAAGGAAGGAAGGAAGGAAGGAGGAAGGAAGGAAGGAAGGAAGGAAGGAAGGAAGGAAGGAAGGAAGGAAGGAAGGAAGGATGGAAGGAAGGAAGTGGCGGAAGGAAGGAAGTGGCGGAAGGAAGGAAGGAAGTGGCGGAAGGAAGGAAGGAAGTGGCGGAAGGAAGGAAGGAAGGAAGGAAGGAAGGAAGGAAGGAAGGAAGGAAGGAAGGAAGGAAGTGGCGGAAGGAAGGAAGTGGTGAAGGAAGGAAGTGGCGGAAGAAGTGGCGGAAGGAAGTGGCGGAAGGAAGGAAGGAAGGAAGGAAGGAAGGAAGGAAGGAAGGAAGGAAGGAAGGAAGGAAGGAAGGAAGGAAGGAAGGAAGGAAGGAAGGAAGTGGCGGAAGGAAGGAAGGAAGGAAGGAAGGAAGGAAGGAAGGAAGGAAGGAAGGAAGGAAGGAAGGAAGGAAGGAAGGAAGTGGCGGAGGAAGGAAGTGGCGGAAGGAAGTGGCGGAAGGAAGTGGCGGAAGGAAGTGGCGGAAGGAAGGAAGGAAGGAAGGAAGGAAGGAAGGAAGGAAGGAAGGAAGGAAGGAAGTGGCGGAAGAAAGGAAGGAAGAAGGAAGTGGCGGAAGGAAGGAAGGAAGGAAGGAAGGAAGGAAGGAAGGAAGGAAGGAAGGAAGGAAGGAAGGAAGGAAGTGGCGGAAGGAAGTGGCGGAAGGAAGTGGCGGAAGGAAGTGGCGGAAGGAAGTGGCGGAAGGAAGTGGCGGAAGGAAGGAAGGAAGTGGCGGAAGGAAGGAAGTGGCGGAAGGAAGGAAGGAAGTGGCGGAAGGAAGGAAGGAAGTGGCGGAAGGAAGGAAGTGGCGGAAGGAAGGAAGGAAGTGGCGGAGGAAGGAAGGAAGGAAGGAAGGAAGTGGCGGAAGGAAGGAAGGAAGGAAGTGGCGGAAGGAAGGAAGTGGCGGAAGGAAGTGGCGGAAGGAAGTGGCGGAAGGAAGTGGCGGAAGGAAGTGGCGGAAGGAAGGAAGGAAGGAAGGAAGGAAGGAAGGAAGGAAGGAAGTGGCGGAAGGAAGGAAGGAAGTGGCGGAAGGAAGGAAGGAAGTGGCGGAAGGAAGTGGCGGAAGGAAGGAAGGAAGGAAGGAAGTGGCGGAAGGAAGTGGCGGAAGGAAGGAAGGAAGGAAGGAAGGAAGGAAGGAAGTGGCGGAAGGAAGGAAGGAAGTGGCGGAAGGAAGGAAGGAAGTGGCGGAAGGAAGGAAGGAAGGAAGGAAGGAAGGAAGGAAGGAAGGAAGGAAGGAAGGAAGGAAAGAAGGAAGGAAGGAAGGAAGGAAGTGGCGGAAGGAAGTGGCGGAAGGAAGTGGCGGAAGGAAGTGGCGGAAGGAAGTGGAGGAAGGAAGTGGCGGAAGGAAGTGGCGGAAGGAAGTGGCGGAAGGAAGGAAGGAAGGATGGAAGGAAGGAAGGAAGGAAGGAAGGAAGGAAGGAAGTGGCGGAAGGAAGGAAGGAAGTGGCGGAAGGAAGGAAGGAAGTGGCGGAAGGAAGTGGCGGAAGGAAGTGGCGGAAGGAAGTGGCGGAAGGAAGGAAGGAAGGAAGGAAGGAAGGAAGGAAGGAAGGAAGGAAGGAAGGAAGGAAGGAAGGATGGAAGGAAGGAAGGAAGTGGCGGAAGGAAGGAAGTGGCGGAAGGAAGGAAGGAAGGAAGGAAGGAAGGAAGGAAGGAAGGAAGGAAGGAAGGAAGGAAGGAAGGAAGTGGCGGAAGGAAGGAAGTGGCGGAAGGAAGGAAGTGGCGGAAGGTAGGAAGTGCCGGAAGGAAGTGGCGGAAGGAGTGGCGGAAGGAAGTGGCGGAAGGAAGGAAGGAAGGAAGGAAGGAAGGAAGGAAGGAAGGAAGGAAGGAAGGAAGGAAGGAAGTGGCGGAGGAAGGAAGTGCGGAAGGAAGTGGCGGAAGGAAGTGGCGGAAGGAAGGAAGGAAGGAAGGAAGGAAGGAAGGAAGGAAGGAAGGAAGGAAGGAAGGAAGGAAGGAAGGAAGGAAGGAAGGAAGGAAGGAAGTGGCGGAAGGAAGGAAGGAAGGAAGGAAGGAAGGAAGGAAGGAAGGAAGGAAGGAAGGAAGGAAGGAAGGAAGGAAGGAAGGAAGGAAGGAAGGAAGGAAGGAAGGAAGGAAGGAAGGAAGGAAGGAAGGAAGTGGCGGAAGGAAGGAAGGAAGTGGCGGAAGGAAGGAAGGAAGGAAGGAAGGAAGGAAGGAAGGAAGGAAGGAAGGAAGGAAGGAAGGAAGGAAGTGGCGGAAGAAGAAGTGGCGGAAGGAAGGAAGGAAGTGGCGGAAGGAAGGAAGGAAGTGGCGGAAGGAAGGAAGTGGCGGAAGGAAGGAAGGAAGTGGCGGAAGGAAGGAAGGAAGTGGCGGAAGGAAGTGGCGAAGGAAGGAAGGAAGGAAGTGGCGGAAGGAAGTGGCGGAAGGAAGTGGCGGAAGGAGAAGTGGCGGAAGGAAGTGGCGGAAGGAAGTGGCGGAAGGAAGGAAGGAAGGAAGGAAGGAAGGAAGGAAGGAAGGAAGGAAGGAAGGAAGGAAGGAAGGAAGGAAGGAAGTGGCGGAAGGAAGGAAGGAAGTGGCGGAAGGAAGGAAGTGGCGGAAGGAAGGAAGGAAGTGGCGGAAGGAAGGAAGGAAGTGGCGGAAGGAAGGAAGTGGCGGAAGGAAGGAAGGAAGTGGCGGAAGGAAGGAAGGAAGTGGCGGAAGAAGTGGCGGAAGGAAGTGGCGGAAGGAAGTAGCGGAAGGAAGGAAGTGGCGGAAGAAGAGGAAGTGGCGGAAGGAGGGCGAAGGAGGGGAGGAGTGGCGGAAGAAGTGGGAGGTGGGGGAAGGAAGAGGCGGAAGGAAGAAGGAAGGAAGGAAGGAAGGAAGGAAGGAAGGAAGGAGCGAAGAGGAAGGAAGTGGCGGAAGGAAGGAAGGAAGTGGCGGAAGGAAGTGGCGGAAGGAAGGAAGGAAGGAAGGAAGTGGCGAAGGAAGTGGCGGAAGGAAGTGGCGGAAGGAAGGAAGGAAGGAAGGAAGTGGCGGAAGGAAGGAAGGAAGTGGCGGAAGGAAGGAAGGAAGTGGCGGAAGGAAGGAAGGAAGTGGCGGAAGGAAGGAAGGAAGGAAGGAAGGAAGGAAGGAAAGAAGGAAGGAAGGAAGGAAGGAAGGAAGTGGCGGAAGGAAGTGGCGGAAGGAAGTGGCGGAAGGAAGTGGCGGAAGGAAGTGGCGAAGGAAGTGGCGGAAGGAAGTGGCGGAAGGAAGTGCGGAAGGAAGGAAGGAAGGAAGGAAGTGGCGGAAGGAAGGAAGGAAGTGCGGAAGGAAGGAAGTGACGGAAGGAAGGAAGTGGCGGAAGGAAGGAAGTGCCGGAAGGAAGTGGCGGAGGAAGTGGCGGAAGGAAGTGCGGAAGGAAGTGGCGGAAGGAAGGAAGGAAGGAAGGAAGGAAGGAAGGAAGGAAGGAAGGAAGGAAGGAAGTGGCGGAAGGAAGGAAGGAAGGAAGGAAGGAAGGAAGTGGCGGAAGGAAGGAAGGAAGGAAGGAAGGAAGGAAGGAAGGAAGGAAGGAAGGAAGGAAGGAAGGAAGAGGAAGGAAGGAAGGAAGGAGAAGGAAGGAAGTGGCGGAAGGAAGTGGCGGAAGGAAGTGGCGGAAGGAAGGAAGGAAGGAAGGAAGGAAGGAAGAAGGAAGGAAGGAAGGAAGGAAGGAAGGAAGAAGGAAGTCGCGGAAGGAAGGAAGGAAGTGGCGGAAGGAAGTGGCGGAAGGAAGGAAGGAAGGAAGGAAGGAAGGAAGGAAGGAAGGAAGGAAGGAAGGAAGGAAGGAAGGAAGGAAGGAAGGAAGGAAGGAAGGAAGGAAGGAAGGAAGGAAGTGTGGAAGGAAGGAAGGAAGGAAGTGGCGGAAGGAAGGAAGGAAGTGGCGGAAGGAAGTGGCGGAAGGAAGTGGCGGAAGGAAGTGGCGGAAGGAAGTGGCGGAAGGAAGGAAGGAAGGAAGTGGCGGAAGGAAGGAAGGAAGAAGGAAGGAAGGAAGGAAGGAAGGAAGGAAGGAAGGAAGGAAGTGGCGGAAGTGGCGGAAGGAAGGAAGGAAGTGGCGGAAGTGGCGGAAGTGGCGGAAGTGGCGGAAGTGGCGGAAGTGGCAGAAGGAAGGAAGGAAGGAAGAAGGAAGGAAGGAAGTGGCGGAAGGAAGGAAGGAAGGAAGGAAGTGGCGGAAGGAAGGAAGGAAGTGGCGGAAGTGGCGGAAGGAAGTGGCGAAAGGAAGGAAGGAAGTGGCGGAAGGAAGGAAGGAAGGAAGGAAGGAAGTGGCGGAAGGAAG
Organism: Ammospiza maritima maritima; assembly: GCA_036010785.1. Classification (NCBI taxonomy): domain Eukaryota; kingdom Metazoa; phylum Chordata; class Aves; order Passeriformes; family Passerellidae; genus Ammospiza; species Ammospiza maritima. The sequence continues at coordinate 41,088 of JAYKTQ010000459.1, forward strand.
GAAGTGGCGGAAGGAAGTGGCGGAAGGAAGGAAGGAAGGAAGGAAGGAAGGAAGGAAGGAAGGAAGGAAGGAAGGAAGGAAGGAAGGAAGGAAGGAAGGAAGGAAGGAAGGAAGGAAGGAAGTGGCGGAAGGAAGGAAGGAAGGAAGGAAGTGGCGGAAGGAAGTGCGGAGGGAAGTGGCGGAAGGAAGTGGCGGAAGGAAGGAAGTGGCGGAATGAAGGAAGGAAGTGGCGGAAGGAAGGAAGGAAGGAAGTGGCGGAAGGAAGGAAGGAAGGAAGGAAGGAAGGAAGAAGGAAGGAAGGAAGGAAGGAAGGAAGGAAGGAAGGAAGGAAGTGGCGGAAGGAAGGAAGGACGTGGCGGAAGGAAGGAAGGAAGTGGCGGAAGGAAGGAAGGAAGTGGCGGAAGGAAGGAAGGAAGGAAGGAAGGAAGGAAGGAAGGAAGGAAGTGGCGGAAGGAAGGAAGGAAGGAAGGAAGGAAGTGGCGGAAGGAGGAAGTGGCGGAAGGAAGGAAGGAGGAAGTGGCGGAAGGAAGGAAGTGGCGGAAGGAAGTGCGGAAGGAAGTGGCGGAAGGAAGTGGCGGAAGGAAGTGGCGGAAGGAAGGAAGTGGCGGAAGGAAGGAAGGAAGGAAGGAAGGAAGGAAGGAAGGAAGGAAGGAAAGGAAGGAAGTGCGGAAGGAAGGAAGGAAGGAAGGAAGTGGCGGAAGGAAGGAAGGAAGTGGCGGAAGGAAGGAAGGAAGTGGCGGAAGGAAGGAAGGAAGAAGGAAGGAAGGAAGGAAGGAAGGAAGGAAGGAAGGAAGGAAGGAAGGAAGGAAGTGGCGGAAGGAAGTGGCGGAAGGAAGGAAGGAAGTGGCAGAAGGAAGTGGCGGAAGGAAGTGGCGGAAGGAAGGAAGGAAGTGGCGGAAGGAAGGAAGGAAGGAAGGAAGTGGCGGAAGGAAGTGGCGGAAGGAAGGAAGGAAGTGGCGGAAGGAAGTGGCGGAAGGAAGGAAGGAAGGAAGGAAGGAAGGAAGGAAGGAAGGAAGGAAGGAAGGAAGGAAGGAAGGAAGGAAGGAAGGAAGGAAGGAAGGAAGAAGGAAGGAAGGAAGGAAGGAAGGAAGTGGCGGAAGGAGGAAGTGCGGAAGGAAGGAAGGAAGGAAGGAAGGAAGGAAGGAAGGAAGGAAGGAAGGAAGGAAGGAAGGAAGGAAGGAGGAAGGAAGGAAGGAAGGAAGGAAGGAAGGAAGGAAGGAAGGAAGGAAGGAGGAAGGATGGAAGGAAGGAAGTGGCGGAAGGAAGGAAGTGGCGGAAGGAAGGAAGGAAGTGGCGGAAGGAAGGAAGGAAGTGGCGGAAGGAAGGAAGGAAGGAAGGAAGGAAGGAAGGAAGGAAGGAAGGAAGGAAGGAAGGAAAGTGGCGGAAGGAAGGAAGTGGTGAAGGAAGGAAGTGGCGGAAGGAAGTGGCGGAAGGAAGGAAGGAAGGAAGGAAGGAAGGAAGGAAGGAAGGAAGGAAGGAAGGAAGGAAGGAAAGGAAGGAAGGAAGGAAGGAAGGAAGGAAGGAAGTGGCGGAAGGAAGGAAGGAAGGAAGGAAGGAGGAAGGAAGGAAGGAAGGAAGGAAGGAAGGAAGGAAGGAAGGAAGGAAGGAAGGAAGAAGTGGCGGAGGAAGGGAAGTGGCGGAAGGAAGTGGCGGAAGGAAGTGGCGGAAGGAAGTGGCGGAAGGAAGGAAGGAAGGAAGGAAGGAAGGAAGGAAGGAAGGAAGGAAGGAAGGAAGGAAGTGGCGGAAGAAAGGAAGGAGGAAGGAAGTGGCGGAAGGAAGGAAGGAAGGAAGGAAGGAAGGAAGGAAGGAAGGAAGGAAGGAAGGAAGGAAGGAAGGAAGTGGCGGAAGGAAGTGGCGGAAGGAAGTGGCGGAAGGAAGTGGCGGAAGGAAGTGGCGGAAGGAAGTGGCGGAAGGAAGGAAGGAAGTGGCGGAAGGAAGGAAGTGGCGGAAGGAAGGAAGGAAGTGGCGGAAGGAAGGAAGGAAGTGGCGGAAGGAAGGAAGTGGCGGAAGGAAGGAAGGAAGTGGCGGAAGGAAGGAAGGAAGGAAGGAAGGAAGTGGCGGAAGGAAGGAAGGAAGGAAGTGGCGGAAGGAAGGAAGTGGCGGAAGGAAGTGGCGGAAGGAAGTGGCGGAAGGAAGTGGCGGAAGGAAGTGGCGGAAGGAAGGAAGGAAGGAAGGAAGGAAGGAAGGAAGGAAGGAAGTGGCGGAAGGAAGGAAGGAAGTGGCGAAGGAAGGAAGGAAGTGGCGGAAGGAAGTGGCGGAAGAAGGAAGGAAGGAAGGAAGTGGCGGAAGGAAGTGGCGGAAGGAAGGAAGGAAGGAAGGAAGGAAGGAAGGAAGTGGCGGAAGGAAGGAAGGAAGTGGCGGAAGGAAGGAAGGAAGTGCGGAAGGAAGGAAGGAAGGAAGGAAGGAAGGAAGGAAGGAAGGAAGGAAGGAAGGAGGAAAGAAGGAAGGAAGGAAGGAAGGAAGTGGCGGAGGAAGTGGCGGAAGGAAGTGGCGGAAGGAAGTGGCGGAAGGAAGTGGAGGAAGGAAGTGGCGGAAGGAAGTGGCGGAAGGAAGTGGCGGAAGGAAGGAAGGAAGGATGGAAGGAAGGAAGGAAGGAAGGAAGAAGGAAGGAAGTGCGGAAGGAAGGAAGAAGTGGCGGAAGGAAGGAAGGAAGTGGCGGAAGGAAGTGGCGGAAGGAAGTGGCGGAAGGAAGTGGCGGAAGGAAGGAGGAAGGAAGGAAGGAAGGAAGGATGGAAGGAAGGAAGAAGGAAGGAAGGAAGGATGGAAGAAGGAAGGAAGTGGCGGAAGGAAGGAAGTGGCGGAAGGAAGAAGGAAGGAAGGAAGGAGGAAGGAAGGAAGGAAGGAAGGAAGGAAGAAGGAAGTGGCGGAAGGAAGGAAGTGGCGAAGAAGGAAGTGGCGGAAGTAGGAAGTGCCGGAAGGAAGTGGCGGAAGGAAGTGGCGGAAGGAAGTGGCGGAAGGAAGGAAGGAAGGAAGGAAGGAAGGAAGGAAGGAAGGAAGGAAGGAAGGAAGGAAGCGAAGGAAGGAAGTGGCGGAGGAAGGAAGTGGCGGAAGGAAGTGGCGGAAGGAAGTGGCGGAAGGAAGTGCGGAAGGAAGGAAGGAAGGAAGGAAGGAAGGAAGGAAGGAAGGAAGGAAGGAAGGAAGGAAGGAAGAGGAAGGAAGGAAGGAAGGAAGTGGCGGAAGAAAGGAAGGAAGGAAGGAAGTGGCGGAAGGAAGGAAGGAAGGAAGGAAGGAAGGAAGGAAGGAAGGAAGGAAGGAAGGAAGGAAGGAAGTGGCGAAGGAAGTGGCGGAAGGAAGTGGCGAAGGAAGTGGCGAAGGAAGTGGCGGAAGGAAGTGGCGGAAGGAAGTGGCGGAAGGAAGGAAGGAAGTGGCGGAAGGAAGGAAGTGGCGGAAGGAAGGAAGGAAGTGGCGGAAGGAAGGAAGGAAGTGGCGGAAGGAAGAAGTGGCGGAAGGAAGGAAGAAGTGCGGAAGGAAGGAAGAAATGGCGGAAGGAAGTGGCGGAAGGAAGGAAGGAAGGAAGTGGCGGAAGAAGAAGTGGCGGAAGGAAGTGGCGGAAGGAAGTGGCGGAAGGAAGTGGCGAAGGAAGTGGCGGAAGGAAGGAAGGAAGGAAGGAAGGAAGGAAGGAAGGAAGGAAGTGGCGGAAGGAAGAAGGAAGTGGCGGAAGGAAGGAAGGAAGTGGCGGAAGGAAGTGGCGGAAGAAGGAAGGAAGGAAGGAAGTGGCGGAAGGAAGTGGCGGAAGGAAGTGGCGGAAGGAAGGAAGGAAGGAAGGAAGTGGCGGAAGGAAGGAAGGAAGTGGCGGAAGGAAGGAAGGAAGTGCGGAGGAAGGAAGGAAGGAAGGAAGGAAGGAAGGAAGGAAGGAAGGAAAGAAGGAAGGAAGGAAGGGAAGTGGCGGAAGGAAGTGGCGGAAGGAAGTGGCGAAGGAAGTGGCGGAAGGAAGTGGAGGAAGGAAGTGGCGGAAGGAAGTGCGGAAGGAAGTGGCGGAAGGAAGGAAGGAAGGATGGAAGGAAGGAAGGAAGGAAGGAAGGAAGGAAGTGGCGGAAGGAAGGAAGGAAGTGGCGGAAGGAAGGAAGGATGTGGCGGAAGGAAGTGGCGGAAGGAAGTGCGGAAGGAAGTGGCGGAAGGAAGTGGCGGAAGGAAGAAGGAAGGAAGGAAGGAAGGAAGGAAGGAAGGAAGGAAGGAAGGAAGGAAGGAAGGAAGGAAGTGGCGGAAGGAAGGAAGTGGCGGAAGGAAGAAGGAAGGAAGGAAGGAAGGAAGGAAGGAAGGAAGGAAGGAAGGAAGGAAGTGGCGGAAGGAAGGAAGTGGCGGAAGGAAGGAAGTGGCGGAAGGAAGGAAGTGCCGGAAGGAAGTGGCGGAAGAAGTGGCGGAAGGAAGTGGCGGAAGGAAGTGGCGGAAGGAAGGAAGGAAGGAAGGAAGGAAGGAAGAAGGAAGGAAGGAAGGAAGGAAGGAAGGAAGAAGTGGCGGAAGGAAGGAAGGAAGGAAGGAAGGAAGGAAGGAAGGAAGGAAGGAAGTGGCGGAAGGAAGGAAGGAAGGAAGGAAGGAAGGAAGGAAGGAAGGAAGGAAGGAAGGAAGGAAGGAAGGAAGGAAGGAAGGAAGGAAGGAAGGAGGAAGTGGCGGAAGGAAGTGGCGGAAGGAAGTGGCGGAAGGAAGGAAGGAAGGAAGGAAGGAAGGAAGGAAGGAAGGAAGGAAGGAAGGAAGGAAGGAAGGAAGGAAGTCGCGGAAGGAAGGAAGGAAGTGGCGGAAGGAAGTGGCGGAAGGAAGTGGCGGAAGGAAGGAAGGAAGGAAGGAAGGAAGGAAGGAAGGAAGGAAGGAAGGAAGGAAGGAAGGAAGGAAGGAAGGAAGGAAGTGGTGGAAGGAAGGAAGTAAGGAAGGAAGTGGCGGAAGGAAGGAAGGAAGTGGCGGAAGGAAGTGGCGGAAGGATTTGGCGGAAGGAAGTGGCGGAAGGAAGTGGCGGAAGGAAGGAAGGAAGGAAGGAAGGAAGGAAGGAAGGAAGGAAGGAAGGAAGGAAGTGGCGGAAGTGGCGGAAGGAAGGAAGGAAGTGGCGGAAGTGGCGGAAGTGGCGGAAGTGGCGGAAGGAAGGAAGGAAGGAAGGAAGGAAGGAAGGAAGGAAGGAAGTGGCGGAAGGAAGGAAGGAAGCAAGGAAGTGGCGGAAGGAAGGAAGGAAGTGGCGGAAGTGGCGGAAGGAAGTGGCGGAAGGAAGGAAGGAAGTGGCGGAAGGAAGGAAGGAAGGAAGGAAGGAAGTGGCGGAAGGAAGGAAGTGGCGGAAGGAAGGAAGGAAGGAAGGAAGAAGAAGGAAGGAAGGAAGGAAGGAAGGAAGGAAGGAAGGAAGGAAGTGGCGGAAGGAAGGACGTGGCGGAAGGAAGGAAGGAAGTGGCGGAAGGAAGTGGCGGAGGATAGTGGCGGAAGGAAGGAGGAAGTGGCGGAAGGAAGGAAGGAAGGAAGGAAGGAAGGAAGGAAGGAAGGAAGGAAGGAAGTGGCGGAAGGAAGTGGTGGAAGGAAGGAAGGAAGTGGCGGAAGGAAGTGGCGGAAGGAAGTGGCGGAAGGTAGTGGCGGAAGGAAGTGGAGGAAGGAAGTGGCGGAAGGAAGTGGCGGAAGGAAGTGGCGGAAGGAAGGAAGGAAGGATGGAAGAAGGAAGGAAGGAAGGAAGGAAGGAAGTGGCGGAAGGAAGGAAGGAAGTGGCGGAAGGAAGGAAGGAAGTGGCGGAAGGAAGTGGCGGAAGGAAGTGGCGGAAGGAAGGAAGGAAGGAAGGAAGGAAGGAAGGAAGGAAGGAAGGAAGGAAGGAAGGAAGGAAGGAAGGAAGGAAGGAAGGAAGGAAGGAAGGAAGGAAGGAAGGAAGGAAGGAAGTGCGGAAGGAAGGAAGTGGCGGAAGGAAGGAAGGAAGGAAGGAAGGAAGGAAGGAAGGAAGGAAGGAAGGAAGGAAGGAAGGAAGGAAGGAAGGAAGTGGCGGAAGGAAGGAAGTGGCGGAAGGAAGGAAGTGGCGGAAGGAAGGAAGTGCCGGAAGGAAGTGGCGGAAGGAAGTGGCGGAAGGAAGTGGCGGAAGAAGTGGCGGAAGGAAGGAAGGAAGGAAGGAAGGAAGGAAGGAAGGAAGGAAGTGGCGGAAGGAAGGAAGGAAGGAAGGAAGGAAGGAAGGAAGGAAGTGGCGGAAGGAAGGAAGGAAGGAAGGAAGGAAGGAAGGAAGGAAGGAAGGAAGGAAAGGAAGGAAGGAAGGAAGGAAGGAAGGAAGGAAGGAAGGAAGGAAGTGGCGGAAGGAAGTGGCGGAAGGAAGTGGCGGAAGGAAGTGGCGGAAGGAAGGAAGGAAGGAAGGAAGGAAGGAAGGAAGGAAGGAAGGAAGGAAGGAAGGAAGGAAGTCGCGGAAGAAGGAAGGAAGTGGCGGAAGGAAGTGGCGGAAGGAAGTGGCGGAAGGAAGGAAGGAAGGAAGGAAGGAAGGAAGGAAGGAAGGAAGGAAGGAAGGAAGGAAGGAAGGAAGAAGTGGTGGAAGGAAGGAAGGAAGGAAGTGGCGGAAGGAAGGAAGGAAGTGGCGGAAGGAAGTGGCGGAAGGATTTGGCGGAAGGAAGTGGCGGAAGGAAGTGGCGGAAGGAAGGAAGGAAGGAAGGAAGGAAGAAGGAAGGAAGGAAGGAAGGAAGGAAGGAAGGAAGGAAGGAAGTGGCGGAAGGAAGGAAGGAAGTGGCGGAAGTGGCGGAAGTGGCGGAAGTGGCGGAAGGAAGGAAGGAAGGAAGGAAGGAAGGAAGGAAGGAAGGAAGTGGCGGAAGGAAGGAAGGAAGCAAGGAAGTGGCGGAAGGAAGGAAGGAAGTGGCGGAAGTGGCGGAAGGAAGTGGCGGAAGGAAGGAAGGAAGTGGCGGAAGGAAGGAAGGAAGGAAGGAAGGAAGTGGCGGAAGGAAGGAAGTGGCGGAAGGAAGGAAGGAAGGAAGGAAGGAAGGAGGAAGGAAGGAAGGAAGGAAGGGAAGGAAGAAGGAAGGAAGTGGCGGAAGGAAGGACGTGGCGGAAGGAAGGAAGGAAGTGGCGGAAGGAAGTGGCGGAAGGAAGTGGCGAAGGAAGGAAGGAAGTGGCGGAAGGAAGGAAGGAAGGAAGGAAGGAAGGAAGTGGCGGAAGGAAGTGGTGGAAGGAAGGAAGGAAGTTGCGGAAGGAAGTGGCGGAAGGAAGTGGCGGAAGGTAGTGGCGGAAGGAAGTGGCGGAAGGAAGGAAGGAAGGAAGGAAGGAAGGAAGGAAGGAAGGAAGGAAGGAAGGAAGGAGGAAGGAAGTGGCGGAAGGAAGGAAGGAAGGAAGGAAGGAAGGAAGGAAGGAAGGAAGGAAGGAAGGAAGGAAGGAAGGAAGGAAGGAAGGAAGGAAGGAAGTGGCGGAAGGAAGGAAGGAAGGAAGGAAGAAGGAAGTGGCGGAAGGAAGTGGCGGAAGGAAGTGGCGGAAGGAAGTGGCGGAAGGAAGTGCGGAAGGAAGGAAGGAAGGAAGGAAGGAAGGAAGGAAGGAAGGAAGGAAGGAAGGAAGGAAGGAAGGAAGGAAGGAAGGAAGGAAGTGGCGGAAGGAAGGAAGGAAGTGGCGGAAGGAAGGAAGGAAGGAAGGAAGGAAGGAAGGAAGGAAGGAAGGAAGGAAGGAAGGAAGGAGGAAGGAAGTGCGGAGGAAGGAAGTGGCGGAAGGAAGTGGCGGAAGGAAGTGCGGAAGGAAGGAAGGAAGGAAGGAAGGAAGGAAGGAAGGAAGGAAGGAAGGAAGGAGGAAGGAAGGAAGGAAGGGAAGGAAGGAAGGAAGGAAGGAAGAAGTGGCGGAGGAAGGAAGGAAGTGGCGGAAGGAAGGAAGGAAGGAAGGAAGGAAGGAAGGAAGGAAGGAAGGAAGGAAGGAAGGAAGGAAGGAAGGAAGTGGCGGAAGGAAGGAAGTGGCGGAAGGAAGGAAGGAAGTGGCGGAAGGAAGGAAGGAAGTGGCGGAAGGAAGGAAGTGGCGGAAGGAAGGAAGGAAGTGGCGGAAGGAAGGAAGGAAGTGGCGGAAGGAAGTGGCGGAAGGAAGGAAGGAAGGAAGTGGCGGAAGGAAGTGGCGGAAGGAAGTGGCGAAGGAAGTGGCGGAAGGAAGTGGCGGAAGGAAGTGGCGGAAGGAAGGAAGGAAGGAAGGAAGGAAGGAAGGAAGGAAGGAAGGAAGGAAGGAAGTGGCGGAAGGAAGGAAGGAAGTGGCGGAAGGAAGTGGCGGAAGGAAGGAAGGAAGGAAGGAAGTGGCGGAAGGAAGTGGCGGAAGGAAGTGGCGGAAGGAAGGAAGGAAGGATGAAGTGGCGGAAGGAAGGAGGAAGTGGCGGAAGGAAGGAAGGAAGGAGGGAAGGAAGGAAGGAAGGAAGGAAGGAAGGAAGGAAGGAAGGAAGGAAGTGGCGGAAGGAAGTGGCGGAAGGAAGTGGCGGAAGGAAGTGGCGGAATGAAGTAGCGGAAGGAAGTGGCGGAAGGAAGTGGCGGAAGGAAGTGGCGGAAGGAAGTGGCGGAAGGAAGTGGCGGAAGGAAGGAAGGAAGGAAGGAAGGAAGGAAGGGAAGGAAGAAGTGGCGGAAGGAAGGAAGGAAGTGGCGGAAGGAAGGAAGGAAGTGGCGGAAGGAAGTGGCGGAAGGAAGTGGCGGAAGGAAGTGGCGGAATGAAGTGGCGGAAGGAAGTGGCGAAGGAAGGAAGGAAGGAAGGAAGGAAGGAAGGAAGGAAGGAAGGAAGGAAGGAAGGAAGTGGCGGAAGGAAGGAAGGAAGTGGCGGAAGGAGGAAGTGGCGGAAGGAAGGAAGGAAGTGGCGGAAGAAGGAAGGAAGTGGCGGAAGGAAGTGGCGGAAGGAAGGAAGGAAGGAAGGAAGGAAGTGGCGGAAGGAAGGAAGGAAGGAAGGAAGGAAGGAAGGAAGGAAGGAAGGAAGGAAGGAAGGAAGGAAGGAAGGAAGGAAGGAAGGAAGGAAGGAAGGAAGGAAGGAAGGAAGGAAGTGGCGGAAGGAAGGAAGGAAGGAAGTGGCGGAAGGAAGGAAGGAAGGAAGGAAGGAAGGAAGGAAGGAAGGAAGGAAGGAAGGAAGGAAGGAAGGAAGGAAGAAGGAAGGAAGGAAGGAAGGAAGGAAGGAAGGAAGGAAGGAGGAAGTGGCGGAAGGAAGTGGCGGAAGGAAGTGGCGGAAGGAAGTGGCGGAAGGAAGGAAGGAAGGAAGGAAGGAAGGAAGGAAGGAAGAGGAAGGAAGGAAGGAAGGAAGGAAGGAAGGAAGGAAGGAAGGAAGGAAGGAAGGAAGGAAGGAAGGAAGGAAGGAAGGAAGGAAGGAAGGAAGTGGCGGAAGGAAGTGGCGGAAGGAAGTGGCGGAAGGAAGGAAGGAAGGAAGGAAGGAAGGAAGGAAGGAAGGAAGGAAGGAAGGAAGGAAGGAAGGAAGGAAGGAAGGAAGGAAGGAAGGAAGGAAGGAAGGAAGGAAGTGGCGGAAGGAAGTGGCGGAAGGAAGTGGCGGAAGGAAGGAAGGAAGTGGCGGAAGGAAGGAAGTGGCGGAAGGAAGGAAGGAAGTGGCGGAAGGAAGGAAGGAAGTGGCGGAAGGAAGGAAGTGGCGGAAGGAAGGAAGGAAGTGGCGGAAGGAAGGAAGGAAGTGGCGGAAGGAAGTGGCGGAAGGAAGTGGCGGAAGGAAGTGGCGGAAGGAAGGAAGTGGCGGAAGGAAGTGGCGGAAGGAAGTGGCGAAGGAAGTGGCGAAGGAAGGAAGGAAGGAAGGAAGAGGAAGGAAGGAAGGAAGGAAGGAAGGAAGGAAGGAAGGAAGGAAGGAAGGAAGGAAGTGGCGGAAGGAAGGAAGGAAGTGGCGGAAGGAGGAAGGAAGTGCGGAAGGAAGTGGCGGAAGGAAGGAAGGAAGGAAGGAAGTGGCGGAAGGAAGTGA
>JAYKTQ010000055.1:0-50733 GCA_036010785.1 Ammospiza maritima maritima
TCATCCGGAGGAGCCCCTGGGAATGTGGAATTCCTGACCCGGAGGAGCCTCTGGAACGTGGAATTCCTGACCTGGAGGAGCCCCTGGAATGTGGAATTCCGCATCCGGAGGAGCCCCTGGAACGTGGAATTCCTGATCCGGAGGAGCCCCTGGAATGTGGAATTCTGCACCCGGAGGAGCCCCTGGAATGTGGAATTCTGCACCCGGAGGAGCCCCTGGAACGTGGGAATTCTGCACCCAGAGGAGCCCCTGGGAATGTGGAATTCTACACCTGGAGGAGCCCCCGGAATGTGGAATTCTGCACCCGGAGGAGCCCCCTGGAATTTGGAATTCCTCATCCGGAGGAGCCTCTGGAACGTGGAATTCCGCATCCGGAGGAGTTGGGGTTAATGATTAAACCACTAGGAAGCGGAGGAGCTGATCTGGAAATGTGCACTGGGATCGGTGGAGGATCCAGGATTTTTATGGAATTTGGGATGGAAAAGGGAAGGGAGACCCTTCCTGGACTCCCCAGTTCCAGGGAATTTCCCTGAATCCCAAAATTCCTACTGAAGGAGGAGTCGGGATGGGGCTGGATCCAGTGCCAGGCTGGGAGAGCTGGGAATGTGCAGCTGGATCAGGGAAGGATCCAGGGAATCCTTGGAGCCTTTTCCAGAGGGAAATTTGTGATTCCAGAGCCGGGATTTGGGATTTGGGATGAAGGATGGAGGGGCAGGAGGCAGGGAATGGCTTCCAGTGGGAAAGGGGAGCTTGGGATGGTGGGATCTTGGGAAGGGATTCCTGGCTGGGCCGGAATTCCCAGAGAATCCCTGGCAGTGTCCAGGGGTGGATTTGGATCACCCTGGGATGGTGGGAAGTGTCCCTGGGATGGGATTGAAGGTCCATGGATCCCATCCCAAACCATTCCAGGATTCTGGGATCCAGGATGCTCAGGATCCATCCCGAGGGATTTTTATGGAATTCGGGGATGGGAAAGGGAAGGGAGACCCTCCCTGGAGTCCTGAATTCCCAGGGAATCCCTGGATCCTGAAATTCCCTCTCAAGGAGGAACTGGGATGGGGCTGGATCCAACCCAGGAGAGCTGGAGAGGGATTTGGGAAAAGGGCCTGGAATGGCAGGACAGGGAATGGCTCCCACCATGGCCAGAGGGTCGGGATTTTGGGATTTAGGGAATTTGGGATCTTGGGATGGAATTCCTGGCTGAGAGGCTCAGGAGGTGCTGGGCTGGAATTCCCAGAGAATCCCTGGATGGATCCCTGGCAGTGTCCCAGGGTGGATTTGGATTCACCCTGGGATGGTGGGAAGTGTCCCTGGGGTGGGGTTGGAGGTCCATGGATCCCATCCCAAACCATTCTGGGATCCAGGACGCTCAGGATCCATCCCGAGGGATTTTTATGGGATTCGGGGATGGGAAAGGGAAGGGAGACCCTTCCTGGAGTCCTGAATTCCCAGAGAATTTCCTGAATCCCGAGATTCCCTCTCAAGGAGGAGTCGGGATGGGGCTGGATCCAACCCGGAGGGATTTGGGAAAGGGCCTGGAATGGCAGCACAGGGGGTGGCTCCCACCATGGCCAGAGGGTCGGGATTTGGGAATTTTGGGATTTTGGGATTTTTGGGATTCTGAGGATTTGGGATCTTGGGAAGGAATTCCTGGCTGGGCTGGAATTCCCAGAGAATCCCTGGGAATATCCGAGGAAAAATTGGATCATGGAAAAATCGTGATTGGATCAGGACGGTGATTTCAGCTCCCTCTCACCCCAAACAATTTGGGATCTTTTAACTCTCTGGGGTTTTTATTTATTTTGGGATTTTTTATTCACATCTGGATTTGGGATTCTTATTCACCTCCAAATTTTGGGGGTTTTATTCACCTCCAGATTTTGGGGTTTTTTTTCACCTCCGGATTTTTTAGGGATTTTTAGTCACCTTCTTGATTTTTTAAGGATTTTTATTCACTTCTGGATTTTGGGATTTTTATTCACCTCCGGATTTTGGGATTTTTATTCACCTCTGGATTTGGGGATTTTTATTCAGCTCCGATTTTGGGGTTTTTTCTTCACATACTTCCGGATTTGGGATTTTTATACACATCCGGATTTTGGTATTTTTTATTCACCTCCGGATTTTAGGTTTTTTTTATTCACATCCGGATTTGGGGATTTTTATTCACCTTCAGCTTTTTTAGGGTTTTTATTCACCTCCGAGTTTTGGGGTTTTTTTCTCACATCCGGATTTTGGGATTTTTATTCACCTCTGGATTTTGGGATTCTTATTCACCTCCAAATTTTGGGATCTTTTTATTTACATCCGGATTTTGGGATTTTTTATTCACCTCCAGATTTTGGGATTTTTATTCACATGCAGATTTTTGGGGTTTTTTATTCCCCTCTGAATTTTGGGATTTTTTATTCACCTCCAGATTTTTTAGGGATTTTTTATTCACCAGAGAATTTTGGGATTTTTATTCACCTCTGGATTTTGGGATTTTTATTCACCTCTGGATTTTGGGATTTTTATTCACCTCAGAATTTGGGGGTTTTATTCACCTCTGGATATTTGGAGTTTTTTTATTCACCTCCAGCTTTTTAGGGATTTTTATTCACCTCCAGATTTTGGGGTTTTAAAGGGATTTTTATTCACCTCTGAATTTTTAGGGATTTTTATTCATCTCCAGATTTTGGGATTTTTTTATTCACCTCCAGATTTTGGGATTTTTATTCGCCTCTGAATTTTGGGGATTTTTATTCACCTCCAGATTTTGGGGGTTTTTTATTCACCTCCGGATTTTGGGGATTTTTATTCACTTCTGAATTTGGGGTTTTTTATTCACCTCTGGATTTGGGATTTTTATTCACCTCCAGATTTTTTAGGGATTTTTTATTCACCACAGAATTTTTGGATTTTTATTCATCTCCGGATTTTGGGATTTTTATTCATCTCCAGATTTTGGGATTTTTTTTATTCACCTCTGGATTTTGCTATTTTTATTCACCTCCAGATTTTGGGGTTTTTATTCACCTCTGGATTTTGGAGTTTTTTCATTCACCTCCAGCTTTTTAGGGATTTTTATTCACCTCCAGATTTTGGGGTTTTTTAGGGATTTTTATTCCCCTCTGAATTTTGGGGATTTTTATTCACCTCCAGATTTTGGGGTTTTTTTATTCACTTCTGGATTTTTGGGATTTTTATTCACCCCCAGGTTTTTAGGGATTTTTATTCACCTCCGGATTTTGGGGATTTTTATTCACCTCCAGATTTTGGGATTTTTATTCACCTCCGGATTTTGGGATTTTTATTCACCTCTGGATTTTAGGTTTTTTTATTCACCTCTGGATTTTTGGGATTTTTATTCACCCCCAGGTTTTTAGGGATTTTTATTCACCTCCGGATTTTGGGGATTTTTATTCACTTCTGAATTTGGGGTTTTTTATTCACCTCTGAATTTTGGGATTTTTATTCACCTCCGAATTTTGGGGATTTTTATTCACCTCTGAATTTTGGGATTTTTATTCACCTCCGGATTTTAGGTTTTTTTATTCACCTCCGGATTTGGGGATTTTTATTCACCTTCAGCTTTTTTAGGGTTTTTATTCACCTCCGAGTTTTGGGGTTTTTTTCTCACATCCGGATTTCGGGGTTTTTATTCACATCCGGATTTTGGGTGTTTTCTGGGGGCGTTTTTTGGGGTTTTTTGTTCTTTCCCCACCCCCAGGGCCTCTCTGCAGGAAGCCACATCCTTTGCACAACCTCGGGTGACATTCGGGCCGTGTCCCCAAGCCCGGTGGCCACAAGAGCGGCCAGGCCACCGCCCCCACCTCGTCCCTTCCTGTCCCCCAGAACGCGAGGCCACCCCGACCCCAAATCCCACGGAATTCCAGCTGATTTTTAGGGAAATTTGGGGATTTTTAGGCACAGAAATATTCCATTAATGGGGATTTTTTCCCCAAAATTTTCCCCCATTCCCAGCCCCATTCCCATGGGGGTGGCACGGGGACAGCACAGAATTTTTAGGGAATTTTTAGGGAATTTTTAGGGATTTTTTAGGCACAGAAATATTCAATTTATGGGGTTTTTTCCCCCCACAATTTTTCCCATTCCCATGGGGGTGGCACGGGGACAGCAGGGAATTTTTAGGGAAATTTTAGGCACAGAAATATTCCATTTATGGGTTTTTTTCCCCCACAATTTTTCCCCATTTCCAGCCCCATTCCCATGGGGGTGGCACGGGGACAGCAGGGAATTTTTAGGGAAATTTTTGGGATTTTTTAGGGATTTTTTTAGGGAATTTTTAGGCACAGAAATATTCAATTTATGGGGGTTTTCCCCCACAATTTTCCCCCATTCCCAGCACCATTCCCATGGGGGTGACAGGGGGACAGCAGGGAATTTTTAGGGATTTTTTAGGGACAGAAATATTCCATTTATGGGGTTTTCCCCCCACAATTTTCCCTCATTCCCGGCCCCATTCCCATGGGGATGGCACGGGGACAGCAGGGAATTTTTAGGGAATTTTTTAGGGATTTTTTAGGGATTTTTTTAGGGAATTTTAGGGACAGAAATATTCCATTTATGGGGTTTTTTCCCCCACAATTTTCCCCCATTCCCAGCCCCATTCCCATGGGGGTGGCACGGGGACAGCAGGGAGTTTTAAGGAATTTTGAGGGAATTTTTAGGGATTTTTTTGGGATTTTTAGGGTAATTTTAGGCACAGAAATATTCCATTTATGGGGTTTTTTCCCCCACAATTTTCCTCATTCCCGGCCCCATTCCAATGGGGGTGGCACGGGATCAGCAGAGAATTTTAGGGAATTTTTAGGGGATATTTTGGGAATTTTTAGGCACAGAAATTTTCCATTTATGGGGGTTTTTCCCTCCACAATTTTCCCTCATTCCCAATGGGGGTGACGGGGGGACAGCAGAGAATTTTTAGGGACTTTTTAGGGATTTTTTTAGGGAATTTTTAGGGCATTTTCGGGGCAGAAATATTCCATTAATGGGGTTTTTTTCCCCAAAATTTTCCCCCATTCCCATGGGGGTGGCACGGGGACAGCACGGAATTTTTAGGGAATTTTTAGGCACAGAAATATTGCATTTATGGGGTTTTTCCCCCCACAGTTTTTCCCATTCCCAGCCCCATTCCCATGGGGGTGGCACGGGGACAGCAGGGCTGGCCGTCCCCAGAGTGTCCCCATCCCGTCCCCGTGGCTGGGATGGAAAACTCCATGGAAAATCCCAATGGGAATTCCCAGCAGCAACCTCATGGCCAGAGCTGGGGACACCGAGGGACACCGAGGGACACCGAGGGACACCGAGGGACATCAAGGGACACCAATGTCCCCTCAAACCCCACAAGGACCCGAGGGACAACCCCGCCCTTCCCACCCTATCCGGATCTTCCCATCCCGATTTTCCCCATTTCCAGACCCGGCCAAGCGTCCCCGGTGACATCGCCACCCCCTTGTCGCCGTCGCCAAGCCCTTTGTCACCTCCCCTCCGCCTTGGGGACAACATCCCCGCGCTCCCCGTGACGCAACCGCGGGGACACGGAGGAAACGAAACCGAGCCCGGCGCTGCCGCCAACGTCCCCTCCCTGTCCCCTCTGTGTCCCCGCGCGTCCCCTCGGCGCCACCGCACCCCCGGTGCCACCTCCTGTCGCCTCCCGGCGCCGCGAAAGTCCCCGCGGGGCCCGGGGCCACCTCCCCGCACCAGGAAGTCGCCGCCGGTGCCTCTCGGTGAAGTTCGGCTCCGTCCCCGCCCGGCGTCGCCTCCCCGGTCGGGGCGGTGTCGCCAAGCCCCGGGCGGCACCTCGGTGGCACCTCGGTGACAAGTTTGCGGCGTCGGCGTCCCCTCCCACGCCCCGGGTTCCGAAATTCCCCCGTGGGGGATTCTCCGGGATGAGTTTGCCCGGGATCCGCCCTCCGCCAGGTGAGCGAGGGGCGGCTCCTCCCGGTGCGCGGGATTCCCGGTGCGCGGGATTCCCGGGACACCGGATTCCCGGGACACCGGATTCCCGGGATGCCAGCGGCACTTACGGAGCGGTGGCCGCGCTGTCGCCGCTGTCGCCGCCGGGGTGGCCCCGGTGTCACCCCCGCTGGTGTCGCCGCGCGGAGCGAGCGAGAGCCGCCGGTGGCGCTTCCTGCTGTGACCGACTCGGGTGCGCAGGGGAGGGACCGGAACCGGCACCGGGACACGGGACAGGCACCGCGACACGGGACACGCACCGGGACACGGGACAGGCACCGGGACACGGGACCGGCACCGGGACACGGGACCGGCACCGGGACACGGGACCGGCACCGGGACACGGGACAGGCACCGGGACACGGGACCGGCACCGGGACACGGGACAGGCACCGGGACACGGGACACGCACCGGGACACGGGACCGGCACCGGGACACGGGACAGGCACCGGGACACGGGACACGCACCGGGACACGGGACCGGCACCGGGACAAGGACCCGAGCGAGCGCCGGCGGCGCTTCCTGCTGTGACCGACTCGAGTGAGCAGAGGAGGGACCGGAACCGGCACCGGGACACGGGACCGGCACCGGGACACGGAACACAGCGCCCGACAGTGACACTGGGACCAGCGGCGGCACCGGGACACGGAACCGGCATCGGGAGACAGAACACAGCGCCCGACAGCGGCACCGGGATGGGCACTGGGACCAGGACCCGGTACCGGGACTGGCACCAGGACCCAGAAGCCAGCACCCGACAGCAGCCCAGAACCGGCGCCGGGATCCAGAACCCAGCACCTGACAGCGGCACCGGAGCCTGCACTGGGACCGGGACCCAACAGCGGGAGCCGGTACTGGGACTGGCACCGGGTCCAGCACCCGGCTCCCAACAGCAGCAGCGGGACCTGGCACTGGGACCTGGATCTAGAACTCAGCACCTGACTGCAGCACCGGAACCAGCACCAGACCCGGGACCGGGTACCAGAACCAGCACCAGAACGCGGAACTGGCACCTGGACCCAGAAGCCAGCGGCAGACAGCGGCACCGAGACCCAGCACCTGGCACCCAGTACTGGGACCAGCGTGGGACCCGGCACTGGGACCTGTGGTGACACCGGGACCGGAACAGGCAGCAGGACCTGGCATCCGACACCAGAACCAGCACCGGGACCAGCACTGGGACCCAGAACACAACACCTGACAGTGGCACTGGAACACAGAACCAGCACTTGGACTGAGACTTGGTACTGGAAGTGGCACTGGGACCGGCAGCGAGACCCAGAACCCAGCACCTTACAGCAGCACTGGGACCGGGCACTGGCACCAGGACACGGAACTGACACCGGCACCAGTACTGGGACAGGCAGCGGGACCCGGCACCCGACACCGGAACCCAGAACACAGCACCCAGCACCCGACACCGGAACTGGGACCCAGAACACAGCACCCAGCACCCGACACCGGAACTGGGACCCAGAACACAGCACCCAGCGCCTGACACTGGAACCGGCACCAGGATCCAGAACCCAGCACCCAACAGCGGCACTAGAACTGGGACCGGCACCGGGACCCTGAACTGGCACTGGGACCCAGAACCCAGCACCCGGACCGGGACCAAGGGCGGGACCTGGCGCCTGACACCAAGGGTGGCACCAACGCCAACACCAGGACTGGCAGTGCAACCTGGCGCCTGACACTGGGACTGGCAGCAGGCACCAGAACCGGGTCCCAGAACACAGCAGCCTACATCCAACAGCGGCACCGGGACCCAGCACTTGGCATCGGAACCGGCACCAGGACCAGCACCCAACAGCGGCACCGGGACCAACAGCGGGACCCAGAACACAGCATCTGACGCCAGAACCAGCACTGGGACCCAGAACACAGTACCCAATAGCGGCACCAGAACCGGGACAGGCACCGGGACCTGGCACTCGACACCCAGCAGCAGCACCGGAACCAGCACTGGGACTGGCAGTGGGACCTGGTACCTGACACCGGGACTGGCAGTGGGCACCAGAACCCAGACCCAGAACACAGCACCCAACACCCAACAGTGGCACCGGGACCCAGAACCCAGAACCTGACACCAGAACTGGCATCGGGACCCAGAACCCAGCACCCAACAGCGGCACCAGGACCAGCACCGGGACCTGGGACCGGGACCCTGAATCTGCACCAGGATGTGCACCAACACCCAACAGCAGCACTGGAACCAGCACCGGGACCCAGAACCCAGCACCCGGCACCAGAACCAGGGGTGGGACCTGGTAGCTGACACTGGGACTGGCGGTGGGACCAGCAGTGGACACCAGAACCGCGTCTCAGAACACGACACCCAACAGCAGCAGTAGGACTGGCACCGGGACCCAGAACACAGCACTTGACACCAGAACCAGCATCGGGACCCAGAACCCAGCACCCGACAGCGGCACCAGAACCGGGACCCGGAACCGGCACTGGGACCCAGAACACAGCACCCAACACCCAACGGTGGCACCGGGACCCGGCACTCAGGATCGGAACTGGCACCAGAACCAGCACCCAACAGCGGCACCAGGACCCAGAACCCAGCATCTGACACTGGAACCAGCACCAGGACCAGAACCCAGCATCTGACACTGGAACCAGCACCAGGACCAGAACCCAGCATCTGACACTGGAACCAGCACCAGGACCAGAACCCAGCATCTGACACTGGAACCAGCAGCAGGACCCAGAACCCAGCATCTGACACTGGAACCAGCACCAGGACCCAGAACCAACATCTGACACTGGAACCAGCACCAGGACCAGAACCCAGCATCTGACACTGGAACCAGCACCAGGACCCAGAACCCAGCATCTGACACTGGAACCAGCACCAGGACCCAGAACCAACATCTGACACTGGAACCAGCACCAGGACCCAGAACCCAGCATCTGACACTGGAACCAGCAGCAGGACCCAGAACCCAACATCTGACACTGGAACCAGCAGCAGGACCCAGAACCCAGCATCTGACACTGGAACCAGCACCAGGACCCAGAACCCAACATCTGACACTGGAACCAGCACCAGGACCCAGAACCCAACATCTGACACTGGAACCAGCACCAGGACCCAGAACCCAGCATCTGACACTGGAACCAGCACCAGGACCCAGAACCCAACATCTGACACTGGAACCAGCACCAGGACCCAGAACCCAACAGCGGCACCAGAACCGGGACCGGCAATGGGACCCAGCACTGGGACCCTGAATTGGCACCAGGACCCAGCACTTGACACCCAACAGCAGCACTAGAACTGGCACTGGGACCCAGAACCCAGCATCCCACGCTGGTGTTGGGACCAGAACTGGGACCAAGAACCGGCACCCTGCACCCAACACTGGTATCGGGACCAGAACCGGGAATGAGGACCAGGACCCAGCACCCAACAATGGCATCAGGACCGGAACCGGGACCCAGAACCCTTGGGCACTGCCAGGGACTCTCTGGGAATCCCAGCCCAGCCAGGAATCCCTTCCCAAGATCCCACCATCCCAAGCTCCCCCTTCCCACTGGAAGCCATTCCCTGCCTCCTGCCCCTCCAGCCCTTGCCCAAATCCCAGCTCTCCTTTCCCTCTGGAAAAGGCTCCAAGGATTCCCTGGATCCTTCAGCTGCACATTCCCAGCTCTCCCAGCCTGGCATTGGATCCAGCCCCAGCCCCATCCCCCCCTCTCCTAAGGGATCCCAAAATTCCTTCCCATTCCAAGGAAACCCCCAAGGCAGCCAGAAACATTCCCAGGATTTCCTGGATCCTGTGGAGTTCCTGCCCATCCCACCCCCATCATGCTCTGGGGTTATTCCCCGCTCCCAGCTGTTATTCCAACTTCTCCAGAGTGGGAAAACTTTGGAGTGTGTGGGGTTGGGACCAAGGCTGGGCAGAGACGCCATCCCAAATCCCAAATCCCAAATCCCACTTTCCCCGCTTCCCATCACTTCCCACATCCCAATTTCCAACATCTCAAATTCCCAAATCGCAAATTACCTGTATCTCATTGCTTCCCACATTCCAACTTCCCAAATCCCAACTTCCCTGTATCCCATCACTTCCAAAATCCCACTTTCCCTGTATCCCAGTGCTTCCCACATTCCATCTCCTCTTTCATCCCATTTTTTTCCTGTTTCCCATCTCTCCCTGCTTCCCAGCTCCACCTGCATCCCATTTTCCCTGCATTCCATCACCGCCTGTGTCCCATTTTCCCCGTTTCCCATCTCCCCCTGCATCCCATTTCCACCTGTATCCCACTTTCCCCTGCATCCCACCTCCTCCAGCTCCCCACTTTTCCCTGCATCCCATTTTCCCTGTTTCCCATCTCCTCTCCTTCCCAGCTCCAGCTCCATCCCATCTCCTTGTGCTCCCCATTTTTCCCTGCATCCCATTTTTCTTGTATCCCATTTTCCCTGCATCCCATTTCCACCAGTATCCCATTTTCCCTGTATCCCATCTCTGTTGTGTCTCATCTCCTCTGCTTCCCATTTCCCCTGCATCCCATCTCCTCCAGCCCCCCACTTTTCCCTGCATCCCATTTTCCTGTGCTCCCACCTCCTCTTTCGTTCCATTTTCCCTCTATCCCATCTGCTCCAGCTCCTCACTTTTCCATGCATCCCATTTTCTCTGCTTCACATTTTCCTTGCTTCCTATCTCTCCCTGCTTCCCATTTCCACCTGTATCCCATTTTCCCTGCATTCCACCACCACCTGTATCCCATTTTCCCTGCACCCCCTCCATCCCATCTCCTCCAGCCCCCCACTTTTCCCTGCATCCCATTTTCCCTTTCCCATCTCTTCCCCTTCCCAGCTCCACCTACATCCCATTTTCCCTGTATCCCATCTCTTTTTGCTCTGTTTTTCCCTGCTTCGCATTTTTTCTGCATCCCATTTTCCCTGCTCCCCATTTTTCCCTGCTTCCCATCTCCTCCTGCATCCCATCTCCTCCAGCTGCCCACTTTTCCATGCGTCCCATTTTCCCTGCTCCCCATTTCTCCCTGCTTCCCATTTCCACCTGTATCCCATCTTCCCCTGTATCCCAAGTCTTCCAGCTCCCTGTTTTGCTCTGTTTTTCCCTGCTTCCCATTTTCCCATCTTCCCCTTCACCCCATCTCCTCCAGCTCCCTACTTTTTCCTGCATCCCATTTTCCCTGTTTCCCATCTCTCCCTGCATCCTGTTTTCCTGTGCTCCTCATCTCCTCTTTCATCCCATTTTCCCTGTTTCCCATCTCTCCGTGCTTCCCATTTCCACCTGTATCCGATTTTCCCTGTTTCCCATCTCCTCTTCCATCCCATTTTCTCTCCATCCTATCTCCTCCAGCTCCCCACTTTTCCCTGCATCCCATTTTTCCCTGTATCCCATTTTCCCTGCATCCCATCTCCTCCTGAATCCCATTTTCCCTGTTTCCCATTTTCCCATTTTCCCAGCATCTAATCTCCCCCAGCTCCCCACTTTTCCCTGCATCCCATCTCTCTTGAATCCCATTTTACCCGCATCCCATCTCCTTTTGCCCTCTGCTTTTCCCTGCTTCCCATTTTTTCTGCATTCCCATTTTCCCTGCTCCCCATCTCTCCCTGCTTCCCATTTCTACCTGTATCCCATTTTCCCTGAATCCCCTGCATCCCATCTCCCCCAGCTCCCCGTTTTTCCGTGCATCCCATTTTCTCTGCTTCCCATTTTCCTGTGCTTCCATCTCCTCTTCCATCCCATTTTCCCTCCATCCCAGCTCCTCCAGCCCCCCACTTTTCCCTGCATCCCATTTTCCCTCTATCCCATCTCTCTTGTATCCCATTTCCTCCAGATCCCTGTTTTTCCACGCATCCCATTTTTTCTGCGTCCCATTTTCCCTGCTCCGCATCTCTCCCTGCTTCCCATTTCCACCTGTATCCCATTTTCCCTGCGTTCCACCAGCACCTGCATCACATCTCCTCCTGAATCCCATTTTCCCTGCTTCCCATTTTCCCTGCTCCCCATCTCTCCCTGCTTCCCATTTCTACCTGTATCCCATTTTCCCTGTTTCCCATCTCCTCCAGCTCTCCATTTTCCCTCCACCCCATTTTCCCATTTTCCCATTTCCCCTGCATCCCATTTCCTCCTGAATCCCATTTTCCCTGTTTCCCATTTTCCCATTTTCCCATTTCCCCTGCATCCCATCTCCTCCTGAATCCCATTTTCCCTCCATCCCATTTTCCCATTTTCCCTGTATTCCATCTCCTCCAGCTCTCCATTTTCCCTCCACCCCATTTTCCCATTTTCCCATCTTCCCCTGCATCCCATCTCCTTGTGCTCCCCATTTTCCCCTGCATCCCATCTCCTCCTGAATCCCATTTTCCCTCCATCCCATTTTCCCATTTTCCCTGTATTCCATCTCCTCCAGCCCCCCACTTTTCCCTGCATCCCATTTTCCCGTGCTGCCATCTCCTCTTTCATCCCATTTGCCCCGTTTCCCATCTCCTCCAGCTCCCCAGTTTTCCATGCATCCCATTTTCTCTGCTTCACATTTTTCCTGTTTTCCGTCTCCCCCTGCATCCCATCTCCTCCAGCTCCCCACTTTCCCATGCATCCCATCTCCTCTGCTTCCCATTTCTCCTGTATCCCATTTTCCCTGCATTCCATCACCTCCTGCCTCCCCTTTTCCCATTTTCCCATCTTCCCCTGCATCCCATCTCCTCCAGCTCCCCACTTTTCCCTGCATCCCATTTTCCTGTGCTCCCATCCCCTCCTGAATCCCATTTTCCCTGCATCCCATCTCTCTCACACCCCATTTTCTCCACACTTCCCATTTCCCTTGTATCCCATCTCTCTTGTATCCCATTTTCCCTGCTTCCCCTGTATCCCATTTTCTCCAGCGTTCCATTTTTTCCATGCATCCCATTTTCTCTGCATCCCAATTACCCTGCATCCCATCTCCTCCCGAACCCCATTTTCCCAATTTCCCACTCTCCCATCTTCCCCTGCATCCCATCTCCTCCAGCTCCTCAATCTTTCATCCCATCTTCCCTATTTCCTATCTCCCCCTGCATCCCATTTTCCCTGCATCCCATCTCCTCCTGAATCCCATTTTCCCTCCATCTCATTTTCCCAATTTCCCATTTCCTCTCCGTCCCATCTCCTCCTGAATCCCATTTTCCCTCCATCTCATTTTCCCAATTTCCCATTTTCCCTGCATCCCATCTCCTCCTGAATCCCATTTTCCCTCCATCTCATTTTCCCAATTTCCCATTTCCCCTCCGTCCCATCTCCTCCTGAATCCCATTTTCCCTCCATCTCATTTTCCCAATTTCCCATTCCCCCTCCGTCCCATCTCCTCCAGCTCCCCAATTTTCCCTGCATCCCATTTCCCCCCCCTTTCCCTTCTTTCCCCTCATCCCCCCAGGGTCTTCCAGCAACCTGACCTTTTCCTGGGAATCCAACCTTTTCCCAAGAATCCATCCCCCTTTTCCCAGGCATCCAACCCCTTCCCGTGCATCCGACCTTTTCCCGGGAATCCGCCCCCGGCTGCCGGGAGCGCTGCCGTGCATCCCACGCACGGGAATGACTCAGGATCGGGGAGAACAGGGAAGGAACTCCGCGTTCCCGATATTCCTGATGCAAACCCCGCCACCTGGCAGGGAAAAGCTCTCCAGACCTCCTGGAATTTTGGGATGGAGGATTCCAGGAGAATCCTCAATCCCACTTTTTTTTGGATGTTGGGATCGTGATTCCCGATCCACAAAACCTCTGGAATTCTGTCTGTGTGATCCCAGCCCTGTCATCCCCAGCCCTGCAGCCAATCCCAGGAATTCCATGGGATCCCAGGCATTCCACGGGATTGAGGGAGGGGGTTGTCCCAATTTTTAGGGAATTTTTCCCAATTTTCCAAATTATTCCTTCTAATCCCCATCCCGATGGATATTTTGGCTCTTCCAGCCAGGAGCGATCACAAGAAAAGGCATCCCAAAGCATCCCCAGGCTTTGGAAAATCCCAAATCCCAAATTTTTCCCGGCCAGAAAAGAAGGAATTCCCACTTGTTCCCTGCCTAAAAATGATCCTGGAAAAGTTTGGGAATTAATTTTCCAGCCTGTGCTGACCCAGAGATTGAGATCCCATGGCTCTGTCAAATTCCCAAATCATGGATGATCCATTCCCATATTTCCATCATTCCCACGTGTCCATCATTCCCACGTTCCCACCACTCCTACAGTCCCATAGTTCCCAGGTATCCATTATTCCAAATTTCCCATCATTCCCAGGTATTAATCTTTCCCATCATTCCCAAATTCCCATCATTCCCAGATATCCCTAATTACCACATTCCCACCATTCCCATGTGTCCACCATTCCCATCATTCCCAGATATCCCTCATTCTGAAACATCCATAATTCCTATTTTCCCATCATTCTCAGATATCCATAATTCCCATATTCCCATCACCCCCACATTCCCATCATTCCCATCATTCCCGTTATTCCCACATTCCCATCATTCCCACATATCCATAATTTCAGAGTGCCCATAATTCCCATAGATCTCTCATTCCCACATTCCCATCATTCCCACATATCTGTCACTCCCGTATTCCCATCATTCCCGTGTATCCCTCATTCCCACATATCCCTCTTTTCCATGTGCTCAACATTCCCGTGGACCCTCATTCAGAAATATCCATCATTCCCGTGTTCGCACTGTTCCCATTTTCCCCTCATTCCCACATTCCTATCATTCTCATATTCCCATAATTCCCTGATATCTCTCATTGCCACGTTTCCATCATTCCCATTTTTTCATCATTCCCACGGATCCCTTGTTCAGAAATACCCATCATTCCCATGTATCCATCACTCCCACATTCCCATCATTCCTGTCATATCCATCATTCCCATGGATCCCATCACTCCCATTTTCCCATCATTCCCAGGTATTCATCATTCCCATCATTCCCATATTCCCACATTATATGCCCATCATTCCCACATTCCCATCATTCCCAGGTGTCCATTGTTCCCACATTCCCATCATTCCCGTCTATCCCTCATTTCCCACACATCCCTCTTTTCCATGCGCCCATCATTCCCATGGATCCCTCATTCAGAAATATCCATCATTCCCATTTCCCCATCATTCCCATTTTCCCATTATTCCCATATTCCCATAATTTTCAAATTCCCATCATTCTACATTCCCATCATTCCCAGACATCTGTCATTGCCACGTATCCATCATTCCCATTTTTCCATCATTCCCATGGATCCATCATTCTGAAGTATCCATCATTCCCATATTCCTAGCATTCCCAGGTATTAATCATTCCCATCATTCCCACATTCCCATAATTCCCAGATATCCATCATTCTCACGTGTCCACCATTCCCATTTTCTCATCATTCCCATAGTCCCATCATTCCCAGGTATCAATCATTCCCATCATTCCCACATTCCCATCATTTCCATTTTCCCATTGTTCTCATAGTCCCATCATTCCATTATTCCCAGATATCCATAGTTCCCACATTCCCATCATTCCTGTCTGTCCCTCATTCCCACATATCCCTCTTTTCCACGTGCCCATCATACCCATATTCCCATCATTCCCACATATCCACCATTCCCAGATATTCATCATTCCCGTGTTCCCATCATTCCCATTTTCCCCTCCTTCCCAGATGTCCATCATTCCTGTGCGTCCATCATACCCATATTCCCACCATTCCCACATATCCCTCATTCCCAGATATCCATCATTTCCACATTCCCATCATTCCCATATTCCCATTGTTCCCATATTCCCGTCATTCCCACATATCCATCATTCCCATGGATGCATCGTTCCCATTTTCCCATCGTTCCCATTTTCCCATCATTCCCATATTCCCATCATTCCCATATTCCCATCGTTCCCATATTCCCCTCATTTCCCATTTTCCCATCATTCCTAGGTATTCATCATTCCCATCATTCCCATATTGCCATCGTTCCCACATATCCATCATTCCCAGATATCCCTCATTCAGAAATATCCATCATTCCTATAATTCCCATACTCCCATAATTCCCATTTTCCCATCACTCCTGCATTCCCATCATTCCCACATATCCATCATTCCCATGTGTCTGTCATTCCCATATTCCCATCGTTCCCACTTTCCCATCATTCCCACATTTCCATAATTCCCACACATCCCTCATTTCCATCATTCCCACATGACCATTATTCCCATCATTCCCATTATTCCCATCATTCCCATGGATCCCTCATTCCCATGTATCCATCATTCCCATCCTTCCCATCATTCCCATTTTCCCATAATTCCCATTTTCCCATCACTCCCACATTCCCATCATACCCACCCGTCCATAATTTCCATGTATCCATCATTCCCAGATATTTCTCATTCCCATTTTCCCATAATTTCCAGGTATCCATCATTCCCATATTCCCATTATTCCCACATATCCCTCATTCTGAAATATCCATTATTCCCATTTTCCCACTGTTCCCATATTCCCATTTTCCCCACCATTCCCTCATATCCCCCATATCAACCCCTTAAACCCCAAATCCCCCTTTTTTCCCTAAAATCCCATTCCCACTTTTTCCCAGGAAGCTTTCCCAGCCCATTCCCGCTTGGAATGATCCCAAATCAAACAACTCCCTACATTTACATCGACATTCCCGCTTTTCCATCCTCAATCCCGAGCTGGAAAATGCCGGATTGCACCTGGAGACCCCAAAGCTGGGACTGGGATCCCGCCAGGATGATTTGGATCCCAGGAATTTTCCATGGAATCCACCGCCCTGGGAATCCTTTCCCTGTTTTCCTGGGATGTAACAGCTCCACCCCTGCAAATATCCCGGTTTTCCCGGGAATCCTGGAATTCCAGCACCTCCTTCCCTCTGGAGCCACCCCAGCCCCATCCAAGGCTCCTTCCTGGGGCTTCCCACTTTTCCTGGGAAGTTGCATCTGGGATTTCCCTGTCAGATCCTGGGATTTTCCCATCAGATCCTGGAATTTCCCTGTCAGATCCTGAGGTTTTCCCTTCAGATCCTGGGATTTTCCAATCAGATCCCAGAATTTTCCTGTCTGATCCTGGAATTTTCCCATCAAATCGCAGGATTTCCCCCCCAGCAGATCCCTGGATTTCCCTGTCAGATAATGGGATTTTCTCGTCAGATCCCAGGATTTTCCTGTCAGATCCCAGGATCCTCCTGTTGGATCCTGGGATTTTCCTGTCAAATCCCAAGGTTTCCCTGTCAGATCCCAGGATTTTCCTGACGGATCCCAAGATTTTCCCATCAGATCCCAGGATTTACCTGTTGAATCTCAGGATTTCCCTGTCAGATCCTGGGATTTCCCTGTTAAATCCCAGGATTTCCCCCCATCAGATCCCAGGATTTACCTGTGAGATTCCAGGATTTTCCCACCAGATCCCAGGATTTTGGCGGAAGGGATTTTTGGGGCCGTTCCTGGCCCCATTTCCGGAGCTCTCCGAGGTTCCCCGGGGGCTGTCGGGAGCTTCGGCCTCTTCCTGTTCCCTTTTTCTGCCGCTTCCTCAAACTCGGCCTCGACGTCATCCCAGAGTTCCTGTCCCTGCCGGGATCATTCCTGGGATCCCTCCAGGGATCCTTCCAGGGATCCATCCCCGTAATTCCTGGCATCCATCCCCGTAATTCCTGGCATCCATCCCCGTAATTCCTGGCATCCATCCCAGTCGTTTCCAGGATCCTTGCCCTGATCCTTCCTGGGATCCTTCCTGGGATTCTTCCAGGGAATCCATCTCCATAATTCCTGGGATCCCTCCTGGGATCTGTCCCTGTCCTTCCTGGGATCCTTCCTGGGATTGATCCCCATAATTCCTGGGATCCATCCCCATAATTCCTGGGATCCATTCCTGTCCTTCCTGGGATCCTTCCTGGGATCCTTCCTGGGACTGATCCCCATAAATCCTGGGATTGATCCCCATATTTCCTGAGATCCAGCCCTGTCCTTCCTGGGATCCAGCCCTGTAATTCCTGGGATTGATCTCCATAATTCCTGGGATCCATCCCAGTCCTTCCTGGGACCCTTCCTTGTCCTTACTGAGATTCTTTCTGGGATTCTTCCCAGGATCCATTCCTGGGATCCATTCCTGGGATCCTTCCTGGGATCCTTCCTGGGATTGATCCCCGTAATTCCTAGGATTCTTCCCAGGATCCTTCCCAGGATCCATTCCCATCCTTTCTGGGATCCTTCCTGGGATCCATCCCCACAACTCCTGGGATTCATCCCGATAATTCCTGGGATTGATCCCATAATTCCTGGGATCCATCCCTGTTCTTCCTGGGATCCATCTCCTTCCTTCTCCAGGATCCATTCCCATCCTTTCTGGGATGCTTCCCCATTCTTCTCGGGATCCTTCCCAGGATCTTTCCCAGGATCCATCCCTGTCCTTTCCAGGATCCATCCCCACTCTTTCTGGGATCCATCCCAGCTCTTCCCACGATCCATTCCAGTCCTTCCTGGGATCCTTTCTGGGATGCTGCCAAGGATCCATTCCCATCTTTCCCAGGATCTATCCCTGTCCTTTCTGAGATCCTTCCTGGGATCTTTCCCAAGATCCATCCCAGTCCTTCCCAGGATCCATTCCAGTCCTTCCTGGGATCCTTTCTGGGCTTCTTCCAAGGATCCATTCCCATCTTTCCCAGGATCTATCCCTGGTCTTCCCAGGATCTTTCCCAGGATCCTTCTAGGGATCCATTCCCAAGATCCATCCCCACCCTTCCCAGGATCCCTCTCTGTCCTTTCCAGGATCCATTCCCATCCTTCCTGGGATATTTTCTGGGATTCTTCCCAGGATCCATCCCACTCCTTTCCAGGATCCATCCCTCTCCTTTCTGGGATCCTTCCCAGGATCCATTCTCGTCCTTTCCAGGATCCATCTCCACTCTTTCTGGGATCCATCCCAGCTCTTCCCAGGATCCATCCCTCTCTTTTCTGAGATCCTTCCTGGGATCCATCCCCACCCTTCCCAGGATCCATTCCAGTCCTTCCTGGGCTCCATCCTGGGATCCGTCCAAGGATCCATTCCCATCCTTCCCGGGATCCATCCCTGTCATTCCCAGGATCCATCCCCACTCTTTCTGGGATCCATCCCTGTCTTGCCTGGGATCCATCCCAGCTCTTCCCAGGATCCATCCCCATTTTTCCTGGGATCCTTCTGGGCATCCATCCCTGTCCTTCCCGGGATCCATCCCCGTAATTCCTGGGGTCCATCCCTGCCCTTCCCAAGATCCATTCCAGTCCTTCCTAGGATCCATCCCAGGATCCATCCCGAGGGCAAACGCAGCCAAACCCGTGGGATTTTCCATGGGAAAACCTCCTTTTATTCCCTGTGGGATTTCTCCTGCAACTTATCCCAGGTTTTACCCTTTCCTCGCCGGAGGAACCGCGGATATCCCACCTGGAAAATCCCCAGATTTCCAGCTCCATCCACCAGGAAAAAAACCCCAAAGGATTCCAACACTGCATTCCCAGCCCTTGGCAAAGCTCAGGGCTGGATTTTCTGGATTTTCTGGATTTGCATCCTGCTCGTGGAATTTCTCAGCTCCGAGATTCCCGAATCCTTCCCCATTCCAGGTCAGACATTCCCTGGATCTTCCCTTCCTTTGGGACATTCCCTGGGACATTCCAACACCCCCAGGATCTTCCCTGATTGGGATCCCCATCCCAGTGATCCAGCAGTGGGATCATCCCCACAAATCCCAAGGGAATCACGGAATCCCTGGATCCACCAAATACCAACAAAACAAAAAAAAAAATCCACAACATTCCCAATTCCTGCTTCCAGAACCGCCGGGAAAACCTTGATTCCAGCAAATCCCATGGAATTCCTGACCCTCGGCTCTCATATTCCCAAATTCCTGAGTCTCCACCTCCACCTTCCTCCCCGTTGCCACCAGGAGCTCATCCCGGTTTTCCCAGAATGTCGGGAATGGGATGGAGAGAGCCCTTCCCAACTCCTGTTCCCATTCCCTCGGCTCTTCCCAGTGTTTCCCAAATTTGGAAAGCAGCTCTCACCTTCCCACGGGATTCCTGTGTCCCGGTGGCTCCCTGTGGGATGGGATCCTGAATCAGGAATCCCGAATCCCAAATCCCGAATCCCAAATCCAAAATCCCAAATCCTGAATCCCGAATCTCAAATCCCGGATCCCAAATCCCGAATCGCAAATCCCAGCTCCTGGTGTGATTGGATCCTGAATCCTGAATCCCGAATCCCAAATCCCGAATCCCAAATCTAGAATCCTGGATCCCAAATCCCGAATCGCAAATCCCAGCTCCTGGTGTGATTGGATCCTGAATCCCGAATCCCGAATCCCAAATCCCGAATCCCGAATCTAGAATCCTGGATCCCAAATCCCGGATCCCAAATCCCGAATCCCGAATCCCAAATCCCAAATCCCAAATCCCAAATCCCAGCTCCTGGTGGGATTGGATCCTGAATCCCGAATCCCAAATCCCAAATCCTGGCTCCCGGTGGGATCGGATTCCAAATCCTGAATCTTGGTGGGAGTCGGATCCCAAATCCCAAATCCCAAATCCCGGTTCCTGGCAGGATTGAATCCTGAATCCTGAATCCTGAATCCCGAATCCCAGCTCCCAGTGGGAATCGGATCCCAAATCCCGAATCCCGAATCCCAGTTCCTGGTGGGATCGGATCCCGAATCCCAAACCCCAGTGGCTCCTGGTGGGAATCAGATCCCAAACCCCAAATCCCGGTAGGACCTAATCCCAAATCCCGGTTCCTGGTGGGATTGGAATCTTAATCCCAAATCCCAAATCCCGTGGGACCAAATCCCGGATCCCAAATCCCAAATCCCGGCTCCCGGCGGGATCAGATCCCGAATCCCGAATCCCCAGTCCCGGTTCCTGGCAGGATTGGATCCTGAATCCCAAATCCCGAATCCCAGCTCCCAGTGGGAATCGGATCCCAGATCCCAAATCCCGGTGGGATCGGATCTCAAATCCCGAATCCCGGCTCTCGGCAGGATCGGATCCCGAATCCCGAATCCCACATCCCAAATCCCGGCTCCCGGTGGGATTGGATCCCGAATCCTGAACCCCGAATCCCGAATCCCAAATCCCGGCTCCCGGTGGGATTGGATCCCGAATCCCGGTGGGATCGGATCCCCCGGGAATCGCCGCGATCACCTCCAGACAGCGCTTCCCATGAAGCCGGGATGGAAAATTGGGAAAGCCGCAAAACTCCGGCATCCCCTCACCTGCACGGCGGCGGAGCTTTGGGAACCCGCCGGGAATTCCGGGCGCGGATTCCCGGGAATCCTTCCCGCTCCTCTCCCGGCGCCGGGGGGGATTCCAGGATTTCCCCAGGATCCCGGGAAAAGCCGGAGCCGCTCCCGGGGCGCGGGAGGAGCCGGGGCAGGAAGGGGGAAGGAAGGAGCGGGAGGCGGTGCCGGGGCGCCGCCACTCCCCCGGGAAGCGGCGGCACCTTCCCGGTGCCGGGATCCATCCCCGGGATCCAGGGAATTCCACCCGCAGGACGAGTCCCGAGTCCCCAGTCCCCAGTCCCGAGTCCCCATCCCAGAGCGGTTTAAAATTATGGGAATGCCAAGGGGAAAACCGGGAAGTTTTTGGGTGGCTGCGGTCCCGGGATGAGCTGGGAATTCCCAGTGGGAATGGGGGAGTGGAGGGGGAAATTCCCGAAATTCCAGGTGGGAATTCCTGCGGAGCTGCAGCCCCTGCCGGGATTCTTCTCCCAGTTCATTCCTGAAGCAGAGGATCCTTCCCAGTCCTGGGATCCCTGGGATTCCAGGAATTCTGCCCCGAGGATCCTTCACTGAGGAGGAATCCTGATCCTCATCCCGATCCCAATCCTGATCCCAATCCCAATTCCGATCCCAGAGTGGTTTAAAATTATGGGAATCCAGGAGGAAAAATGGGAAGAGGCGCAATGGGGTGACCCTGATCCCACAGCTGTGATCCCGGGATGTGCTGGGAATTCCCAGCGGGAATGGGGAAGTGAAGGGCGAATTCCCGAAATTCCAGGTGGGAATTCCTGCAGAGCTGCAGCCCCTTTCCTGCTGCAGAGGATCCTTCCCACTCCTGGGATCCCCAGGATTCTGGGAATGCTGCCCTAAGGACCTTTCACAGAGGAGGAATCCCGATCCCAATCCCAGTCCCAATCCTGATCCCGATCCCGATCCTGATCCCAGAGCAGTTTAAATTTATGGGAATGCCAGGAGGAAAAACGGGAAAGGGAAGGGAGCAATGGAGTGCCCCTGATCCCACAGTTTGGGGGTGGCTGCGGTCCCGGGATGTGCTGGGAATTGCCAGCGGGAATGGGGAAGTGAAGGGTTGAGCCCTTCCTGAAATTCCAGGTGGGAATTCCTGTGGAGCTACAGCCCCCTTCCTGGTCCAGAGGATCCTTCCCACTCCTGGGATCCCCAGGATCCTGAGAATTCTGCCCCGAGGATCCTTCACCGAGGAGGAATCCCAATCCCAATCGATCCTGATCCTGATCCTGATCCTGATCCCGATCCCACTCCTGATCCCGATCCCATTCCCCATTCCCATTCCCATTCCCAATCCCCTTCCCATCCCCTTCCCATTCCCACTCCCAATCCCACTCCCACTCCCATTCCCATTCCCATTCCCATTCCCATTCCCATTCCCATCCCCTTCCCAATCCCATCCCCATTCCCAATCCCCTTCCCATCCCCTTCCCATTCCCATTCCCAATCCCATTCCCATTCCCATCCCCATTCCCATTCCCAATCCCATTCCCATTCCCATTCCCATTCCCATTCCCATTCCCATTCCCAATCCCATTCCCATTCCCATTCCCCATTCCCATTCCCATTCCCATTCCCATTCCCATCCCCTTCCCAATCCCAATCCCATTCCCACTCCATTCCCATCCCCCATCTCCTTCTCCTTCCCTGCGGCTCCCAAATTTTCCCTGATCCAGGTGGTCCCACCTGTCCACAACCCCAAAATTCGGGAATGAACCCCCCAGGAACGTGGGGCTCCCCCATTCCCCAAACTCCCCCCGGCAATTCCTCCATCCCCTACTCTGGAATTCCACATCCCATAAAATCCACCTCGATTTCCCTTTTAGGGTCCCCAAATCCCGGGATTTGGGCAGATCCCTCCTCCCCTGGATCCCAAAGATTCCCATCCCCGGCTGTTCCCGAGCTCTCCCACGCACTCGGAGCTGCGCAATTCCCACACTCCCGGCTGGAATCCTGGATCCTCAGGGCCGGCCGGGAATCTCCCCGGACCTCAAATCCCCAAAATTTCCCTCTGGGAATCTCCCCAGATCTCAAATCCCCAAAAATTCCTTCTGAGAATCCTCCCGGATCTCGGATCCCCAAAAATTCCCTCCAGGAATCCCCCCGGATCTCAAATCCCCCCGGATCTCAAATCCCCAAAAATTCCCTCCGGGAATCTCCCCGGATCTCGGATCCCCAAAAAATTCCCTCTGGGAATCTCCCCGGATGAGTTCCGAGCAGGAACCATCCCGCTCCTCCTCGTCCTTTCCCCGTCCCATCCCACCTCAAACCCCGGACGATTTTAGGGCTTGGAAAACGCTTCCCCAAATTCCCGAATTTTTCCCGAATAATTCCCGAATGGTTCCCGAATGATTCCCGAATAATTCCCGATGATCCCAAAAATCCCGAATAATTCCCGAATAATTCCCGAATAATTCCCGAATATCCCCAAAATCCCGGCGGATTCCAGAGGACTCACTCAGGAGGCGGCTGAGCCATCCCATGCTCCCTTTTTCCCCCTTTTTTTCCCTTTTTTCCCCTTTTTTCCAAAGGCGATCCCTTTGGAATCGTCGCTCCGGGAACGGTTCCCGGGAAACCGCTGCTCCCTCCCCCTTTTCCTTCCACTTCCCAATTTTCCCCTTTTTCCATTGGCACGGAGAGCTGGGAATCAAAACCCGCCTGGATTTTTTTTTTATTTTTTTTTTCCCTTTTCCCCATCGCTAGGGAGCGACGCTTTGGAATTGCGGGGGGGGAGGGGGAATAAAATTAAATTTTTTTTTTTTTTCCTTAAAAATTAGGAATTCACTCACTTTTTTTTTTCCAAGCAGGGAATGAGCTCCGGAGGGTCCGGCCGGGATTTGGGAGCGGGAGAAGTTGGAGCCGCTTCCAGAGGGTTTGGATGGAGCCGTTCCCGACGCCGGGAATGCCGCGGGCGCTTGCTGCCATCTTCTGGAGCTGGGGAAAAAATTCCCCAACCCTTCCCCTCCTCCTCATTCCAGCATTCCCAGGAATTCGCGGCTTCCCGGCCCTCCAAACCTCGATAATTCCATGGTTTACGTGGATAATTCCACTTTTTAAATGAGTTTTAAGGGGTTTTTTTTCCCAGAAAAAAATCGTGGAAAAGAGCGAGAATGGGGGTGGGTGGATGGGGTCAGGTTGCGGGGTCATCCCATTTTTCCTCATCTTTTGGGATTCAGGGTTGGGAAAGGGATGGATCAGGCTGAAATTCCAGGATTTTTCCCATCTCAGCATTCCTGGAGGGAATAATTTGGATCGCTGCATCCTGGAGCAATCAGAAAGGAAATCAGGAAATCCCAAAAATCTGGGATTTTCCATAAACCATCCCATGGAATATTCCCACTCCTTTACCCCCAGATCAGCCCCATCAGGGCCGCGAAATTCCCTGGAAAAGGAAAATCCCATGAAGGGAAAAAAAGCAGGAATTGGGGGAAGAAGAGGTGGAAATTTTTCTCCAAAAATTTTGGGCCCGTCCCGGGAATCCTGGCAGGGCCTCACCCTCCCCTCCCCCTCCATCCCACCCCCTTCCCAACCTCCCCCGATTTCCATGGAAACTGCGGATCCCAATTCCATGGCAACCGACCCCCCATGGCAACAGGCGGCTCCCACACCCCCGAGGAGGAGGAGGAGGAGGAGGAGGAGGAGGAACCGGGAATGCTGAGCCTGGAGGGTTCCGTGCCATGGAATCCATGGAATTCGTGGAATTCCCAGAAATGCTGGAGATCGGCCCTGAGGGAGGATGGAAAAGCAAATTCCCGGGAATTGGGAGTGGGATCCTTGTCCAGGGATTCTCTGGGAATCCCAGCCCAGCCGGGAATCCCTCCCCAAGATCCCACCATCCCAAGCTCCCCTTTCCCACTGGAAGCCATTCCCTGCCTCCTGCCCCTCCATCCTTCATCCCAAATCCCAAATCCCGGCTCTGGAATCACAAATTTCCCTGTGGAAAAGGCTCCAAGGATTCCCTGGATCCTTCCCTGATCCAGCTGCACATTCCCAGCTCTCCCAGCCTGGCACTGGATCCAGCCCCATCCCGACTCCTCCTTGAGAAGGAATTTCGGGATCCAGGGGTTTCACTGGGAATTCGGGACTCCAGGAAGGGTCTCCCTTCCCTTTTCCATCCCCGAATTTCATAAAAATCCCTCGGGATGGATCCTGAGTGTCCTTGAGCCCAGAATCCTGGAATTTTTTTGAATGGATCCATGGACTTTTAATCTCATCCCTTTCCCACCCCAATCCCGGCGTGCTCCAACCTTTCCTGGGACATTCCCAAGAATTCTCTGGGAATTCCGTCCCATCCCCTCCCCTCATTCCAACCCCGTTCCCATCTCCCGGATCCCGCCGGGAAGGAGCGGGAGGATCTCCCCCGGTGCCTTTTTCCCGCTGTTTCCCACGGAAAATTTGGAAAATTTGGGAGCGGAGGGGGGGAAGGGGCCATGATGCTCCCGCCGTTGCCAAGCAACGGGAAGGGTCACCGCGCATGCGCGGCAGCGCGCAGGTGATGACACACCCGTTGCTTGGCAACGGGGGACGCTCAGTCTGCGCGCATGCGCAGTGAGCGCAGCGCATCAGCCGTTGCCGGGGTAACGGGAGCCGCGCATGCGCGGTAACGGACGCGCACCTGCGCCCAGGTGTGCTCATGGAGCCGGGGGCGGACGGGGCGGGCCCAGGCCCGAGCGTGGAGCCCGCGGAGCCCGAACCGGAGCCTGAGCTCGATCCTAAAGTCCGTCCCGAGCCGGATCCCGGTGCTGATCCTGGTACCGATCCCGGTACCGATGCCGGTGCCGTTCCCGATCCCGATTCCACTCCTGGTCCCGCTCCCGGTCCCGTTTCCGGTGCCGGTCCCGTTCCCGATGCCGGTACCGATGCCGTTCCCGATGCCGATGCCGGTATCAATCCCGGTTCCCGTGCCGGTTCCAGAGCGGATTGGCAGCTGCAGCAGCGAATCGCCGCCCGCCGGAACCGCATCGATGCCCGGCGCCGGTGAGGAACGGGGAAAGGCCGGGCCCCATTCCCGGTTTTCCAGAGGGAAGGGGGTGGTGGGGGGTTCCCGCCCCAAACTGGGCCGGAGATCAGGAGCTGACCCCAAATCTGGGTCTCAAAATCGGAACCGGGGCTCGGGATCCGTCCCAGACCCATCCAAGGGGATCAGGAACATTGCCAGAACTCAGGATCCATCCAAAACCCAATCCCAGGCTCAGGATCCATCCCAGAGGCTCAGGATCCATCCCAAACCCAATCCCAGTGCTCAGGACCATTCTTGGGGCTCCAAACCCATCCCAAACCCAATCCCAGGCTCTGGATCCATCCCAAACCCAATCCCAGGCTCAGGGTCCATCCCAACCCTTGGCTCAGGATCCACCCCAAAGTCTCTGGATCAATCCCAGTTCCAATCCCAGAGCTCAGGATACATCCCAAATGCTCAGAATCCATCCCAAATTCATGCCCAGGGCTCAGAACCATTCCCAGGGCTCAGGATCCATCTCAAACCCAATCCCAAAGGTTCAGGATCCGTCCCAATCACAATCCCAGAGCTCAGGATCCATCTCAAACCCAATCCCAGGCTCAGGATCCATCCCAGAGGCTCAGGATCCATCCCAAATCCATCCCCAGTGCTCAGGACCATTCCCGGGGCTCCAAAACCATCCCAAATCCATTCCCAGGGCTCAGGATCCATCCCAAAGCCTCAGGATCCATCCCAATCCCAGGCTCAGGATCCATCCCAAATCCATTCCCTGGCTCAAGATCCACTCCAAAGGCTCAGGCTTCATCCCCAACCCAATCCCAGGCTCAGGATCCATCCCAAAGGCTCAGGATCCATCCCAAATCCCAAACCTAATCCCAGGCTCAGGATCCATCCCAAATCTATTCCCTGGCTCAAGATCCACTCCAAAGGCTCAGGCTTCATCCCAAACCTAATCCCAGGCTCAGGATCAGTCCCAAAGGCTCAGGATCCATCCCAAATCCCAAACCCAATCCCAGGCTCAGGATCCATCCCAAAGGCTCAGGATCCATCCCAAACCCACTCGGGGCCCACGATCCATCCCGAGCCCAGTCTCAGGCTCAGGATCCATCCCAGACCAAATTCCAAAGGCTCAGGATCCATCCTAGACCAAACCCCAGATTCAGGATCTGTCTCAAACCCAACCCCAGGCTCAGGATCGATCCCAAACCAAATCCCAAGCTCAAGATCCATCCTAGACTCAATCCCAGGCTCAGGATCCATCCCAAAGGCTCAGGATCCATCCCAAAGCAAATCCCAGGCTCAGGATCCAAAACGAGGGCTCAGAACCATCCCAGACCTATCCCCGGGGCTCAGGACCATTCCCGGGGCTCCGGACCCATCCCAAATCCATTCATATAAAAGTTTATAATAATTAAATTAATATGAATGATATTATATGATATGATATTTATTATAGATAAATTCTATATATTTATATTAATTTATTTATATTATTATTATTTATAATAATAATATAATTTATTATTATAAATATAATTATTATATTATATTATAAATATATTTTTATAAAGATATTTTTATAAATTATTTTTATAAATATAATTATAAATATAAATATAATATAAATAATATAATTTATTTATATTATTATTATTATTATTATTATTATTATTATTATTATTATTATTATTATTATTATTATTATTATTATTATTATTATTACTATTATTATTACTATTATTATTACTATTATTATTACTATTATTATTACTATTATTACAATATTCCCAACTTTTCCCTGTTTTCCTGCCAGGGAAGCGCTTGGAGAGAAGGTGGAGCAGGACAAGGAGGAGGAGCAGGAGGAGGAGAAGGGGAAGAGCCTGAAGCTGGTCAAGGAGACCGAGAGGGTGAGGAGGGATTGGGAATCTCCTCCTGGATCCCTCCTTATCCCGGGATTTCCTCCTTTATGGACCAAAAACCGGGAGAGAAACTCCCCGGGAGTGGGATTTGGGATCCAATTGGGATCTCCTCTTGGATCCCTCTTTGTCCCGGGATTTCCTCCTTTATGGACCAAAAACCGGGAGAGAAACTCCCCAGGAGCGGGATTTGGGATCCAATTGGAGTCTCCTCCTGGATCCCTCTTTGTCCCGGGATTTCCTCCTTTATGGACCAAAAACCGGGAGAGAAACTCCACAGTGGGAATTTGGGCCAGATCCTTGAGATCCAATGGGAATCTCCTCTTGGATCCTTTCTTATCCCTTATTTTTCTCCTTTTTGTGCCAAAAACCGGGAGAGATGAGACAAAAAAAAAAATGGGAGAAGAGCACCTTAGGACCAGGATTTGGGATCTAATGGGAATTTCCTCTTGGATCCATCCTTGTTCCATGTTTTCCTCCTTGGTGTTCCATTGATGGGACAAAATATAGGGAAAATACTCCCCAGGACCAGGATTTGGGATCCAATGGGAATCTCCTCTTGGATCCTTCCTTATCCCTGGCTTTCCTCCTTTTTTGGGCCAAAAACCGGGACAGAAACTCCCCGGGACCGGGATTTGGGATCCGATGGGAATTTCCTCTTGGATCCCTCCTTGTTCCATGTTTTCCTCCTTGGTGTCCCATTGATGGGACAAAAATCCAGGAGAAAACCTCCCCAGGACCGGGATTTGGGATCCAATGGGAATCTCCTTCTTGGATCCTTCCTTATCCCTTGTTTATCTCCTTTTTGGGCCAAAAAACGGGAGAGGAACTCGCCAGGATTGGGACTGGGGCTAGATCATCAGGATCTGATGGGAATTTCCTCTGGGATCCATCCTTCTTCCATGTTTTCCTCCTCGATGTCCCCTTGGTGGGACAAAAAACTGGAAGAGAAATTCCCAGGAGTGGAATTTGGGATGTGAGGGGAATTTCCTCTGGGATCCCTCCTTGTTCCATGTTTTCCTCCTTGGTATCCTCTTGGTGGGACAAAAATTGGGAGAGAAACTCTCCAGGACCGGGATTTGGGATCCAATGGGAATGTTCTCTTGGATCCCTTCTTATCCCTGGGTTTCCTCCTTTTTGGGCTAAAAACCAGGAGAGAAACTCCCCAGGAGTGGGATTTGGGATCCAATGGGAATCTCCTCTAGGATCCATCCTTATCCCTTCTTTTGATCCTTGGTGGGACAAAAAATGGGGAAAAAATTCCCCAGGACCGGGATTTGGGATCCAATGGGAATCTCCTTTCGGATCCATCCTTGTTCCATGTTTTCCTTCTTGGTGTCCCCTTTGATGGGACAAAAAAATGGGAGAGAAACTCCCCAGGACCGGGATTTGGGATCCAATGGGAATCTCCTCTCGGATCCATCCTTGTTCCCTGTTTTCCTTCTTGGTGTTCCCTTGGTGGGACAAAAATCCAGGAGAAATTCCTGGTGTGGGATTGGGGCTGGACCCTTGGTGCTGGGAATGGTTGGATTCCGTGGGATTTTCCAACCTCGGATGGGGATTCTGGGATGGGATTGGATTCCAGGATGGGATTATGGGATTATGAAGTGGGATTCCGGGATGGAATTATGGAATGGGGTTATGGATGGGATGGGATTCTGGGATGGGATTGGATTCCAGGATGGGATTATGGGATTATGAAGTGGGATTCCGGGATGGAATTATGGAATGGGGTTATGGATGGGATTCTGGGATGGGATTGGATTCCAGGATGGGATTATGGGATTATGAAGTGGGATTCCGGGATGGAATTATGGAATGGGGTTATGGATGGGATTCTGGGATGGGATTGGATTCCAGGATAGGATTCCAGGTTTAGATTCTGGGATGGGATTATGGGATTTTGGGATTATGGGATTTTTGGGATTATGGGATTATGGGATGGGATGGGATTCTGGGATGGGATTATGGGATGGAATTATGGGATTCTGGGATGGGATTATGGGGTGGGATTCTGGGATGGGATTTCAGGATGGGATTATGGGATTTTGGGATGGGATGGGATTCCAGGATGGGATTCTGAGATGGGATTATGGGATGGGATTCCGGGATGGGATTATGGGATTGTGGGATAGGATGGGATTATGGGATAGGATTCCGGAATGGGACTATGTCATGGGATTATGGGATGGGATTTTGGGGTGGGATTTCAGGATGGAATTTTGGGATGGGATTATTGGATGGGATGGGATTCTGAGATTCTGGGATGGGATTCCAGGATGGGATTCTGGGATAGGATTATGGGATTCTGGGATGGGATTATGGGATTCTGGGATGGGATTATGGGATGGTAATTCCAGGAAGGGATTATGGGATGGGATTCTGCGATGGGATTATGGGATGGGATTCCAGGAAGGGATTCCAG
Source organism: Ammospiza maritima maritima (assembly GCA_036010785.1). Lineage (NCBI taxonomy): Eukaryota > Metazoa > Chordata > Aves > Passeriformes > Passerellidae > Ammospiza > Ammospiza maritima. The sequence continues at coordinate 30,552 of JAYKTQ010000055.1, forward strand.
GATGAGATTATGGGATCCTGGGATGGAATTATGGAACTATGGAATGGGAATCCATGATGGAATTATGGGAAGGGATTCTAGAATTATGGGATGGGATGGGATTCCAGGATGGAATTCTGGGATGGGATTCCAGGATGGAATTCTGGGATGGGATTCCAGGATGGGATTATGGGATGGGGATATGGGATGGGATTCTGTCATGGGATTATGGGATGGGATTATGGGAAAGGATTATGGGATTATGAGATGGGATAGGATTCACAGATGGGATTCTGGGATGGGATTCTTGGAAGGGATTCTGGGAAGGGATTTCAGGATGGGATGGGATTCTGGGATGGGATTCCAGGATGGGATTCTGGGATGGGATTATGGGATTATGGGATGGGATTCTGGGGTGAGATTCTGGGATGGGATGGGATTCTGGGATGGGATTATGGGATGAGATTCCAGGATGGGATTCCAGGATGATATTCTGGGATTGGATTATGGGGTGGGATTATGGGATGGAATTCCAGGATGGGATTGTGGGATGGAATTCCAGCAAGGGATTCCGGGATGGGATTATGGGATGGAATGGGATGGGATTCTGGGATGGAATTATGAGATGAGATTCTGGGATGGGATTCCAGGATGGGATTCTGGGATAGGATTATGAGATTATGGGATGGAATTCCAGGATGGGATTATGGGATGGGATTATGTGATGGGATTATGGGGTGGCATTTCAGGATGGAATTCCGGGAGGGGATTTCAGACGGGATTTCAGGATGGGATGGGATAGGATGGGATGGGATTCAGGGAAGGGATTTAGGCAAAGAAAGGGATTTCTGGATCCTTGAGGGATTGGGATTTGACCGGGATCCTTGGACTTGGATTCCCACCCATCCCATGGACAGGAAAGATCCGGGATTGGTGCATTCCAAGCCCAAATTCCCGGGATGTCCCTTTCCCGGCAGGCCCTGGCCAAGCTGCTCTTCCACGGGACGCAGCTGCTGACCAACGTCCAGGTGGAATCCGACCTCCGGGAATCGCAGCGGCGGGAAAAGGACAGGCAGGACAAGCGCAGGAGGTGAGCTTGGGATTTGGGAATTCTGCCGGATTCCCATGGAAAATCCCGGCCCGTGACAAGATCCCAAATCCCACCTGGCCCAGGTGGTTTGGGGGAATTTTCCGGAGGTTTCCAGGAGAGGTGGAGGTGGATTTGGGAATGGGATGGAGGGGCAGGAGGCAGGGAATGGCTTCCAGTGGGAATTGGGAGCTTGGGATTGTGGGACCTTGGGAAGGGATTCCTGGCTGGGCTGGAATTCCCAGAGAATCCCTGGGAGTGTCCAAGGAAAGGTTGGAGCAGCCTGGGATGGTGGGGTGGAAATAGGATGGGATTGAAGGTCCAGGGATCCCATCCCAAACCATCCCGGGATTGTGGGATCAAGGACGCTCAGGATCCATCCCGAGGGATTTTTATGGAATTCGGGGATGGAAAAGGGAAGGGAGACCCTTCCTGGAGTCCTGAGATTCCCAGTGAAACCCCTGGATCCCAAATTTCCTTCTCAAGGAGGAATCGGGATGGGGATGGATCCAGTGCCAGGCTGGGAGAGCTGGGAATGTGCAGCTGGATCAGGGAAGGATCCAGGGAATCCTTGGAGCCCTTTCCAGAGGGAAATTTGTGATTCCAGAGCCGGAATTTGGGATTTGGGATGAAGGATGGAGGGGCAGGAGGCAGGGAATGGCTTCCAGTGGGAAAGGGGAGCTTGGGATGGTGGGATCTTGGGAAGGGATTCCCGGCTGGGCTGGGATTCCCAGAGAATCCCTGGCAGTGTCCAAGGAAAGTTTGGATGACCCTGGGATCTTTGGGTTGGAATGGGATGGGATTGAAGCTCCACAAATCCCATCCCAAACCACCCTGGAATTCCTTCTTGGAATTCCTCAGCGCATTCCTGGAAAGGCCCTGCCCGTCCTGCTCTGGCAGTGGAATTTTTCCTGCTGGGGTTTTCCAAAGGTTTTTCCACCCTCTGGCATTCCCTGATCCCCACCAGGATCGTTCCTGGGTGATCCCATCCTGCTTTTCCGTCAGGAAACACCAAATCCGTGCTCCCGGGATTTAGGGAAGGAAGTGGAGTTTAGGGAAGGGATTCAGGGAAGGAGAGGAATTCAGGAAAGGAAGGAGATTCAGGGAATGGATTTAGGGAAGGAAAGGGATTTAGGGAAGGGATTCGGGGAAGGGGATTTAGGGAAAGGATTTGGGGAATGGAATCAGGAAAGGGGTTTAGGGAACGAAAGGGATTTAGGGAAAGAGTTTAGGGAAGGGATTTAGGGAAGGGATTCAGGGATGGAATTCATGGAAGAGATTCAGGGAGTGGATTCATGGAAAGGATTTAGGGAAGAGATTTAGAGAAGGGATTTAGGGAAGGGATTTTAGGGAAAGGATTCATGGATGGGATTCCGGGAAGGGATTTTGGGGAAGGATTTAGGGAAGGGATTTAGGAAAGGGATTCAGGGAGGGGATTTAGGGAATGGAACAAGGGAAGGAATTTAGGGAAGGAATTCGTGGAAGGCATTTAGGGAATAGATTGAGGAAGGGGTTTTAGGGAAGGGATTTAGAGAATGGATTCAGGGAAGGGATTTTAGGGAGAGGATCCAGGGAAGGGATTCAGGGAATGGAATCAGGAAAGGGATTTAGGAAAGGAAAGAGATTCAGGGAAGGGATTTAGGGAAGGGATTTAAGAAAAGGATTTTAGGGAGGGGATTTAGGAAAGGGAAGGGATTCAGGGAAGGGATTTAGGGAGGGGATTCAAGGAAGGGATTCAAGAAAGGGATTTAGTGAAGGAAAGGAATTTTAGGGAGGGGATTTAGGAAAGGGATTCAGGGACGGGACTTACGGAATGGATTTAGGGAAGGGATTCGGGGTGGAGATTTAGAGTAGGAAAGGGATTTTAGGTGAGGGATTCAGGGAAGGGATTAATGGAAAGGATTTAGGGAATGGATTTAGGAAAGGGATGCAGGGAGGGATTTAGAGAAGGAAAGGGACTTAGGAAATGAATTTTGGGAAGGAATTTAGGGAGGGGATTTTGGGAATGGATTTAGGGAAGGGATTTCGGGAAGGGATTTAAGGTAGGAGAGGGATTTTAGGGAACAGATTCATGGAAGGGATTCAGGGAATGGATTTAGGGATGGGATTTAGGGATGGGATTTGGGGAAGAGACTCAGGGAAGGGAATCAGGGAAGGAAAGGGGTTCAGGGAATGGATTCACTGAAGGGATTTAGGAAACGGATTCAGGGAGAAGATTTGGGAAAGGGAAGGGAAGGGAAGGGAAGGGAAGGGAAGGGAAGGGAAGGGAAGGGAAGGGAAGGGAAGGGAAGGGAAGGGAAGGGAAGGGAAGGGAAGGGAAGGGAAGGGAAGGGAAGGGAAGGGAAGGGAAGGGAAGGGATTTACAGAAGGAAGGGAATTCAGGGAAGTGATTTAGGGAATGGATTTAGGAAAGGGATTCAGGCAAGAGATTCATGGAAGGGATTTAGGGAAGGAAAGGGATTCAGGGATGAGAAGGGATTCATGGAAGGGATTCAGGGAAGAGAAGAACCCCATGTCTGGAGCAATTCCAGCCCTGTCCCATCTCCCTGACTCCCTGTGTTCCCTCAGGCTGGAAAAGCTGGAGGCGGACGCCAAGCAGGGCACGCAGAAGCTGGAGCAGATCAACTCCAAGTGGGGCCTGGCGGGGGACCTGAAGGTCCCGCAGGAGCTGTGGGAGCTGCTGGAGCAGCAGCGCCAGGACTGCGAGCAGCTCCTGGCCAGGAAGAACCAGCTCATCCGGGAGCTCCAGGAGGTACCTTGGGAATTCTGGGAGCAGGGTGGGGATCCAGGCTGGGAGAGCTGGGAATGTGCAGCTGGATCAGGGGAGGATCCAGGGGATCCTTGGAGCCTTTTCCAGAGGGAAAGGAGAGCTGGGACTTGGGCAAGGGCTGGAGGGGCAGGAGGCAGGGAATGGCTTCCAGTGGGAAAGGGGAGCTTGGGATGGTGGGATCTTGGGAAGGGATTCCCAGAGCACCCCTGGGAGCATCCAAGGAAAGTTTGGATCACCCTGTGATCGCGGGGTTGGAACTGGATGATCCTTGAATTCCCTTCCCACCCAGTCCACGATAATTCCACGTCCTGCCCTTTCCCTGAGCATTCCCTGCCCTTTCCCTGAGCATTCCCTGATCATTCCCTGAGCATTCCCTGAGCATTCCCTGCCCTTTCCCTGATCATTCCCTGACCATTCCCTGAGCATTCCCTGATCATTCCCTGACCATTCCCTGAGCATTCCCTGAGCATTCCCTGAGCATTCCCTGCCCATTCCCTGCCCTTTCCCTGACCATTCCCTGATCATTCCCTGATCATTCCCTGACCATTCCCTGATCATTCCCTGATCATTCCCTGACCATTCCCTGACCATTCCCTGATCATTCCCTGACCATTCCCTGACCATTCCCTGATCATTCCCTGCCCTTTCCCTGACCATTCCCTGATCATTCCCTGATCATTCCCTGACCATTCCCTGACCATTCCCTGATCATTCCCTGACCATTCCCTGACCATTCCCTGAGCATTCCCTGAGCTTTCCCTGATCATTCCCTGACCATTCCCTGATCGTTCCCTGATCATTCCCTGACCATTCCCTGACCATTCCCTGATCGTTCCCGCCACTTCCCGGCTCCTTTGCCGTGTTTTCCCAGGAGCTGAAGGCCAGGGACGAGCTGTACGAGCAGAGCCTCAGGGCTCAGGCCGAGGCCACGCGGGTGCTCCTGGAGAGGATGGAGGAGCAGACGCGCTCCACGCTCAAATCCTACCGGCACCACCTGCGGCACATCGAGGTACCCCGGCCCCGGCAGAAACGGGAAAAGTGGGGAAATTGATTTGCTTTCTGGAGTTTTAGGAAAATTTATCCACAAACACCAGAGGTTTGTGTTCAGATAGGAGTCAGGAGTCTCCTTTGTGCTTTATTCTTTTATATTTTTTATATATTTGCTTAATATATATAAATATCTAAAAAGTCATATATTTTTATATATTTATATATAAATTTTTATATATTTTATAGATTTGCGTTATAGATATAAATTCTTTTATATATTTTATATATTTCCTTTATATATTTAAACAAATGCTTTTATATTTTTTATAGATCTGCTTTATATGTATATATAAATCTTTTTACATAATTTATAGATTTACTTTATATATATTCTTTTATATATTTTATATATTTACTTTAAATATGTATAGAAATACTTTTATATATTTTATAGATTTCCTTTATTTATATATATATATATAAATCTTTTTACATATTTTATAGATTTACTTTATATATATTCTTTTATATATTTTATAGATTATCTTTAAATATATATAGAAATACTTTTATATATTTTATAGATTTCCTTTACTTATATGTAAATTCTTTTATATATTTTATAGATTTGTTTTATATATATATATATATATATAAACTCCTATATTTTATGGATTTGCTTTATATATATATAAAATTTTTATATGTTTTATGGATTTTACTTTATATATGAATATAAATTCTTTTATATATTTTGTATATTTGCTGAATATATACATAAATTTTTATATATTTTCTAGATTTGGTTCATATATATAAATTCTTTTATATATTTTATATATTTCCTTTATATATTTAAACAAATGCTTTTTTTTTTATAGATTTGCTTTATATATGTATATAAATCTTTTTACATATTTTATAGATTTACTTTATATATATTCTTTTATATATTTTATATATTTACTTTAAATATATATAGAAATACTTTTATATATTTTATAGATTTCCTTTATTTATATATAAATTCTTTTATATATTTTATAGATTTGTTTTATATATATATATAAGCTCCTGTATTTTATAGATTTGCTTTATATATATATAAAATTTTTAATACATTCTATAGATTTGCTTTATATATATATATATATATATATATATATATGAATTCTTTTATAGATTTTATATATATATATATGTAGTAATTATTTTAATTTTCAATTCTGATGTAACTCAGGATATTTTTCCCATTTCTGAGGTACCTGAGAGGTTCAGACTTCCAAATCTCCTGATCCCAAAGATTCCCCTCTAATTTATAACCCTCCCTTTTAATTTTTAATTCTTATGAAATTTAGGAATTTTTTCCCCATTTCTGAGGTGCTTGAGAGGTTCAGACTTCCCAAAACTCCCGAGATTTTCCCTCTAATGTGCAACCTTCCCTTTAATTTTTAATTTTTACTGAATTTAGGATTTTTTTCCCATTTCTGAGGTGCTTGAGAGGTTCAGACTTCCAAGAACTCCTGAGATTTTTCCTCTAATTTATAACTTTTCCTTTTAATTTTTAATTCTTATGGAATTTAGGAGTTTCCCTATTGGTTGAGGTTCAGACTTCCCAAAACTCCTGATACCAAAAATTCCCTCTAATATACAACCCTCCCTTTTAATTTTCAATTCTTATGGAATTTAGGATTTTTTCCTTTTTCTGAGGTACTTGAGAGGTTCAGACTTCCCAAAACTCCCGAGATTTTCCCTCTAATGTGCAACCTTCCCTTTAATTTTTAATTTTTACCGAATTTAGGATTTTTTCCCATTTCTGAGGTACTTGAGAGGTTCAGACTTCCCAAAACTCCTGAGATTTTCCCTCTAATGTGCAACCTTCCCTTTAATTTTTAATTTTTACTGAATTTAGGATGTTTTTCCATTTCTGAGGTACTCGAGAGGTTCAGACTTCCCAAAGCCCCCGATCCCAAAGATTCCCCTCTAATGTACAACCCTCCCTTTAAGTTTTCATTTTTATCGAATTTAGGGTTTTTCCCCCATTGGTTGACTTCCCAAAACAACTGATCCCAAAGATTCCCCTCTAATGTACAACCCTCCCTTTTAATTTCTAATTCTTACTGAATTTAGGGGGTTTCTTCCCCATTATTTCTTTCATCTTTCAATGTCCAATTTCATTTATCAGCAAACCCCAAGTTTATTTGTAAAATCAAATATCATTTTCCATCCAGCAATCAATGGAATCCTTCCCATTTTTTTCTTTTATCTCCCAGTGCTGGTTTTATCTCCCAGCGGATCCAGAGTTTGTTTGGAAAGACAAATCCGTTCTTTTCGGGGCTTTTTGGGAAAAATCCTTGGAGTTTTGGGTGAAATTTGGGTGGGCGAGGTTGGAATCCGGAGCTCTGAGGGGCTGGGAATGACCTTGGGAGCGACCCCGGAGTGTTGTTCCCATTCCCTGGGATCCCAGTGTGGAATTCCTGGAATTCCCAAATTTTCCGCAGAAAACGTTTGAGGAGGAGCGGCGGGAGATGCTGACGAGCAACAGGAACAGGTGGAACGAGGCCATGAGGGTGCACAACGAGCAGGAGGTGAATCCCGCGGGAGATCTGGGAATCGCCGAGGGTGGGAAAAGTCCCTTGGGATCGATGACTGGATGAGGCTGGGAGAGGCTGGAGGAGGTGGGATGGGGTTGGAGGAGGTTGGACGAGATTGGATGGGATTGGATGGGATTGGAGGAGGTTGGAGGAGGTTGGATGATGAGGTGGGATGAGATTGGATGGGATTGGAGAAGGTTGGATGGGATTGGATGAGGCTGGAGGAGGTTGGACGGGATTGGATGGGATTGGATGGGATTGGAGGAGGTTGGAGGAGGTTGGATGATGAGGTGGGATGAGATTGGATGGGATTGGAGAAGGTTGGATGGGATTGGATGAGGCTGGAGGAGGTTGGATGAGATTGGATTGGGATGGATGAGATTGGATGAGATTGGGATGGGATTGGAGGAGGTGGGATGAGCGGGGATGAGGATGGATTGGGATGGATTGGGATGGATGGGGTTGGATGGGATTGGATGAGGATGGATTGGGATGGATGGGGTTGGATGGGATTGGATGAGGATGGATTGGGATGGATGAGGTGGGATTGACTTGGAGGAGGTTGGAAGATGTTGGATGAGGTTGGAGGAGGTTGGATGAGATTGGATTGGGATGGATGAGGTTGGAAGAGGCTGGATGGGGTTGGATGGGTTTGGAGGAGGTGGGATGAGGTTGGGTGGCATTGGATGAGATTGGATGGGATTGGATGGGATTGGATGAGATTGGATGGGATTGGATGGGATTGGATGGGATTGGATGAGATTGGATGGGATTGGATGAGATTGGATGGGATTGGATGAGATTGGATGGGATTGGATGAGGTTGGACGAGATTGGATGGGATTGCATGGGATTGGATGGGGTTGGACAAGATTGGATGGGATTGGATGAGGTTGGACGAGATTGGACGAGGTTGGATGGCATTGGATGGGATTGGATGAGATTGGATGGGATTGGATGAGGATGGATTGGGATGGATGAGATGGGATTGAGTTGGAGGAGGTTGGAGGAGGTTGGATGAGATTGGATGGGATTGGATGAGGATGGATTGGAATGGAGGAGGTTGGAGGAGGTTGGATGATGAGGATGGATGTGGATGGATCAGTTTGGAAGAGGCTGGATGAGGTGGGATGGGATTGGAGGAGGTGGGATGAGGTTGGGTGGCATTGGATGGCATTGGATGGCATTGGATGGCATTGGATGCGATTGGATGAGGATGGATTGGGATGGATGAGGTTGGATAAGATGGGAGGAGGTTGGATGGGATTGGATTGGGATGGATGAGACTGGATGAGATTGGGATGGGATTGGAGGAGGTGGGATGAGGTTGGATGAGGTTGGATGGGGTGGGATGAGGTTGGACAGGGTGGGATGGCGTGGGAGGAGGTGGGATGAGAATGGATTGGGATGGACGGAGTTGGATGGGGTGGGATGAGGGTGGGTAGAGATTGGATGAGAATGGATGGGGGTGATGAAGTTGGAAGAGTTTGGATGAGGTTGGAGGAAGTTGGAGAAGGTTGGAGGACATGGGAGGAGGTTGGAAGATGTTGGATGGGGCTGGATGAGGTTGGAAGAGGTGGTAGGAGGTGGGAGGAGGTTGGAGGAGTTTGAGGAGGTTGGAAGAGGTTGGATGAGGTGGGATGAGGTGGGAAGAGGTGGGATGGGGTTGGATGAGGCTGGATGAGATGGCATGAGGTTGGATGACGTGGGATAAGGTAGGAGGAGTTTGGATGAGGTTGGAGGAGGTGGGATGAGCTGGAATGACCTGGGATGAGGTTGGAGGATGTTAGATAAGGTGGGAGGAGGTTGGATGAGGTTGGAGCAGGCTGGATGAGGTTAGAGGACGTAGGATGAGGTTGGAGGAGGTGGAATAAGGTTGGATGAGCTGGAATGAGGTTGGAGGAGGTTGGATGTGGTTGGAGGAGGTTTGAGGAAGTTGGAGGAGGTTGGAGGAGGTTGGACGGGCTGGAATGAGGTTGGATGGGGTTGGATGTGGTGGGAGGAGGTGGGATGAGCTTGGGATGAGCTTAGATGATAGGGGATGAGGTTGAATGAGGTGGGAGGAGGTTGGAGGAGGTTGGATGGGGTTGGATGAGGTTGGATGAGCTGGAATGAGGTTGGATGAGGTCGGAGGAGGTTGGATGGGGTTGGATGAGGTTCTCCTTGTTCCCACAGCTGGAGTTCCTGCGGAGGAAGGTGGACCAGGCTCTGGATTTCGAGCAGCAGCTGAACGAGCTGCAGGACGCGAGCACAGAAACCCACGACGGCCTGAAATGGCAGCTGGAAGAGGACGTGGAGGTACCGGGAGAGGCCCCGGATCAGGGAATCACCTCTGGGAATGCTGGAATGGTTTGGGTGGGAAGGGAGCCCAAATCCCACCCCATTCCAGCCCCGACACCCCCACTATCCCAAGGTGATCCAAACTTTCCTTGGACACTGCCAGGGATTCTCTGGGAATTCCGGCCCAGCCAGGAATCCCTTCCCAAGATCCCACCATCCCAAGCTCCCCTTTCCCACTGGAAGCCATTCCCTGCCTCCTGCCCCTCCAGCCCTTGCCCAAATCCCAGCTCTCCTGGAGCCCCCTTTGGGATGGGGAAGCGGCTCCAAGGATTCCCTGGATCCTTTCCCTGATCCAGCTGCACATTCCCAGCCCTCCCAGCCTGGCACTGGATCCAGCCCCATCCTGATTCCTCCATGAGAAGGAATTTTGGGATCCAGGGGCTTCACTGGGAATTCAGCACTCCAGGAAGGGTCTCCCTTCCCTCAATTCCATAAAAATCCCTCCGTGTGGGTCCTTGATCCCAGAATCCCTGAGTGGTTTTATGGTTTTATGGGATCCCTGGACCTTCAATCCCAATTCCCATCATCCCAGGGTGCTCCAAATCCACCTTTGGATGCTCCCAGGGATTCTCTGGGAATTCCAGCCCAGCCAGGAATCCCTCCCCAAGATCCCACCATCCCAAGCTCCCCTTTCCCACTGGAAGCCATTCCCTGGCTCCTGCCCCTCCATCCTTCATCCCAAATCCGAAATCCCAAATCCCAAATCCGAAATCCCAGCTCTCCCTTCCTTCTGGAAAGGGCCCCGAGGATTCCCTGGATCCTTCCCTGATCCAGCTGCACATTCCCAGCTCTCCCAGCCTGGCATTGGATCCAGCCCCATCCCGACTCCTCTCTGAGAAGGAATTTTGGGATCCAGGGGTTTCACTGGGAACTGGGGACTCCAGGAAGGGTCTCCCTTCCCTTTTCCATCCCCAAATTCCTGAATCCTGAGTGTCCTTGATCCCAGAATGCCAGAATGGTTTGGGATGGGATCCATGGACCTTCTATCCCAATCCCACCATCCCAGGGTGCTCCAAATCCACCCTTGGATGCTCCCAGGGATTCTCTGGGAATCCCAGCCCAGCCTGGAATCCCTTCCCAAGATCCCACCATCCCAAGCTCCCCTTTCCCACTGGAAGCCATTCCCTGCCTCCTGCCCCTCCATCCCTCATCCCAAATCCCAAATCCCAAATCCCAAATCCCAAATCCCAGCTCTCCCTTCCTTCTGGAAAGGGCTCCAAGGACTCCCTGGATCCCTCCCCGCTGCAGCTGCACGTTCCCAGCCCTGCCGCATTCCCTGGCCGCGCTCCAGCAGCTCCTCGCCCTCAGATCCCGATAACTCGGGAGCGTGGGACGTTCCCGGAATGTTTTGGGATGGAAACAGCTCCGTGCTGGGGCTCAGCATTCCCAGAGAATTCCGTGGAGCCGTTGGAAAGACGGGAAAACATTGGAAAAACAACCCTGAGCCGTTCCTGGGCGAGGCTCCAGAGATAATTTTGTGTCCCACAACTTTATCCTGGTTGTTGGAGCAGCCTTGGGAACAGGGATAACAACGGAAAAAATCCCTCAGGTTGTTCCAGGGAAAGTTCTCCACGGGATTTTAGGAATATTTTCTTCCCCAAATAGGTGTAAAATATCCCAATATTTTCTTCCCTAAATAAGTGTAAAATACCCCAATAAAAGTGTAAAAATAGTCCCAACAAATACAGGATTTTAGGAATATTTTCTTCCCCAAATTAGTGTAAAATATCCCAATATTTTTTTTTGCAAGTAAGTGTAAAATATCCCAATAAAAGTGTAAAAATAGTCCCAACAAATACAGGATTTTAGGAATATTTTCTTCCCCAAATAAGTGTAAAATATCCCAATATTTTTTTTTGCAAGTAAGTGTAAAATATCCCAATAAAAGTGTAAAAATAGTCCCAACAAATACAGGATTTTAGGAATATTTTCTTCCTCAAATAAATGTAAAATATAACAATGTTTTCTTCCCCAAATAAGTGTAAAATATCCCAATATTTTCTTCCCCAAATAAATGGAAAATATCCCAGTATTTTCTTCTCTACATGACTGTAAAATATCCCAATATTTTCTTCCCAAAATAAATGGAAAATATCCAAATATTTCTTCCCCAAATAAGTGTAAAATATCCCAATAAAAGTGTAAAAATAGTCCCAACAAATACAGGATTTTAGGAATATTTTCTTCCTCAAATAAATGTAAAATATAACAATATTTTCTTCCCCAAATAAGTGTAAAATACCCCAATATTTTCTTCCCTAAATAAATGTAAAATATCCCAATATTTTCTTCCCCAAATAAATGTAAAATATCCCAATATTTTCTTCCCTAAATAAATGTAAAATATCCCAATATTTTCTTCCCCAAATAAATGAAAAATATCCCAATATTTTCTTCCCCAAATAAGTGTAAAATATCCCAATAAAAGTGTAAAAATAGTCCCAACAAATACAGGATTTTAGGAATATTTTCTTCCTCAAATAAATGTAAAATATAACAATATTTTCTTCCCCAAATAAGTGTAAAATACCCCAATATTTTCTTCCCTAAATAAATGTAAAATATCCCAATATTTTCTTCCCCAAATAAATGAAAAATATCCCAATATTTTCTTCCCCAAATAAATGGAAAATATCCCAATATTTCCTTCTCTACATGAATGTAAAATATCCCAATATTTTCTTCCCCAAATAAATGGAAAATATCCAAATATTTTTACCCCAAATAAGTGTAAAATATCCCAATAAAAGTGTAAAAATAGTCCCAACAAATACAGGATTTTAGGAATATTTTCTTCCCCAAATAAGTATAAAATATCCCAATATTTTCTTCCCCAAATTAATGTAAAATATCTCACTATTTTCACCCCAAATAAGTGTCAAATATCCCAATAAAAGTGTAAAAATAATCCGAACAAATACAGAATTCCCTGAGGAATAGGGGCAGGAATTCTCTCTGCTCACTGCAGGTGGAAAAATAAAACAAAAATACCTGGAAGCAAAAATTGAAGCTGGGCCTGGGATTTAGGGTGGGAAGGAATTCCCTGATGTTTTTTTGGGATTTTTGCCTTTGGGTTTCTGCCTCAGGGGGGATTTTTGGGAATTAAACCCTGGATTGTGCCTTTTCCCCATCCTCTGGAAAGGGAAAAAAAATCTCTTGGCCCTGCTGGGATTTAATTCCAGATTTTTTTGGTTTTTGGTTTTTTTTTTTCCTGGGGAATCCAAACCCTTCTGGGAATTTCCACAGGTTTTTCCTAAACTCCGGGCTTGTCTTTGTGGGGTTTTTCCCTTGGAATTTCCATGGGATGATTTGTGGGGTTTTCCCCATGGAAATTCTCTGTGGGTTTTCCCCCATGGAAATCCATGGAATTCCCATGGAATTCTTTGTGGAGTTTTTCCCATGGAATTTCCATGGAATTCCCATGGAAGTCTTTGGGATTTTTTTTTTTCCCATGGAAATCCATGGAATTTCCTTGGAATTCTTTGGGATTTTTTTTCCCCATGGAAATCCATGGAATTCTTTGTGTGGTGTTTCCCATGGAATTCCCATGGAATTCTTTGTGGGTTTTTTCCCATGGAATTCCCATGGAATTCTTTGTGAGTTTTTTCCCATGGAATTCCCATGGAATTCTTTGTGGGTTTTTTCCCATGGAATTTCCATGGAATTCTTTGTGAGGTTTTTCCCATGGAATTCCCATGGAATTCTTTGTGAGTTTTTTCCCCCATGGAATTCCCATGGAATTCTTTGTGAGTTTTTTCCCATGGAATTTCCATGGAATTCTTTGTGAGGTTTTTTTTTCCCCAGCGCCTGGAGAGGAAGCTCCATCAGATGAAGGGGTTGTTTTTGTGGGGTTTGTCTTTGTGGGGTTTTCCCATGGAATTCCCATGGAATTATTTTTGTGATTTTTTTTTTTCTCATGGAAATCCATGGAATGCCCATGGAATTCTTTGTGAATTTTTTATTTTTCCCCTGCGGAATGCCAGCGCCTGGAGAGGAAGCTCCGCCAGATGAAGGGGTTGTTTTTGTGGGTTTGTCCTTGTGGGTTTTTCCCATGGAATTCTCATGGAATTCTTTGTGGGGTTTTTTCCCCCATGGAATTTCCATGGAATTCTTTTTCCCCATGTAATATCCATGGAATTCTTTGGGATTTTTTTTTCCCCCCCATGGAATTTCCATCGAATTCTTTCTGACTTTTTTATTTTTTCCCCATGGAATTCCAGCTCCTGGAGAGGAAGCTCCATCAGATGAAGGGGTTGTTTTTGTGGGTTTGTCTTTGTGGGGATTTTTCCCCCATGGAATTTCCATGGAATCTTTTGTGATTTTTTTTTTCTCATGGAAATCCATGGAATGCCCATGGAATTCTTTGTGAATTTTTTATTTTTCCCCTGCGGAATGCCAGCGCCTGGAGAGGAAGCTCCGCCAGATGAAGGGGATGTACCACCTGAACCAGGTGAAGCTGGACTACAACCTGGACGTGCTCCGGCAGCTGGACATAGAAAATTCCACGCTGCGATCCCTGCAGAAACGGAAAATCAACCGGTAAAACCCATCCTGGGGGAATCCCATCCCATCCCATCCCATCCATCCCATCCCATCCCATCCATCCCATCCCATCCATCCCATCCCATCCATCCCATCCCATCCCATCCCATCCCATCCCATCCCATCCCATCCCGGGGGAATCCCATCCCATCCCATCCCATCCCATCCCATCCCATCCCATCCCATCCCATCCCATCCCATCCCATCCCATCCCATCCCATCCCATCCATCCCATCCCATCCATCCCATCCCATCCCATCCCATCCCATCCCATCCATCCCATCCCATCCCATCCCATCCATCCCATCCCATCCCATCCCATCCATCCCATCCCATCCCATCCCATCCCATCCCATCCCATCCCATCCCATCCCATCCCATCCCATCCCATCCCATCCCATCCCATCCCATCCCATCCCATCCCATCCCATCCCATCCCATCCATCCCATCCCATCCATCCCATCCCATCCCATCCCATCCCATCCCATCCATCCCATCCCATCCCATCCCATCCCATCCCATCCCATCCCATCCCATCCATCCCATCCCATCCCATCCCATCCCATCCCATCCCATCCCATCCCATCCCATCCCATCCCATCCCATCCATCCCATCCCATCCATCCCATCCCACCCCATCCCATCCCATCCCACCCCATCCCATCCCATCCCATCCCATCCCATCCCATCCCATCCCATCCCATCCCATCCCATCCCATCCCATCCCATCCCATCCCATCCCATCCCAAAGCTTTTCCCACATCCCAAACTCCGGGCTCTCCGTCCCTTCCCAGATTCAGGACCACCCTGGAGCTGCTGAAGGACAAAATGGCCAAGCAGGAGGCGAAGTTCCAGGAGGAAAAGCAGAGCCTGGAACAGGAGCTGGAGCGCGTGGTGGGGCAGTTCCAGGAGACGCGGGACAGGATGAGGTGGGAAACGCTCGCAATTCCGAGCCCGTGGGGATCCCTCCCTGTGAAAAATGTGCGCTTTAATTTTGGCTTGTTCTAATTATTAATATGGAATAATATGAATAATATGAAATATTAAAATCTATTTTAATTAAGTAATTAATTAACACATATTATATTATATTATATTATATTATATTATATTATATTATATTATATTATATTATATTATATTATATTATATTATATTATATTATATTATACGTGTTATGTTAGACAGTTGTGCTGGATTAATTTTTAAGTAATGGGTTAAATATATATAAATATATAAGATTATAATAAATATATTATAATACATATTATATATTATATAATATATAATATATATTATATAATATATATTATTATATGTATATATTTTAAAATATATTTTATATATATTCAATATATATTATATATACCAAATATATAAATATATATTATATATAAATGTTATATATATGACATATTATATGAATATATAAAAATATTTCATATTTTTTATATTTTGTAATATATAATCTCTATAATATCATATCATATCATATCATATCATATCATATCATATCATATCTATCTACTAATAATATACTAATACTATAATATACTATAATACACTATACTATAATATACTATACTATACTATAATATAATATCATATCATACCATATCATATAATATATAGTATAATATAATATAATATAATATAATATAATATAATATAATATAATATAATATAATATAATATAATATAATATAATATAATATAATATAATATAATATAATATAATATAATAATATATAATGATAAAATTGAAACTATGTATGTGAAACTTTGCATTTTTTTTAAGAAAGTAATGAGGCATTCTCACAGCCACAGGACACCTAAATATTTCAGAGAAAATGA
The DNA here is from genome assembly GCA_036010785.1 of Ammospiza maritima maritima. Classification (NCBI taxonomy): domain Eukaryota; kingdom Metazoa; phylum Chordata; class Aves; order Passeriformes; family Passerellidae; genus Ammospiza; species Ammospiza maritima. The sequence continues at coordinate 46,708 of JAYKTQ010000055.1, forward strand.
ATTTATTGCTCTTTCGGAGGAAAATAAATGATGTAATTATATATTAATTATAATATAAATGATATTATTATAGAAATTATTATAGAAATTATGTAGTTATTATCTAAAATATTATATAATTTATATATAGATATTATATAGATATAGATATAGATATAGATATAGATATAGATATAGATATAGATATAGATATAGATATAGATATAGATAGATATAGATATATATATAAAAAAATAAATTCTTCTGATATTTGAGTTATCGGGAGAAACGAATTTCTTCCCGCCTCGCTCAGCCCTGAAGATGCTGAAGAGGAAGAAGTTGACGATGACCAGACAAAATCCTTTGTTTAACCTAAATTTATACATAATTTATGAGCTGCATGAATATTCAACAGGTTATTGATTCTAAGGGTTAATCGTCCGTTAACGTGCCTCCTTTTTTGGGCTCATTTTGCCATTGAAAGTTACTCGGCCCATCCATAACTCTTTGTTTTTATTGTCTCATATTGTCCTAAATCCTACTTGTCCAGATTTTTATTACTGTAATTTCATAATTATTTTTAAAATTTTATTACCCTAAATCCTAACCGTCCAAATTTTTATTACTCTGATTATATTATTTATTTTTACAATTTTATTCCAATTTTATTATCCTAAATCATAATTCTCCAGATTTTTTATTACTCTAATTTTTGTATTTATTTTTACAATTTCATTACCCTAAATCCTAACCGTCCAAATTTTTACTACTCTAATTTTATTACTATTTTTACAATTCTATTCCAGTTTTATTATCCTAAATCTGAATTGTCCATATTTTTATCACTCTAATTTTATTACGTATTTTTATAATTTAATTACAATTTTATTACTCTAAATCCCAGTGGTCCAGATTTTTATGACTCCGATTTTATTCTTAATTTCTACCATTTTATTACAATTAAAAATTTTAAAATTTTAAAAAAAAGAACGATTGGAATTTTTTCCATATTTTTCAGGCACCTGGCGCTCAGCAGCGCCGATCGGTTCCAGCAGGTTTGGATTGTGAACGAGGAATTTTATTAACCTAAACCCTAATTATCCAAATTTTTATGACTCCAATTATATTATTTATTTTTACAATTTTATTACTATTAAACTTTTACTCTTTTTAAAAAAGAACAATTGGAATTTTTTCCATATTTTTCCAGGCACCTGGCGCTCAGCAGCGCCGATCGGTTCCAGCAGTTTGGATCGTGAACGAGGAATTTTATTACAATTATATTACAATTTCATTACAATTTTATTATCCTAAATCTGAATTATCCTCATTTTTTATTTCTCTACCTTTATTACTATTTTTACAATTTTATTACAACTTCTAAAATTTAAATAAAAGAACGATTGGAATTTTTTCCACATTTTCCCAGGCACCTGGCGCGCAGCCGAGTCAATCGCTTCCGGCAGGTTTGGATGGTGAACGAGGAATTTTATTACAATTTTATTACCCTAAATCCTAATTGTCCAGATTTTTATTTCTGTAACTTTATTACTATTTTTACAATTTTATTACAATTAAACTTTTACTCTTTTTAAAAAAGAACAATTGGAATTTTTTCCACATTTTCCCAGGCACCTGGCGCGCAGCCGCGTGGAGCGCTTCCGGCAGGTTTGGATGGTGAACGAGGAATTTTATTACAATTTTATTACAATTTTATTATCCTAAATCTGAATTATCCTCATTTTTTATTTCTCTACCTTTATTACTATTTTTACAATTTTATTCCAACTTCAAAAATTTAAATAAAAGAACAATTGGAATTTTTTCCACATTTTCCCAGGCACCTGGCGCGCAGCCGCGTCGATCGCTTCCGGCAGGTTTGGATGGTGAACGAGGAATTTTATTACAATTTTATTACCCTAAATCCTAATTGTCCAGATTTTTATTTCTGTAACTTTATTACTATTTTTACAATTTTATTACAATTAAACTTTTACTCTTTTTAAAAAAGAACAATTGGAATTTTTTCCACATTTTCCCAGGCACCTGGCGCGCAGCCGCTTGGAGCGCTTCCGGCAGGTTTGGATGGTGAACGAGGAATTTTATTACAATTTTATTACAATTTTATTATCCTAAATCTGAATTATCCACATTTTTATTTCTCTAACTTTATTACTATTTTTACAATTTTATTACAACTTCTAAAATTTAAATAAAAGAACAATTGGAAATTTTTTCCATATTTTCCCAGGCACCTGGCGCGCAGCCGCGTCGATCGCTTCCGGCAGGTTTGGATGGTGAACGAGGAATTTTATTACCCTAAACCCTAATGATCCAAATTTTTATGACTCCAAATATATTATTTAATTTTTCACTTTTATTGCAATTAAACTTTTAAAATTTTAAAAAAGGAAGAAATGGAATTTTTTCCACATTTTCCCAGGCACCTGGCGCGCAGCCGCGTCGATCGCTTCCGGCAGGTTTGGATGGTGAACGAGGAGGAGGCCAAGGCGTTGATCCGGGAGGTTCTGGACGCCGATCGGATCATCCACGTGCAGCAGCTGGGAATGCCGTGGGAAGAGCCCCAGTTCTGGTTCATGGACAACGTGGGACCCCTGGGAGACATCCAGGAGAAGAGGGGAGGCCATGGAGCTGGCCACCAAGCTCCTGGAAGGTGGAATCCGTGAATCCTTGGGAATTTCCCGCCTTGGAAAGGTTCTCGTGTCCCGCCAATCCTTGGGATCTTCCAGGATTTGCCAGCCCTGAGTTGGCTCATTCCAAGGGATATTCCCACTGGGTTTTTCCTGGTTTTCCCAGGATTTAGCTCTCATTCCAGGAGCTTTGTTTTCCAGGGATTCCCACGTTTGGGATCTTGCTCCAGGTGGGATTTTCCTGGAGTTGCCCATCCCCGAGTTTGCTCATTCCGATGATTTTTCCCAGTTTTCCCAGTTCCAAGAAGCGGCTCTCATCCCAGGAGCTTCGTTTCCCAGGGATTCCCACGGTTTGAGATCTTCCAGGAGTTGCCAGTCCTGAATTGCCTCATTCCAAGGGATATTCTTGCTACAATTTTTCCCAGTTTTCCCAGGAGCTTTGTTTTCCAGGGATTCTCACGGTTTGGGATCTTGTTCCAGTTGGGATTTTTCAGGAGTTGCCAGCCATGAGCTGGCTCATTCCAAGGGATATTCCTGCTGTGTTTTTCCCAGTTTTCCCAGGAGCTTTGTTTTCCAGGGATTCCCTGGAATATTTCCCAGGGATATTCCTGCTATGATTTTTCCTGGTTTTCCCAGGAAGCAGCTCTCATCCCAGGAGCTTTGTTTTCCAAGGATTCCCACAGTTTGGGATCTTGCTCCAGTTGGGATTTTCCAGGAGTCCCCATCCCTGAGTTGGCTCATTCCAAGAATATTCCCGCTATGATTTTTCCCAGTTTTCCCAGGAACCAGCTCTCATCCCAGGAGCTTTGTTTTCCAGGGATTCTCACGGTTTGGGATCTTGTTCCAGTTGGGATTTTTCAGGAGTTGCCAGCCCTGAGCTGGCTCATTCCAAGGGATATTCCTGCCATGATTTTTCCCCGCCTGATTTTCAGGGAACAAGCCTGGAAAAGCGGAGCAGGAAGGGAGGAAGAGTGGGAAGAAAGGAGCCCAGAGCGCCGAGGGAGGGAAGGAAAACCAGGAAAAGAGGGATGACAGAATCACATCCCGACCAGGAATTCCCAGCAAAACCCTCCGGAGAATCCTGGAGGTCATGAGCGAGGAATCGGTGAGCAGTGCCGGATCTCGGGATCCAGGATCAGCCCCAAAACCCGATTTTATTTTTTTTTTTGTGGATCCCTTTGGAATGAGGGCTGGGAATTCTCACCCTGCCGCCTCTTCCCGGCGTTTTTCCTAAGACGTTCCTGCTGGAGAACAAACTCCTGAAGCCGCTGAGGGAGGTGGTGGGACCCAAGAATGACGTCCAGCAGCTCCGGAACATCTTTGAGGTGGGTTGGAGTGGGACCTTCTGGGATTGGGATTGGGATTGGGATTGGGATTGGGATGTTGAGAAGCAGGA
>JAYKTQ010000052.1:0-50092 GCA_036010785.1 Ammospiza maritima maritima
TGACACGGGAACCCCAAAAATGGGCACGGGGACCCCAAAATGGACACGGGAACCCCAAATGGGCACAGGAACCCCAAAACCCCCCAAAAATGGACACGGGACCCCCAAAATGGGCACGGGAACCCCAAAAACCCCCAAAAATGGACACGGGGACCCCAAAATGGACACGGGAACCCCAAAACCCCCCCAAAATGGACACCGGGAACCCCAAAAATGGGCACGGGGACCCCAAAATGGGCACGGGAACCCCAAAATGGACACGGGAACCCCAAAACCCCCCCAAAAATGGACACGGGAACCCCAAAATGGGCACAGGAACCCCAAAACCCCCCCAAAATGGGCACGGGGACCCCAAAATGGGCACGGGGGACCCCAAAACCCCCCCCAAAAATGGGCACGGGGACCCCAAAATGGGCACGGGGACCCCAAAATGGGCACAGGGACCCCAAAACCCCCCCAAAAATGGACACGGGGACCCCAAAATGGGCACGGGAACCCCAAAATGGACACGGGGAACCCCAAAAATGGGCACGGGGACCCCAAAATGGACACGGGAACCCCAAAAATCCCCCCGGGGAACCCCAAAAACCCCCCAAAATGGGCACGGGGACCCGAACCCCCCCCCCAAAAATGGACACGGGAACCCCAAAATGGGCACGGGAACCCCAAACCCCCCCCAAAATGGGCACGGGGACCCCAAAATGGGCACGGGAACCCCAAAACCCCCCAAAATGGGCACGGGACCCCCAAACCCCCCCGGGGAACCCCAAAATTCCTGCTGACCCCCCCGTGTCGCCCTCCCCAGGTGACCTCGGCGCCTCGGCGCACCTGGGCAAAGGTAGGGGCACCCCAAAAACGGGAACGCCCAAAACTGGGGGGCGGGAACCCCAAAAATTGGGGGTGCAGGCCCCAAAAATGGGGACGGGACCCTAAAAATGGGGGGGGGGGGGCGAGACCAAAAACGGGCGGGGGACCCCAAAAATTGGGAAAGGAACCCCAAAAATGGGAAAAAAAAGAAACCCGAAAAGGAGGAAAGGGACCCCCCAAAAATGGGGAGGGGGACCCCAAAAATGGGGAGGGGGACCCCAAAAATGGGAAAGGGGAACCCAAAATGAGGACGGGACCCCCAAAAGTGGGGACAGGGACCCCGAAAATGGGAAAGGAAAACCCAAAACTGGGGGTACAGACCCCAAAATTGGGAAGGGGGACCCCAAAAATTGGGGTGGGGACCCCAAAAATGGGGACGGGAAACTCAAAAATGGGGAGAGGGGACCCCAAAAATGAGGAAAAAATCCCTAAAATGGGCACGGGGACCCCAAAATGGGGACGGGGACCCTAAAATTGGGCACGAGGACCCCAAAAATGGGGACGGGGATCCCAAAATTGGAAAAAAAGGGACCCTAAAAATGGGGATAGAGACCCCAAAATGGATCGGGGACCCCAAAAATGGGGAGAGGGGACCCCAAAAATGGACCGGGGACCCCAAAAATGGGGATAGAGACCCCAAAAATTGATCGGGGACCCCAAAAATGGGGACGGGGACCCCAAAAATGGGGACGGGAAACTCAAAAATGGGGAGAGGGGACCCCAAAAATGAGGAAAAAATCCCTAAAATGGGGACGGGGACTCCAAAATGGGCACGGGGACCCCAAAAATGGGGACGGGGACCCTAAAATTGGGCACGGGGACCCCAAAAATGGGAAAGGGGATCCCTGAAATGGAGAGGGGGACTCCGAAAATGAGGACAGAAAACCCAAAATGGGGAAAGGGGACCCCAAAAATGAGGAGAAAATCCCTAAAATGGGGACGGGGTCCCCAAAATGGGCACGGGGACCCCAAAATGGGGACGGGGACCCCAAAATTGGAAAAAAGGGACCCTAAAAATGGGGATCGAGACCCCAAAAATGGATCGGGGACCCCAAAAATGGGGACGGGAAACTCAAAAATGGGGAAAGGGGACTCCAAAAATGGGGAGAGGGGACCCCAAAAATGAGGAAAAAATCCCTAAAATGGGGCAGGGACCCCAAAATGGGCACGGGGACCCCAAAATTGGGCACGGGGTCCCCAAAAATGGGGACGGGGACCCCTGAAATGGAGAGGGGGACCCCGAAAATGAGGACAGAAAACCCAAAATGGGGAAAGGGGACCCCAAAAATGAGGAAAAACATCCCAAAAATGGGGACGGGAACCCCAAAAATGGGCACGGGAAACTCAAAAATGGGGAAAGGGGACCCCAAAAATGAGGATAAAATCCCTAAAATGGGCACGGGGACCCCAAAATGGGCACGGGGACCCCAAAAATGGGGACGGGGACCCCTGGGGACCCCAAAATTGGGCACGGGAACCCCAAAAATGGGAAAGGGGATCCTGAAATGGAGAGGGGGACTCCGAAAATGAGGAAAAACATCCCAAAAATGGGGACGGGGACGCAAAATTGGAAAAAAAGGGACCCTAAAAATGGGGATCGAGACCCCAAAAATGGATGGGGGACCCCAAAAATGGGGAGAGGGGACCCCAAAAATGGAGAAAGGGGACCGCAAAAATGGGGAGAGGGGACCCCAAAAATGATGAAAAAATCCCTAAAATGGGGCAGGGACCCAAAATGGGCACGGGGACCCCAAAAATGGGAAAGGGGATCCCTGAAATGGGGACGGGGACCCCAAAATTGGAAAAAAAAGGGACCCTAAAAATGGGGATAGAGACCCCAAAAATGGGCACGGGGACCCCAAAAATGGGCACGGGGACCCCAAAATTCGCACAAGGACCCCTAAAATGGGGGGCGGGACCCCCAAAACGGTGGCGGGGACCCCAAATTCCGCCCCCCCGTTGCAGCGGTGACGTCACTGCCATTTCCGGGGTCCCCCCCCGGGGGCGAGGGCCGGGACCCCCCCCCAAAGCCGGGGGCGCCGAGAGCGAAACCGAGAGCGAGCGGAGCCACGAGGGGGGGGGCAGCAGCGGTGAGGGGGGGCCGAAACTGGGGAGGGGGCTGAAATGGGGGGGGGGGGCTGAAAATGGGGAGGGGTCCTGAAATTGGGGGGGCCTGAAATTGGGGGGGGCTGAAAATGGGGGGGGCTGAAAATGGGGAGGGGGCTGAAATTGGGGGGGGCTGAAATGGGGGGGCTGAAATGGGGGGGGCTGAAATTGGGGGGGGCTGAAATGGGGGGGGCTGAAATGGGGAGGGGTCCTGAAATGGGGGGGGCTGAAATGGGGGGGGGGCTGAAATGGGGGGGGGCTGAAATGGGGAGGGGCTGAAATGGGGGGGGGGGCTGAAATGGGGGGGGGCTGAAATGGGGAGGGGCTGAAATGGGGGGGGGGCTGAAATGGGGGGGGGGCCTGAAATGGGGGGGGGGCTGAAAATGCGGGGGGGCTGAAATGGGGGGGGCTGAAAATGGGGAGGGGGCTGAAATGGGGGGGGCTGAAAATGGGGAGGGGCTGAAATGGGGGGGGGAGGCCTGAAATGGGGAGGGGCTGAAATTGGGGGGGCTGAAATGGGGGGGGCTGAAAATGGGGAGGGGGCTGAAATGGGGAGGGGCTGAAATGGGGGGGGGGCCTGAAATGGGGAGGGGCTGAAATTGGGGGGGGCTGAAATGGGGGGGGTCTCGAAAATGGGGGAGGGGCTGAAATTGGGGGGGGCTGAAAATGACGGGGGGGCGAAATGGGGGGGGGCTGAAATTGGGGGGGGGTCCGAAAATAGGGTGGGGGGGCCTGAAATGGGGAGGGGTCCTGAAAATGGGGGGGGGGGGCCTGAAATTGGGGGGGGGGGCTGAAATGGGGGGGGTCCCGAAAATGGGGGGGGGTCCCTGAAATTGGGGGGGGGGGGCTGAAATGGGGGGGGAGGCTGAAAATGGGGGGGGGGGGCTGAAATGGGGAGGGGTCCCGAAAATGGGGGGGGGGCCTTGAAATTGGGGGGTCCAAAAATGGGGAGGGGTCTCGAAATGGGGGGGGGGCCTGAAATTGGGGGGGGGGGGCTAAAAATGAGGGGGGGGCGAAATGGGGAGGGGTCCCGAAAATGGGGAGGGTCCCAAAATTGGGGGGGGTCCCCAAAATTGGGGGGGGTCCCAAAATTGGGGGGGGGGGCTGAAATGGGGGGGGGTCCTGAAATTGGGGGGGGGCTTGAAATGGGGGGGGCCTTGAAATGGGGGGGGGAGGCCTCAAATTGGGGGGGGGGGCTGAAAATGGGGGGGGGGCCGAAAATGGGGGGGGGGTCCTGAAATTGGGAGGGGGTCCTGAAATGGGGGGGGGGTCCCAAAATTGGGGGGGGGCCCGAAAATGGGGGGGGTCCTGAAATTGGGGGGGGTCCCCAAAATTGGGGGGGGGGGGCCTGAAATTGGGGGGGGGACCTGAAATGAGGGGGGTCCCGAAAATGGGGGGGGGTCCCTGAAATTGGGGGGGGGGCTGAAATGGGGGCGGGCTGAAATGGGGGGGGGGCCGAAAATGGGGGGGCCCGAAAATGGGGAGGGGGTCCTGAAATGGGGGGGATCCCAAAATTGGGGGGGGTCCTGAAATTGGGGGGGAGCCTGAAAATGGGGGGGGGGCCCGAAATGGGGGGGGGTCCCTGAAATTGGGGGGGAGCCTGAAAATGGGGGAGGGTCCCCAAAAGGGGCGGGGCCTGAAATGGGGAGGGGTCCCAAAAATGGGGGGGGGTCCAAAGTGGGTGGGGGCCTAAAATTGGGGGGGGGTCCCGAAATGGGGAGGGGTCCACAAAGTGGGGGGGGGGGGGGTCCTGAAATGGGGGTCAGTCCCAAAATGGGGAGGGGTCCTAAAATGGAGGGGGGGCCAAAATGGGGAGGGGTCCTGAAATGGGGAGGGGGCCACAAATGTTGGGGGGGGGGGGGGTCCTAAAATTGGGAGGGTTCCCAAAATGGGGGAGGGGGAGGTCCCGAAATGGGGGGGGGTCTCAAAACTTCTTTGGGGGGTCCCTGAATTGTGGGGAGGGGTCTGGGGATTTTGGGGAGGGGTCTCCGGGCCCCCGGGGGTCCCCCCAATGTCCCCTCCCCCCCCCAGGTCCCCTCTCCGATGTCCCCTCCCAGTCCAGCGAGTCCGAGGAGGGTGAGACCCCAGACCCAAATCCCCAACCCCCAAATCCCTGAAGCCCCCAGACCCAAATCCCCAAAACCCCAAATCCCGACCCTGGGGTCCCCAAAGCCCCCAGACCCAAATCCCCAACCCCCAAATCCCTGAAGCCCCCAGACCCCAAATCCCCAAACCCCAAATCCCGACCCTGGGGTCCCCAAAGCCCCCAGACCCAAATCCCCAAAAGCCCAAAGCCCCCAGACCCCAAATCCCCAAATCCCGACCCTGGGGGTCCCCAAAGCCCCCAGACCCAAATCCCCAAATCCCAAAGCCCCAGACCCCTAAATCCCAAAGACCCAAAAGCCCAAAGCCCCCAGACCCCAAATCCCGACCCTGGGGGTCCCCACAGCCCCCAGACCCAAATCCCCAAAAGCCCAAAGCCCCCAGACCCCAAATCCTGACCCTGGGGGTCCCAAAAGCCCCCAGACCCCAAATCCCAAAGCCCCCAAAACCTCACATGCAAAGCCCCCAGACCCCGAATTCCTTCCCTAGGGGTCCCCAAGGCCCCCAGACCCCAAATCCCGACCCTGGGGAACCCCAAATCCCCCAAACTCCGAAATCCCCAAAACCCCAAAGCCCCCAGACCCAAAACCCCCAAAACCCCCAAAACCCCAAATCCCAAAACCCCCAAACCCCAAAACCCCCAGACCCCAAATCCTGACCTTGGGATCCCCAAAGCCCCCAGACCCCAAATCCCCAAAACCCCCAGACCCCAAATCCCCAAAGCCTCATATCCCTAAACCCCCAAAACCTCAAAGCCCCCAGACCCAAATCCTGACCCTGGGGTCCCCAAAGCCCCCAGACCCCGAATCCCAAAGCCCCCAGATCCAAAACCCCCAGATCCCAAATCCTGAAGCCCCAAAGCCCCCAGACCCCAAATCCCCAAATCCCAAAGCCCCCAGACCCAAAACCCCCAGACCCCAAATCCCCAAAGCCCCCAGACCCCAAAACCCAAAAACCCCCAAAATCTCAGAGCCCCCAGACCCAAATCCTGACCTTGGGATCCCCAAAGCCCCCAGACCCCAAATCCCCAAAACCCCCAGACCCCAAATCCCCAAAGCCTCATATCCCTAAACCCCCAAAACCTCAAAGCCCCCAGACCCAAATCCTGACCCTGGGATCCCCAAAGCCCCCAGACCCCAAATCCCAAAGCCCCCAGATCCAAAACCCCCAGACACCAAATCCCCAAAGCCCCCAGACCCCAAAACCCCAAAATCCCAGAGCCCCCAGACCCAAATCCTGACCCCGGGGGGACCCCAAAACCCCAAATCCGCCCCTGGGTATCCCAAAGCCCCCAGACCCCAAATCCTGACCCTGGGGGTCCCAAAAGCCCCCAGACCCCAAATCCCCAAAACCCCCAGACCCCAAATCCCCAAAGCCTCATATCCCTAAACCCCCAAAACCTCAAAGCCCCCAGACCCAAATCCTGACCCTGGGGTCCCCAAAGCCCCCAGACCCCAAATCCCAAAGCCCCCAGATCCAAAACCCCAGACACCAAATCCCCAAAGCCCCCAGACCCCAAAACTCCAAAAATCCCAGAGCCCCCAGACCCAAATCCTGACCCCGGGGGGACCCCAAAACCCCAAATCCGCCCCTGGGTATCCCAAAGCCCCCAGACCCAAATCCTGACCCTGGGGGGATTTCCAAAGCCCCCAGGCCCCAAATCCCCAAAACCCCCAGACCCCAAATCCCCAAAGCCTCATATCCCTAAACCCCCAAAACCTCAAAGCCCCCAGACCCAAATCCTGACCCTGGGATCCCCAAAGCCCCCAGACCCCAAATCCCAAAGCCCCCAGACCCAAATCATGACCCTGGGGTCCCCAAAGCCCCCAGACCCCAAATCCCCAAGCCCCCAGACCCAAAACCCCCAGACCCCAAATCCCCAAAACCCCCAGACCCCAAAACCCAAAAACCCCGAAAATCTCAGAGCCCCCAGACCCAAATCCTGACCCTGGGGGGATTTCCAAAGGCCCCAGACCCCAAAACCCCAAAACCCCCAGACCCCAGACCCCAAAAAAGCCTCATATCCCTAAACCCCCAAATCCCAAAGCCCCCAGACCCCAAATCCTGACCCTGGGATCCCCAAAGCCCCCAGACCCCAAATCCCAAAGCCCCCAGACCCCAAATCCTGACCCTGGGGTCCCCAAAGCCCCCAGACCCCAAATCCCAAAGCCCCCAGACCCCAAATCCTGACCCTGGGGTCCCCAAAGCCCCCAGACCCCAAATCCCAAAGCCCCCAGACCCAAAACCCCCAGATCCCAAATCCTGAAGCCCCAAAGCCCCCAGACCCCAAATTCCCAAATCCCCCAGACCCCAAATCCCAAAGCCCCCAGATCCAAAACCCCCAGACCCCAAATCTCCAGAGCCCCCAGACCCCAAATCGCTGAAGCCCCCAGACCCCAAAACCCCAAAACCCCCAAAACCCCAGAGCCCCCAGACCCAAAACCTGACCCTGGGGGGACCCCAAAACCCCAAATCCGCCCCTGGGTATCCCAAAGCCCCCAGACCCCAAAACCCCCAAATCCCAGAGCCCCCAGACCCAAGTCCTGACCCTGGGGGTCCCCAAAGTCCCCAGACCCCAAAACCCCAAAAACTCCAAAATCCCAGAGCCCCCAGACCCAAGTCCTGACCCTGGGGGTCCCCAAAGCCCCCAGACCCCAAAACCCCAAAAACTCCAAAATCCCAAAGCCCCCAGACCCAAATCCTGACCCCGGGGGGCCCCAAAACCCCAAATCCGCCCCTGGGTATCCCAAAGCCCCCAGACCCCAAATCCTGACCCCAGCAATTTGGGTTCTCATTTTTGGGGTTCCCGTTTTTTTGGGGTTCCCTTTTTTTGGGGTTCCCGTTTTTTTTGGGTTCCCGTTTTTTTGATTTCCAGTTTTTGGGGTTCCTGGATTTTTTGGGGTTTCCATTTTGGGCTTCCCTGTGTTTTTGGGGTTCCCGTTTTGGGGTTCCCTGTGGTTTTGGGGTTCCTGTTTTTTTGGGGGGGTTCCATTTTTTTTATTTTCCCATTTTTGGGGTTCCCTGTGGTTTTTGGAGATTCCCATTTTGGGGTTCTCGGTGTTTTTGGGGTTCCCATTTTTGGGGTTTTCCCATTTTTGGGGTTCAATGTGTTTTTAGGGTTCCCATTTTTGGGGTTCAATGTGGTTTTGGGTTCCCATTTTTGGGGTTTTTCCATTTTTGGGGTTCCTGGTGGTTTTGGGGTTACCATTTTTGGGGTTTTCCTAATTTTTTTTGGTTCCCTGTGGTTCTGGGGTTTTCCCCTTTTTTTGGGGTTCCCGGTGTTTTTGGGGTTCCCTGTGGTTTTCGGTGTTCCCATTTTGGGGTCCCCATTTTGGGGTTCCCGGTGTTTTTGGGGTTCCCATTTTTTGGGGTTCCCGGTGTTTTTTTGGGTTCTTTTTTTTCTTTTTAGTTTTGCCATTTTTGGGGTTCCCTGTGGTTTTTGGTGTTTCCATTTTTGGGGTTTTCCCCTTTTTTTGGGGTTCCCGGTGTTTTTAGGGTTCCCAATTTTGGGGTTCCCTGTGGTTTTGGGGTTCCCATTTTTGGGATTTTCCCATTTTTGGGGTTCCTGGTGTTTTTAGGGTTCCCATTTTTGGGGTTCAATGTGGTTTTGGGGTTCCCATTTTTGGGGTTTTTCCATTTTTGGGGTTCCTGGTGGTTTTGGGGTTACCATTTTTGGGGTTTTCCTAATTTTTTTTGGTTCCCTGTGGTTCTGGGGTTTTCCCCTTTTTTTGGGGTTCCCGGTGTTTTTGGGGTTCCCTGTGGTTTTCGGTGTTCCTATTTTGGGGTCCCCATTTTGGGGTTCCCGGTGTTTTTGGGGTTCCCATTTTTTGGGGTTCCCGGTGTTTTTTTGGGTTCTTTTTTTCTTTTTAGTTTTGCCATTTTTGGGGTTCCCTGTGGTTTTTGGTGTTTCCATCTTTGGGGTTTTCCCCTTTTTTTGGGGTTCCCCGTGTTTTTAGGGTTCCCATTTTTGGGGTTCCCTGTGGTTTTGGGGTTCCCATTTTTGGGGTTTCCTGGTTTTGGGATTGCCACAATTTGGGGTTCCCATTTTGGGGGTTCCCATTTTTGGGGTTCCCGGTGTTTTTGGGGTTCCCTGTGGTTTTTGGTGTTTCCATTTTTGGGGTTTTCCCATTTTTGGGGTTCCCATTTTTGGGGTTCCCGGTGTTTTTGGGGTTCCTGGTTTTTTGGGATTTTTTTCGTGTTTTTTTGGGGGTTGGGGTTCCCATTTTAGGAGTTTCCCGGTTTTGGGGTTCCCTTTTTGGAGTTCCCATTTTTGGGGTTCCCGGTGTTTTTTGGGGTTCCCATTTTTGGAGTTTCCTGGTTTTGGGATTCCCACAATTTGGGGTTTCAACAATTTGGGGTTTCAGTTTTTGGGGTTCCCATTTTAGGGGTTCCCCATTTTTGGGGTTCCTGGTTTTTTTGGGGTTCTCATTTTTCTTTTTTTTTTTGTTCCCGTTTTTTTTGGGGGGGTTCCCACAATATGGGGTTGGGATTCCCATTTTGGGGTTCCCTGTGGTTTTGGGGGTTCCCATTTTGTGGGGTTTTCCCACAATTTGGGGTTCCCATTTTGGGGTTTTCCCATTTTTGGGGTTCAATGTGTTTTGGGGGTTCCCATTTTTGGGGTTCCCTGTGTTTTGGGGGTTCCCATTTTGGGGGGTTCCCACAATTTAGGGTTCCCATTTTTGGAGTTTTCCCATTTTTGGGGTTCAATGTGTTTTGGGGGTTCCCATTTCTGGGGTTCCCGGTGTTTTTGGGATTTTCCCATTTCTGGGGTTCCCGGTGTTTTTGGGGTTCCCTGTGGTTTCGGTGTTTCCATTTTTGGGGTTTTCCCATTTTTGGGGTACCGTGTGGTTTTGGGGTTCCCATTTTTGGAGTTTCCTGGTTTTGGGAGTCCCACAACTTGGGGTTCCCATTTTGGGGGTTCCCATTTTGGGGGTTCCCGTTTTGGGGTTCCCGGTGGTTTTGGGATTTTCCCATTTTTGGGGTTCCCTGTGTTTTTGGGATGTTCCCATTTCTGGGGTTTCCGTTTTGGGGTTCCCGGTGTTTTTGGGGTTCCCTGTGGTTTTTGGTGTTCCCATTTTTGGGGTTCCCGGTGTTTTTGGGGTTCCCATTTTTGGGGTTCCCGGTGGTTTTGGGGTTCCCATTTTTGGAGTTTCCTGGTTTTGGGATTGCCACAATTTGGGGTTCCCATTTTGGGGGTTCCCATCTTTGGGGTTCCCGTTTTGGGGTTCCCGGTGGTTTTGGGATTTTCCCATTTTTGGGGTTCCCGGTGTTTTTGGGGTTCCCTGTGGTTTTTGGTGTTCCCATTTTTGGGGTTCCCGGTGTTTTTGGGGTTCCCGGTGGTTTTGGGGTTCCCATTTTTGGGGTTCCCGGTGTTTTTGGGGTTCCCATGTTTTGTTTTGCCATTTTTGGGGTTCCCTGTGGTTTTTGGTGTTTCCATTTTTGGGGTTTTCCCATTATTGGGGTTCCCTATCGTTTTACGGTTCCCATTTTGGGGTTTTCTCATTTTTGGGGTTCAATGTGTTTTTGGGGTTCCCATTTTGGGGATTTTCCCATTTTTGTGGTTCCCGGTGTTTTTGGGGTTCCCATTTTAGTAGTTTCCCGGTTTTGGGGTTCCTGGTGTTTTTGGGGTTCCCGGTGTTTTTTGTGTTCCCACTTTGGGGTTTCCATTTTGGGGTTCCCATTTTTGGGGTTCCCATTTTGGGGTTCCCGGGGTTTTTGGGGTTCCCGGTGTTTTTGGGGTTCCCATTTTGGGGTTCCCGGTGTTTTTGGGGTTCCCATTTTAGGAGTTTCCCATTTTTGGGGTTCCCGGTGTTTTTGGGGTTCCCATTTGGGGGTTCCCGGTGTTTTTGGGGTTCCCATTTTAGGAGTTTCCCATTTTTGGGGTTCCCGGTGTTTTTGGGGTTCCCATTTGGGGGTTCCCGGTGTTTTTGGGGTTCCCATTTTAGGAGTTTCCCATTTTTGGGGTTCCCGGTGTTTTTGGGGTTCCCATTTTGGGGTTCCCGGTGTTTTTGGGGTTCCCATTTTTGGGGTTCCCGGTGTTTTTGGGGTTCCCAGTTTGTGTCTCTCTGTCCCCAGGGGGGCGGCGCGAGCCGGACTCGGAGGAGGCGCCTGAGACACAGGGTGGGGACATCGGGGACATCGGGGACATTGGGGAGACATTGGGGATATTGGGGACATTGGGGGGACATTGGGGACATTGGGGGGACATTGGGGACATCGGGGGGACATTGGGGGGACATTGGGGACATTGGGGACATTGGGGGGACATTGGGGACATTGGGGGGACATTGGGGACATCGGGGACATTGGGGGGACATCGGGGACATCGGGGACATCGGGGACATTGGGGACATCGGGGACATCGGGGACATCGGGGACATTGGGGGGACATCGGGGACATTGGGGGGACATTGGGGACACTGGGGGGACATTGGGGGGACATTGGGGGGACATTGGGGACATTGGGGACATTGGGGGGGCATTGGGGGCATTGGGGGGACATTGGGGACATTGGGGACATTGGGGGGACATTGGGGACACTGGGGACATTGGGGACATTGGGGGGACATTGGGGGGACATTGGGGACATTGGGGACATTGGGGGGACATTGGGGACACTGGGGGGACATTGGGGACATTGGGGGGACATTGGGGACATTGGGGGGACATTGGGGGGACATTGGGGACACTGGGGACATTGGGGGGACATTGGGGGGACATTGGGGACATTGGGGGGGACATTGGGGGGACATTGGGGGGACATTGGGGACATTGGGGACATTGGGGCCATTGGGGACACTGGGGGGGGACATCGGGGACATTGGGGACATTTGAGACATTGGGGACATTGGGGGGGCATTGGGGACACTGGGGACAGGGGGGGACAACGGGGACCTTGGAGACAGTGGGGACAATGGGGACACTGAGGGGACATTGGGGGGGATTGGGGACATTGAGGGGACATTGGGGACACTGGAGCGATGGGGGGACATTGGGGGGGACACCGAGGGTGGCAGGGGGGTGACACGGGGACAGGGGGACAGCGGGACGGGACACGGTGACACCGAGGGCGGGGACAATGCTGGGGACAGAGGTGACACTGCTGGCGTCAGGGTGACACGGGGTGACACAGCCCAGGACAGAGGTGACCCCAAGGTGACCCCAGGGTGACACAGAGGTGACACGAGGTGTCCCAGGTGTGACACTGCCGTGTCCCCAAGGTGACAGTGCCGTGTCCCCGCTGTCCCCAAGGTGACACTGTGCTGTCCCCAAGGTGACAGTGCCGTGTCCCCGCTGTCCCCAAGGTGACACTGTGCTGTCCCCGCTGTCCCCAAGGTGACATTTCCTTTCCCCAAGGTGACATTTCCCTGTCCCCGCTGTCCCCAAGGTGACACTGCGCTGTCCCCGCTGTCCCCAAGGTGACATTTCCTTTCCCCAAGGTGACAGTGCCGTGTCCCCGCTGTCCCCAAGGTGACACTGTGCTGTCCCCAAGGTGACACTGCGCTGTCCCCAAGGTGACATTTCCCTGTCCCCGCTGTCCCCAAGGTGACACTGCGCTGTCCCCAAGGTGACACTGCGCTGTCCCCGCTGTCCCCAAGGTGACATTTCCCTGTCCCCAAGGTGACACTGCGCTGTCCCCAAGGTGACATTTCCCTGTCCCCGCTGTCCCCAAGGTGACACTGCGCTGTCCCCAAGGTGACATTTCCCTGTCCCCGCTGTCCCCAAGGTGACATTTCCCTGTCCCCAAGGTGACACTGTGCTGTCCCCAAGGTGACATTTCCCTGTCCCCGCTGTCCCCAAGGTGACACTGTGCTGTCCCCAAGGTGACACTGTGCTGTCCCCGCTGTCCCCAAGGTGACATTTCCCTGTCCCCAAGGTGACATTTCCCTGTCCCCGCTGTCCCCAAGGTGACATTTCCCTGTCCCCAAGGTGACACTGCGCTGTCCCCAAGGTGACACTGTGCTGTCCCCGCTGTCCCCAAGGTGACATTTCCCTGTCCCCAAGGTGACATTTCCCTGTCCCCGCTGTCCCCAAGGTGACACTGTGCTGTCCCCAAGGTGACATTTCCCTGTCCCCAAGGTGACACTGCGCTGTCCCCAAGGTGACACTGTGCTGTCCCCGCAGGTCTCTGATGTCACCGCTCCCAACGGATTCTCCTGCAGAACCTTCCAGAACCTTCCCCGGATGTCCCCAAATGTCCCCCCCCGGATGTCCCTAATGTCCCCCCAATGTCCCCTGGCGGTGTCCCCCCAGTGTCCCCTCAATGTCCCCGATGTCCCCTGGCGGTGTCCCCTGGGTGTCCCCGGGCCGGGGGTCCCTGGGGGTGGCCGGACCCCCCCCCCCCCCCCCCGTGGGTGTCCCCTGTGTGTCCCCTGTGTGTCCCCTGTGTGTCCCCTCCCCCCCAGCCCCAATAAAGCCCCTGCAGAGACAGCGCCACCTCCGGGGGGAGGGGACACCGAGGGGACAATGGGGGGGACAGGGGTGGGACAGGGGTGGGACACTGGGGACATTGGGGGGGACATGGAGGGGACATTGTGGGGGGACACCGAGGGGACACCGAGGGGACACCGAGGGGACAATGGGGGGGACAGGGGTGGGACACTGGGGACATTGGGGGGGACATGGAGGGGACATTGTGGGGGGACAATGGGGGGGACACCGAGGGGACAATGGGGGGGACAGGGGTGGGACAGGGGTGGGACACTGGGGACATTGGGGGGGACATGGAGGGGACATTGTGGGGGGACAATGGGGGGGACACCGAGGGGACACCGAGGGGACAATGGGGGGGACAGGGTTGGGACACTGGGGGGGGACATTTGGGACATTGAAGGGACACTGGGGGGGGACAATGGGGGGACATTGGGGGACCTTGGGCCGGACATGGAGGGGACATTGGGGGGGGACATTTGGGACACTGAGGGGACATTGGGGGGGACATTGAGGGACACAGGAGGGGACAGTTGGGGGGGACATGAGTGGGACATGGAGGGGACATTGGGGGGACATTAGGGGACACACCAGGGACACGGAGGGGACATTGGGGCAGACACCGGAGGGACAATGGGGGGACATTGGGAACATTGCGGGGGACATGGAGGGGACATTGTGGGGGGACACTGGGGGACACCGAGGGGACAATGGGGGGGACATTTGGGACATTGATGGGACATGGAGGGGACATTGTGGGGACATGGAGGGGACACTGGGGGGGACATTGGGGGGACATTGGGGGGGACACGGGTGGGACAGTGGGGGGACATTGGGGCGGACACCGAGGGGACATTGTGGGGGGACAATGGGGGGGACACCGAGGGGACAATGGGGGGACATGGAGAGGACAATGGGGGGACATTGGGGGGGGACATTTGGGACATTGAGGGGACATTGAGGGGGACATTGAGGGACACAGGAGGGGACAATTGGGGGAACATTGGGGGGGGACATTTGGGACATTGAGGGGACACTGGGGGGGGACAATGGGGGGACATGGGGGGACCTTGGGGGGACATTGGGGGGGGACATTTGGGACACTGAGGGGACATTGGGGGGGACATTGAGGGACACAGGAGGGGACAGTTGGGGGGGACATGAGTGGACATGGAGGGGACATTGGGGGGACATTGAGGGGACATGGAGGGGACATGGAGGGGACATGGGGGTGGACACTGGAGGGACAATGGGGGGACATTGGGGGGGACATGGAGGGGACGTTGTGGGGGGACACTGGGGGACACCGAGGGGACAATGAGGGGGACATTTGGGACATGGAGGGGACATGGAGGGGACATTGTGGGGACATGGAAGGGACATTGAGGACATTGGGAGGTACCTTGGGGACATTGGGGGGACATGGAGGGGACATTGGGGGAGACATGGAGGGGACACTGAGGGGACATTGGAGGGGACATTGAGGGGACATTGGGGCGGACACGGGTGGGACAATGGGGGGACATTGGGGGACCTTGGGGACATTGGGTGGGACATGGAGGGGACATTGTGGGGGGACACTGGGGGGGACATTTGGGACATGGAGGGGACATAGGGGGGGACATAGGGGGGGACATTGGTGGGGACATTGGGGGGACATTGGGGGGGACATTGGGGGGGACATTGGGGGGGACATTGGGAGGACACTGGGGGGGACAGCTGGGGGCATTTGGGACATTGTGGGGACATTGTGGGGACATTGGGGGGACATTGAGGGGAGTTTTGGGGGACACTGGGGGAGACACGGAGGGGACATGTGGGACATCGGGCAGGACATTGAGGGAACATTGGGGGGACACTGGGGGACATTGAGGGGACACGGGAGGGACAATGAGGGGACATTGGGGGGGACATGGAAGGGTACATGGGGGACACAAGGGAGATGAGGGGACATTGGAGGGGACACGGGAGGGACAGTGGGGGGACATTGGGGACACCGGGGGGGACACGGGAGGGACAATGGGGGGACATGAGGGGACATTTGGGGGGGACACAGAGGGGGACATGGCGGGGATGGGGGCAACACAGGGGGACACTCGGGGACACTGAGGGGACATTGGGGGGACATCCAGGGGAAGTTGGGGGCACATTTGGGACATTGGGGGGGACATAGAGGGGAACACGGGGGTGGGGACACCAGGCTGAATTTGGGGGTCCCCACTGGGGTGAACTGGGGGATCCCCCTCGGTTTGGGGCTGGGGGGGGGGCATGGATTGGGGGGGAACATCCCCAAACACCCCCAGTGGATCCTCCGGGGGAGATCCCAGGGCTGGATCCCAAATCCCGGGGCCAGGTCCCAATTCCCAACCCCAGGATCCCAATTCCCGGGGCTGGATCCCAAATCCTGGGGCTGGATCCCAAATCCTGGGGCCGGATCCCAATTCCCGGGGCTGGATCCCAAATCCCATCCCCAGGATCCCAATTCCCGGGGCTGGATCCCAAATCCCATCCCCAGGATCCCAATTCCCGGGGCCGGATCCCAAATCCCATCCCCAGGATCCCAATTCCCGGGGCCGGATCCCAAATCCCATCCCCAGGATCCCAATTCCCGGGGCCGGATCCCAAATCCTGGGGCCGGATCCCAATTCCCGGGGCCGGATCCCAATTCCCGGGGCCAGGTCCCAATTCCCATCCCCAGGATCCCAATTCCCGGGGCTGGATCCCAATTCCCGGGGCTGTATCCCAATTCCCGGGGCTGGATCCCAAATCCCATCCCCAGGATCCCAAATCCCGGGGCCAGATCCCAAATCCTGGGGCCGGATCCCAATTCCCGGGGCCGGATCCCAATTCCCGGGGCTGGATCCCAAATCCTGGGGCCGGATCCCAATTCCCGGGGCCGGATCCCAAATCCCGGGGCCGGATCCCAATTCCCGGGGCTGGATCCCAAATCCTGGGGCCGGATCCCAATTCCCGGGGCCGGATCCCAAATCCCGGGGCTGGATCCCAAATCCTGGGGCCGGATCCCAATTCCCGGGGCCGGATCCCAATTCCCGGGGCTGGATCCCAAATCCCGGGGCCAGGTCCCAATTCCCGGGGCTGGATCCCAATTCCTGGTCCTGAATCCCAATTCCCAGATCCCAATTCCTGGGGCTGGATCCCAATTCCCAGGGCTGAATCCCAATTCCCAGATCCTAAATCCCGGGGCTGGATCCCAAATCCTGGTCCTGAATCCCAATTCCCAGCCCCAGATTCCAACTCCCAGGGCCAGATGCCAAATCCTGTGCCTGGATCCCAATTCCCAACTCTGGATCCCAGTTCCAGGGGCTGGATCCCAGCTCCCAGATCTAGATTCCAATTCCAGGGGCTGGATCCCAATTCCCACATTGGGATCCCAGTTCCCAGCCCTGGATCCCAATTCCCAGGGCCAGACCCCCATTCCCAGCTCTGGATTCCAATTCCCAGGGCTGGATCCCAATTCCCACATTGGGATCCCAGTTCCCAGCCCTGGATCCCAATTCCCAGGGCCAGACCCCCATTCCCAGCTCTGGATTCCAATTCCCAGATTCGGATCCCAGTTCCCAGCCCTGGATCCCAGTTCCCAGCCCTGGATCCCAATTCCCAGGGCCAGACCCCCATTCCCAGCTCCGGATTCCAATTCCCAGGGCTGGATCCCAATTCCCATTACCAGCTCCCAGTTCCCAGCCCTGGATCCCAACTATCAACACCTGGATCCCAATTCCCAGTTCCAGATCCCAATTCCCAGGGCCAGATCCCAGTTCCAGGGGTGGATCCCAACTCCCACCCCAGATCCCAATTCCCGTGTCCAGATCCCAATTCCCAACCCCAGATCTCAATTCCAGTGCCCAGATCCCAATTCCCAACTCTTGATCCCAACACCTGGATCCCAATTCCCGTGTCCAGATCCCAATTCCCAACCCCAGATCTCAATTCCAGTGCACGGATCCCAATTCCCAACTCTTGATCCCAACACCTGGATCCCAATTCCCGTGTCCAGATCCCAATTCCCATCCCCAGATCCCAACTCCTCTGCCCAGGTTCCTGGGCCTGGATCCCAATTCCCAGCCCTGGATCCCAATTCCCAGCTCCAGATCCCAACTCCCGGCTCTGGATTCCAATTCCCATGCCCAGATCCCAATTCCCAGCCCTGGATCCCAACTCCTGTGCCCAGATCCCAATTCCTGGGCCTGGATCCCAATTCCCAGCTCCAGATCCCAACTCCAAGTTCCAGATCCCAACTCCCAGGTCTGGATCCCAATTCCTCTGCCTGGATCCCAATTCCCAGCCCTGGATCCCAATTCCTCACCCAGATCCCCATTCCCATGCCCAGATCCCCATTCCCATGCCCAGATCCCCATTCCCAACTCTTGATCCCAACAGCTGGATCCCAATTCCTGGGTCTGGATCCCAACTCCCATGCCCAGATCCCAATTCTCGTGCCAGGATCCCAATTCCCGGCCCAGATCCCAATTCCTGGCCCAGATCCCAATTCCAGTGCTTTTATCCCAACTCCTGTGCCTGGATCCCAATTCCCGTGCCCAGCTCCCAATTCCAGGGGCTGGATCCCAACTCCCAGCCCTGGATCCCAATTCCTCACCCAGATCCCCATTCCCATGCCCAGATCCCAATTCCCACGGCCAGATCCCAACTCCCATCCCCAGATCCACATTCCCATGCCTGGATCCCAATTCCCAACTCTTGATCCCAACACCTGGATTCCAATTCCCATGCCCAGATCCCAATTCCCGTGCCCAGATCCCAATTCCCAGCCCAGATCCCAATTCCAGTGCCCAGATCCCAACTCCAAGTTCCAGATCCCAACTCCCGGCTCTGGATTCCAATTCCCATGCCCAGATCCCAATTCCCAGCCCTGGATCCCAATTCCTGTGCCCAGCTCCTAATTCCTGGGGCTAGATCCCAATTCCCAGCTGCAGATCCCAATTCCCAGCTGCAGATCCCAACTCCCAGCTCTGGATCCCAACTCCCATGCCCAGATCCCAATTCCCAGGTCTGAATCCCAATTCCTGTGCCTGGATCCCAATTCCTCACCCAGATCCCCATTCCCATGCCTGGATCCCAATTCCCAACTCTTGATCCCAACACCTGGATCCCAATTCCCATGCCCAGATCCCAATTCCCGTGCCCAGACCCCAATTCCCATGCCCAGATCCCAACTCCCATGCCCGGATCCCCATTCGCCGTGCCCGGATCCCCATTCCGTTGCTCCCCAAAAATCCCCGCCGCAGTGACGCCGGAGCAGGCGTTGGAGCCGTGGTTTATAGAGAGAGATCTCAACTGTTCTGTTTGTGGAGAGAGAGCGCACGGTCCCACGGGATCCCGGCGATCCCACCGGGATCCCGACGTTCCCACGGGGAATTTGGACAGCCCCACACAAGATCCCGACGTTCCCACAAGGGATCCTGGTGTTCCCACGCGGGATCCCGGCATTCCCACGTGGAATTTGGACAGTCCCACACAGGGTCCCGACGTTCCCACGCGGAATCCTGATGTTCCCACGTGGAATCCTGACATTCCCACGTGGAATCCTGGCGTTCCTGCAGGGATCCTGACGTTCTCGCGTGGGATCCCGATGTTCCCACGTGGAATCCTGACATTCCCACGTGGAATCCTGGCGTTCCTGCAGGGATCCTGACGTTCTCGCATGGAATCCCGATGTTCCCACACGGAATCCTGGCGTTCCTGCAGGGATCCTGACGTTCTCGCGTGGGATCCCGATGTTCCCACGTGGAATCCTGACATTCCCACATGGAATCCTGGCGTTCCTGCAGGGATCCTGACGTTCTTGCGCGGAATCCCGATGTTCCCACGTGGAATCCTGACATTCCCACGTGGAATCCTGGCGTTCCTGCAGGGATCCTGACGTTCTCGCGTGGAATCCCGATGTTCCCACGTGGAATCCTGGCGTTCCTACACGGGATCCGGGCATTCCCACATGGGATCTGGGCATTCCCATGTGGGATCCTGAAATTCCCACACAGGATCCTGACATACCCATATGGGATCCTGACGTTCCCAACACGGGATCCCGATGTTTCCATGTGGAATTTGGGCATTCTCACACGGGATCCTGACATTCCAATACGGGATCCCAGCATTCCCACACGGGGATCCAGACATTCCCACACAGGGTCCCGACGTTCCCACATGGCATTTGGGCATTCCCACGTGGGATCCCATATGGAATTTGGGCATTCCCACACGGGATCCCAACATTCCCAAATGGGATCTGGACATTCCCATATGGGACCCAGACATTCCCACATGGGATCCCACGTGGAATTCAGGCGTTCCCACATGGGATCCTCACATCCCCATATGGGATCCCAGCATTCCCATGTGGAATTTGGGCATTCCCACACGGGATCCCAACATTCCCAAATGGGATCTGGACATTCCCATAGGGGATTTGGGCATTCCCATATGGGATCCTGACGTTCCCACGTGGGATCCCATGTGGAATTCAGGCGTTCCCACATGGGATCCCGACATTCCCACGTGGGATCCCAGCATTCCCATGTGGAATTTGGGCATTCCCACCCAGGATCCCAACATTCCCAATGGGATCCCATATGGCATTTGAGCATTCCCACACGGGATCCCAACATTCCCAAATGGGATCTGGACATTCCCATAGGGGATTTGGGCATTCCCACATGGGATCCTGACATTCCCAACACGGGATCCCATGTGGAATTCAGGCGTTCCCACATGGGACCCGACATTCCCACGTGGGATCCCAGCATTCCCATGTGGAATTTGGGCATTCCCACCCAGGATCCCAACATTCCCAATGGGATCCCATATGGCATTTGAGCATTCCCACATGGGATCCCACATGAAATTCAGGCGTTCCCACGTGGGATCCCATATGGAATCCTGACATTCCCACAGCAGATCCCACATGGAATTTGGGCATTCCCAAATGGGATCCTGACATCCCCAAATGGGATCCCAACATTCCCACGTGGAACTTGGGCATTCCCACATGGGATCCCCCATGGGATTTTGGCATCCCCACACGGGGTCCCGACATTCCCACATGGAATTTGGGCATTCCCACACAGGATTCCATGGGGGATCTTGGCATTCCCACACAGGATCCCAACATGCCCAAATTGGATCTTGACATTCCCATATGGGATCCAGGCATCCCTATACGGGATCCCAACATTCCCATGTGGTATCCAGACATTCCCATGTGGGATCCTGATATTTCCACAGGGGACCCCAACATTCCCACATGGGATCCCGACATTCCCACATGGAATTTGGGCATTCCCAATGTGGGATCCTGACATCCCCGAATGGGATCCCGACACTCCCACATGGAACTTGGGCATTCCTGTATGGAATTTGGACATTGCCACAGGAGATCCCAACATTCCCACATGGGATCCCGACATTCCCACATGGAATTTGTGGGAATTCCCATGTGGGATCCCAACATT
Source organism: Ammospiza maritima maritima (assembly GCA_036010785.1). Taxonomy (NCBI): domain Eukaryota; kingdom Metazoa; phylum Chordata; class Aves; order Passeriformes; family Passerellidae; genus Ammospiza; species Ammospiza maritima. The sequence goes on from JAYKTQ010000052.1 coordinate 20,994, forward strand.
CCCATATGGGATCCTGGCATTCCCATGAGGGATCCTGCCATCCCTGAATGGGATCCCGACATTCCCACACGGGATCTGTGGGATCCCAGCGTTCCCACCACAAATCTGGGCATTCCCACACAGGGTCCCAACATTCCCACCTGGGATCCCACATGGGATCCCGGCATTCCCACACAGGATTCCATGTGGGATCTGGGCATTCCCACACGGGATCCCAACATTCCCATACGGGATCCAGACATGTTCCCGTACACGATCCCAACACTCCCACATGGAATTCCGCCTTGATCCCACATGGAATCCTGGCATTCCCGTATGGAATCCCGACTCGATCCCATATGGAATTCCGCCTTGATCCCACATGGAACCCCGACATTCCCGTATGGAATCCCGATTCGATCCCACATGGAACCCCGACATTCCCGTATGGAATCCTGACTCGATCCCACATGGAACCCCGACATTCCCGTATGGAATCCCGACTCGATCCCACATGGAATCCCGACATTCCCGTATGGAATCCCGACTCAATCCCGTGTGGGATCCGGGTCCTTCTCTCGTGTGAAATTCCCACGTTCAGTTCCGGGGTCGCTGCTCCCAATCCCGAGAGGTCCAGGGACAGATCCCAGAGCAGTGCCAGAAAATCCAGGAACACCAAACTGGGAGCACACGGAATTCCAGTGGGATCCCCCGGAATTCCAGAGGGATTTCCTAGAATTCTAGTGGATTTGCCAAAATTCCAGCAGATTTCTACGAATTCCAGCAGGATCCCCCAAAATTCCAGCAGATCCCCCAGAATTCTAGTGCGATCCCCTGAAAATTCCAGTGGGATCCCCCAGAATTCCAGCAGGATCCCTCAAAATTCCAGCGGATTCCCCCAGAATGCTAGCACGATTCCCCCCAAAATTCCAGCGGATTTCTCAGAATTCCAGCAAATTTCTCCTGGAATTCCAGCAAGATCCCCCCAAAATTCCAGCAATTTCCTGGAATTCCAGCAGGATCCCCCCAAAATTCCAGCAGGATCCCCCCAAAATTCCAGTGGGATCCCCCAAAATTCCAGCAGGATTCCCCCAGAGAGGAACAAGGAATAAAATCCGGGAATTTTCCAGCAGGAATTGGAGATGTTGGAACTGGGGCCATGGGGGATTTTGGGGTCCCCCCCAGTGTCGGGGTTTTGGGGTTCTGTGGGATTTGGACACTGACAGGTTTTGGGGCACCTCGGGATTTTGGGGTCCCACTGGAATTTGGGGTCCAACTGGATTAAAGAGAATTTTGGGGTCCCGCAGGATTTTGGGGTTCTGTGGAATTTTGGGGTCCCAGTGGATCTCGGGGTCCTGTGGGATTTGAGCACTGCCAGGTTTTGGGGTCCCAATGGATTTTGGGGTCCCCTTGACTTTGGGGGGTCTCATGGCACTGCCGGGTTTTGGGATGCCTTCAGATTTTGGGGTCCCACTGGATTTTGGGGTCCTGTGGGATTTTGGGGTCCCCTTGGATTTTAGGGTGCTGGGGCGTTTGGGCACTGCCAGGTTTTGGGGTTCCATGGGATTTTGGGGGTCCCATTGGGATTAAAGAGGATTTTGGGGTCCCCTTGGATTTTAGGGTGCTGGGGCGTTTGGGCACTGCCAGGTTTTGGGGTCCCACTGGATTTTGGGGTCCTGTGGGATTTTGGGGTCTCCTTGGATTTTAGGGTGCTGGGGCGTTTGGGCACTGCCAGGTTTTGGGGTCCCACTGGATTTTGGGGTCCTGTGGGAATTTGGGGTCCCCTTGGATTTTAGGGTGCTGGGGCGTTTGGGCACTGCCAGGTTTTGGGGTCCCGCTGGATTTTGGGGTCCTGTGGGATTTTGGGGTCCCCTTGGATTTTAGGGTGCTGGGGTGTTTGGGCACTGCCAGGTTTTGGGGTGTCGCTGGATTCTGGGGTCCCCCTGGCTTTGGGGACCTTGTGGCACTGCCATTGGATTTCAGGGTCCTGTGGGATTTTGGGGTCCCCTCCCCCAGCACTGCCAAATTTTGGGATCCTGTGAGATTTTGGGATCTGGGTGGACTTTGGGGTCCTGTGGGGTTCGGGCACTGCCAGGCGTTGGGGGAAATTTCCAGGATTTTGGGGTCCTGGGGCATTCCAGGTTCCCCCAAGGATTTTGGGATCCTCTGGATTTTGGGGTCCTGTGGGATTTTGGGAACCTGCAGGATTTTGGGATCCACTGGATTTTTGGGGTCCTGGGCATTCCAGGTTTCCCCAGGATTTTGGGATCCCACGGAATTCCAGGATTTTCTGGATTTTGGGCTATTTCAGGACCCCATGGGTTTTGGCCTCCGCTTTTTTCCTGGGGTATTTTGGGATCTGCTGGATTTTGGGATCATGGGGCATTCCACGTTTCCCTGGGATATTTTGGGATCCACTGGATTTTGGGGTCCTGAAACATTCCAGGTTTCCCCCGGATTTTGGGATCTGCTGGATCTGGGGCTCCTGAGGCATTCCAGGTTCGCCCAGGATTTTGGGATCCCACGGAATTTTGGGATCCTCTGGATTTTGGGACTATTTCGGGATCCTGTGCATTTTGGGCACCATTTTTTTTCTGGGATATTCCAGGATTTTGGGATCCACTGGATTTTAGGGGTCCTGGGGCATTCCAGGTTTGCCCAGGATTTTGGGAATCCCATGGAATTTTGGGATCCACTGGATTTTGAGCTATTTCAAGACCCTGTGCATTTTTGGCACCAAATTTTTTTTTTCTGGGATATTCCGGAATTTTGGGGATCCCTGGATTTCAGCTCCCCCAGATCCCGGGGTTCTGTCACTCTCTGGATCCCTGGGGTCCTTCGGGATGCCCCAGGATTTTCTGGGATGATTTGGGATCCTCCAGGATTTTTTGGGATCCTCTGGGGTGCTCCAAGATTTTCTGGGATCTTCTGCAAATTCCCAGGATGCTCCGGGATCCTCCAGGATTCCATGGGATGCTCCAGGATCCTTTGGGGTTTCCTGGAATTCTCCGGGACCATTTGGGATCCTTCAACATTCTCTGGGGTGCTCCAGGATCCTCTGGGAACTCCTGGAATTCTCCAGGATCCTCCAGGATTCCCCGGGACCCTCTGGGTTCCTCCAAGATCCTTTGGGATTTCCTGGAATCCTCCAGGGTCCTCCAGGATCCCTTGGGACCCTCTGAGTTCCTCCAGGATTCCCTGGAATTCTCCAGGGTCCTCCTGGATTTCCTGGGATGCTCCAGGACCCTCCAGGATTCCCCAGGACGATTTAGGATCCTCCAGGAGTCCCCTGGAATTCTCCAGGACGCCCCAGGATTTCCTTCGATGCTCCAGGATCCTCCAGGACTCCCCCGGAGTTCTCCAGGATGTCCCAGGATGATTTAGGATCCTCCAGGATTCCCCTGGAGGTCTCCAGGATGTCCCAGGATGATTTAGGATCCTCCAGGATTCCCCTGGAATTCTCTGGGATGTCCCAGGATCCTCCAGGACTCCCCTGGAGTTCTCCAGGATGTCCCAGGATGATTTAGGTTCCTCTAGGATTCCCCTGGAATTCTCTGGGATGTTCCAGGATCCTCCAGGACTCCCCTGGAGTTCTCCAGGATGTCCCAGGATGATTCAGGATCCTCCAGGACTCCCCTGGAATTCTCTGGGATGTTCCAGGATGCTCCAGGACTCCCCAGGAGTTCTCCAGGATGTCCCAGGATGATTTAGGATCCTCCAGGATTCCCCTGGAGTTCTCCAGGATGTCCCAGGATGATTTAGGTTCCTCCAGGATTCCCCTGGAGTTCTCCAGGATGTCCCAGGATGATTTAGGATACTCCAGGATTCCCCCGGGATGCTCCAGGATCCCTTGGGACCCTCTGGGTTCCTCCAGGATTCCTCGGGATGTTGGAGATCCTTCCGGAATCCCCGGATGCTCCAGGGTTTCCCGGGACGATTTAGGATCCTCCAGGATCCTCCGGAATTCTCCAGAACTCCCGGAATCCCCCGGGATTCCCCGAGGGCGGCGTTGGCTCCTCCGGGTTTCTGTGCCAAGCAGGACGAGTCACTCGGGGGCTTCCCTCCCTTTTTTTGTGTTTTTGGGATCCCATTTTTGTTTTTTTTTGGGATCCCATTTTTCTTTTCGTATCCCGGTTTTTTTTGGGATCCCGTTTGTTTTTAGGATCTTGGTGGTTTTTTGGGATCCCGGTTTTTTTTGGGATCCCGTTTTTGTGGGTGTTTTTTTTGTTTTTTTTTTTTCTTTTTTTTGGATCCCGTTTTTGTGGGGGTTTTTTTTGGGGGGGGGATCGCGTCCCCGTCCCCTTTAGGACACGGCCGGGTCCTTGGGCGCGGGCGGGATGAGCGCGGGGTCCTCGGGGTACTCCTCGGGGTACTCCTCGGGGTACTCCTCGGGATACTCCTCGGGATACTCCTCGGGATACTCGTCCCCGTCCGGGAAGCTCGGGGGGCCCTCGCCCAGCTCGAAGAAAATGGGGAGATCCCCGGAGCCGACGTCGACGGCGCTGGAATCCACCAGGAACAGCGGCTGCACCGTGCAGGGAACCAGCTGCTTCCCTGGAACAACGGGAATGTGGGAATTTGGGAATGTGGGATTGGGATTATGGGATTGGGAATGTGGGATTGGGATTATGGGATTGGGAATGTGGGATTGGGATTGTGGAGTTGGCATTATGGGATTGGGATAACCCACCAGGAACAGCGGCTGCACCGTGCAGGGAACCAGCTGCTTCCCTGGAACAACGGGAATGTGGGAATTGGGGATTGGGAATGTGGGATTGGGATTGTGGAATTGGGATTATGGGATTGGGAATTTGGGATTAGGATAATCCACCAGGAACAGCGGCTGCACCGTGCAGGGAACCAGCTGCTTCCCTGGAACAACCGGGATTGGGAATTGAGAATTTGGGACTGGGAATGTGGGATTGGGATTATGGGATTGGGATCATGGGATTGGGATAATCCACCAGGAACAGCGGCTGCACCGTGCAGGGAACCAGCTGCTTCCCTGGAACTACGGGAATGTGGGAATTTGGGATTATGGGATTGGGAATGTGGGATTGGGAATGTGGAATTCGGATTATGGAATTGGGAATGTGGGATTGGGATTATGGAATTCAGATTATGGGATTGGGATTTGGGATAATCCACCAGGAACAGCGGCTACACCGTGCAGGGAACCAGCTGCTTCCCTGGAACTACGGGAATTTGGGATTGGGAATTGAGAATTGGGGATTGGGAATTTGGGATTGCGAATGTGGAATTGGGATTATGGGATTGGGATAATCCACGAGGAACAGCGGCTGCACCGTGCAGGGAACCAGCTGCTTCCCTGGAACAACGGGAATGTGGGAATTTGGGAATTTGGGATTGGGAATTGGGGATTGGGATTGTGGGATTGGGAATGTGGGATTGGGATTACAGAATTGGGATTATGGGATTGGGATAACCCACCAGGAACAGCGGCTGCACCGTGCGGGGAACCAGCTGCTTCCCTGGAACAACGGGAATTTGGGATTTGGGGATTGGGAATCGGGGATTGAGAATGTGGGATTGGGAATTTGGGATTGGGATTCTGGAATTGGGATTTGGGATTGGGATAATCCACCAGGAACAGCGGCTGCACCATGCAGGGAACCAGCTGCTTCCCTGGAACAACGGGAATGTGGGAATTTGGGGATTGGGAATTGGGGATTGGGATTATGGGATTGGGAATGTGGGATTGGGATTATGGGATTGGGAATGTGGGATTGGGATTGTGGAGTTGGGATTATGGGATTGGGATAATCCACCAGGAACAGCGGCTGCACCGTGCAGGGAACCAGCTGCTTCCCTGGAACAACGGGAATGTGGGAATTGGGGATTGGGAATGTGGGATTGGGATTGTGGAATTGGGATTATGGAATTGGGATTATGGGATTGGGATAATCCACCAGGAACAGCGGCTGCACCGTGCAGGGAACCAGCCCTGGAACTACGGGAATTTGGGATTGGGAATTTGGGATTGAGATTGTGGGATTGAGAATGTGGGATTGGGATTATGGGATTGGGAATTTGGGACTGGGAATGGGATAAATAGGAATGTGGGATTGGGATAATCCACCAGGAACAGCGGCTGCACCGTGCAGGGAACCAGCTGCCTCCCTGGAACAACGAGAATGTGGGATTGGGAATTTGGGATTGGGATTGTGGGATTGGGAATGTGGGATTGGGATTATGGAATTGGGATTTGGGATTGGGATAATCCACCAGGAACAGCGGCTGCACCGTGCCGAGAACGAGCTGCTGCCCTGGGAACAACGGGAATTTGGGATTGGGAATTCGAGATTGGGAGTGTGGGATTGGGAATGGGGAACTTGGATTGGGATAAATGGGATTGGGATTGGGAATGGGGGATTGGGATAACCCGCTGTGCAGGGAACGCGCCGCTTCCCTGGAAAATGGGAATTTGGGATGAATGGGATTGGGATTATGGGATTGGGATTGTGGGGTTGGGATAATCCACCAGGAACAGCGGCTGCACCGTGCCGAGAACCAGCTGCTTCCCTGGAACAACGGGAATTTGGGAATTGGGGATTGGGAATTTGGGATTCTAGGATTGGGAATTTGGGATAATCCACCAGGAACAGCGACTGCACCGTGCCGAGAATGAGCTGCTTCCCTGGAACAACGGGAATTTGGGACTGGAAAATGTGGGACTGGGATTGGGAATTTGGGACTGGGATTTTGGGATTGGGAAAATCCACCAGCAACAGCAGCTGCAGGGAATGTTTGGGATGGAGAGCAGGGAACGTTTGGGATGATGCCAGCTCCAGGTTGGAATTCCAGGACAGCGTGGGTGAGCATCTCAATCCCATCCTAGTCCTAATCCTAATCCCAATCCTAATCCCAAAACCCACACGCAATCCTAATTGCAATCCCACCCCAAATCCCAAATTCCCATTGGGATACCGGAGTCCCCCATTCCCAAATATCCCATGGGATCCCAAAAACCCCAAAATTCCCGTTGGGATACCAGAGTCCCCCATTCCCAAATATCCCAAATTTCCTGTGGGATACCAGAGTCCCCCATCCCCAAATATCCCAAAATTCCTGTGGGATACCAGAGTCCCCCATCCCCAAATATCCCAAAATTCCCCTTGGGATACCAGAGTCCCCCATTCCCAAATATCCCAAAATTCCCGTTGGGATACCAGAGTCCCCCATTCCCAAATATCCCAAAATTTCTGTGGGATACCAAAGTCCCCCATTCCCAAATATCCCAAAATTCCCGTTGGGATACCAGAGTCCCCCATTCCCAAATATCCCAAAAATCCCAAAATTCCTGTTGGGATACCAGAGTCCCCCATTCCCAAATATCCCAAATATCCCAAAATTCCTGTGGGATACCAGAGTCCCCCATTCCCAAATATCCCAAATTCCCGTTGGGATACCAGAGTCCCCCATCCCCAAATATCCCAAAATTCCTGTTGGGATACCAGAGTCTCCCATTCCCAAATATCCCAAAAATCCCCAAATTCCCCTTGGATACTGAAGTCCCCAATTCCCAAATCACAAAATACCTGAAATTTCCAAAATTCTCATTGGGATGCCGGAGTCCTGCATTCCCAAATATCCCAAAAACTCCAAAATTCCAATTGGGATACCCGAGTCCCCCATTCCCAAAAATACCAAAATTCCCATGGCATACTGGAGTTCCCCATTCCCAAATTTCCAAAATCCCAAAGTTCCCATTGAGATACCAGATCTCCCCACTCCCAAATCCCAAAAACCCCAAAACCCCCATGGGATACCGCAGTCCCCCATCCCCAAATCCCAAATTTCCCATGGGATACCAGAGTCCCCCATTCCCAAATGCCAAATATCCCAAAAACCCCAAAGTTCCAGAATTTCCCATGGGATACCAGAGTACCCCAATCCCAAATCCCAAAATTCCCGAATTTCCCCTGGAATACCCGAGTCCCCCATTCCCAAATATCCCAAAAACCCCAAAATTCCCCAATTTCCCCTGGAATACCCGAGTCCCCCATTCCCAAATATCCCAAAAACCCCAAAATTCCCAAATTTCCCCTGGAATACCCGAGTCCCCCCATTCCCCAAAATTCCCAAATTTCCCGAATTTGCCCTGGGGTACCGGAGTCCCCCCATTCCCCAAAATTCCCAAATTTCCCGAATTTGCCCAGGGGTACCAGAGTCCCCCGCGCCCGGCTCGGTCTCCGTCGGTTTCTGCTGCTCCTGGTTGGAGAGGAGATCCTGGATCTGCCGGAATTCCGGGAATTATTTCCGCTCATCCCGAGGGTTTTGGGGTTTTAAAGGGATCCCAAGCTCAGCCCCTGCTCATCCCAGAAATGATCCCGGAGAGGGAAATCCCGGGAACGGGGCGGGGATGGTGCTGCCAGGCTGGGACAGCTGGGAACGATCCTGGAGGGGATCCCGGTCCCGATCCCTGATCCCGATCCCAATCCTTTATCCCAGACTTGACCCTGATCCCAATCCCAATCCCAATCCCAATCCCATCCTCAATCACAATCCCAGACCTGATCCTGATCCCAAACCCAAATTTCATCCCAATCCCAATCTGATCCCAATCCCAATCTGATCCTAATTCCAGCCTAATCCCAATCCCAGCCCTGATCCCAATCCCAATCCCAGTCTCAATCCCAGTCCCAACCCTCATTGTGGCACTGAACCCAGCCTTAATCCCAATCCCAATCCCAATCCCAATCCCAGTCCTGGTCCCAGCCCTGATCCCAATCCCAGCCTTGATCCCAATCCCAATCTCAATCCCGGTCCCAGCCCTGATTGCGGCACTAAACCCAGCCTTAATCCCAATCCCAATCCCAATCCCAATCCCGGTCTCAGCCCTGATCCCAATCTCGATTCCAATTCCAACCCCAACCCGAGCCCCAGCCCTAATTGCGACCCAAATCCCTGATCCCAATCCCAGTCCTGATCCCAATTGCGACCCCAATCCCAATCTCAGGCCTCATCCCGATCTCAGCCCCAATCCTGATCCCAATCCTGATCCCAACCCTAATCTCAATCCCAATCCCAATCCTGATCCCAATCCTGATCCCAGCCCTAATCTCAATCCCAATCCCAATCCTGATCCCAATCCCGATCCCAGCCCTAATCTCAATCCCAATCCCAGTCCTGATCCCAATCCCGATCCCAGCCCTAATCTCAATCCCAATCCCAGTGCTGATGCTGACCCCAGCCCCACTCCTTGCGCTGAGCCCCATCCCAACCCCAGCCCGGATCCAAACCGCAGCCCCAATTCCAATTCCTATCCCAGCTCCAACCCCAACTCCAGTTCCAGCCCTAATCCCAATCTCAACCCCAATCCTAATCCTGAGCCATCCCAATCCCAGCTCTAATCCCGATCCCAGTCCTGGCCCTGATCCAAATCCCAGCCCTGATGCCAGTCCCAGTTGGGGCCCCAATCCTAATCCTCAACCCTAACTGCAATCCCAATCCCATCCCCAATCCTAATTAGACCCCCAATCCCCATCCCAACCCCAGCCCCGACTCCAATCCCAATCCCAGCCCCAATCCTGATCCCAATCCCAGCCTGATCCTAATCCCAGCCCCAATTCAGATGCCAATCCCAATCCCAATCCCAATCCCAATCTGAGGCCCGGTCCCCGTTCCAGCTTTAATCCCAATCCCAGTCCTAATTCCCACCCTAGCTCAAATCCTGGCCCTGATCTTGATCCCAATCCCAAACCCAGTCCCAATCTCAGCCCTGATCTTGATCCCAATCCCAATCCCAGCCCCAATCCCAATCCCATCAAGATCCCAACCCCAATCCCAATCCCAGGCCTAATCTTGATCCCAGTCCCAGCCCTGATCCCAATCCCAGTCCCAGCCCCAATCCCAGTCCCACCCTGATCCCAATTTTAGGCTGATCCCAATCCCAACCCCAGCCCTGATCTCGATCCCAACCCTAATCCCGATCCAAATCCCTCATCCCAACCCCAGCCCTGATCCGATCCCAACCCTAATCCCGATTCAAATCCCTCATCCCAATCCCAACCCTGATCTCAATGCCAGCCCTAATCCCGATCCAAATCCCTCATCCCAACCCCAGCCCTGATCCCAATCCCAGCCTCGATCCCGATCCCTCATCCCAATCCCACCCCTGATCTCAATCCCAGCCCTAATCCCAATCCAAATCCCTCATCCCAATCCCAGCCCCAATCCCAATCCCGATCCCTGCTCCGATCCCAATTCTGATCCCAATCCTGATCCCGATTGTGGCCCCAGTCACGATCCCAATCCCAATCCCAGCCATAATCCCAACCCCAGCCCTAATCCCAATCCCAATCCCAGCCATAATCCCAATCCCAATCCCAGCCCTAATCCCAATCCCAACCCTGATCCCAGCCCTAATCCCGATCCCAATCCCAGCCCTAGTCCCAATCCCAGCCTTAATCCCGATCCCAATCCCAGCCACAATCCCAATCACAATCCCAGCCATAATCCTGATCCCAATCCCAGCCATAATCCCAATCCCAATCCCAATCCCGATCCCAATCCCAGCCCTAATCCCGATCCCAATCCCAGCCATAATCCCAGCCATAATCCCAATCCCAATCCCGATCCCAATCCCAGTCCTAATCCCGATCCCAATCCCAATGCCAGCCTTGATACCAACCCTCATCTCAATCCCAACCCCAGCTCTAATCTCAGCCCCAATCCCAATCCCAATCCCAATCCCAGCACTAATCCCAATCCCAATCCCAATCCCAATCCCAATCCCAATCCCAATCCCAATCCCGATCCTGGTATTTCCCCGGGGAATCCCAGCCCGTGGGGGCCGAAATGGGAATCCCAGGGGGCCGGAAAATTTGGGATTTGCCCTTTTTGGGGTCATTGTGGCGGCTGGGAATGCCCCAGAATTCCCCAAATTCCCCAGAATTCCCAACAATCGCCGAGAATTCCGGGATTTTGTGCTCACGCTGGCCAGGCTGCTGTCCAGGTCCGGCAGGGTCACGTCGGGCACCGCCACCGAGGGGCTGAAGAGCTGCCGGGAAAAACGGGAATGAGACCGGGAACGCCGGAATTCCCGGGAAATCCCACACCCAAAATGGGAATTCCCGGGAAATCCCACACCAAAATGGGAATTCCTGGGAAATCCTGACCCAAAATGGGAATTCCCGGGAAATCCCACACCCAAATGGGAATTCCTGGGAAATCCCACACCCAAAATGGGAATTCCTGGGAAATCCCACACCAAAAATGGGAATTCCTGGGAAATCCCACACCCAAAATGGGAATTATTGGAAATCCCACACCCAAAATGGGAATTCCTGGGAAATCCCGGCCCCAAAATGGGAATTCCTGGGAAATCCCAACCACAGAATGGGAATTCCTGGAAAATCTCAGCCCCAAAATGGGAATTCCTGGGAAATCCCACACCCAAAATGGGAATTCCTGGGAAATCCCACACCCAGAATGGGAATTCCGGGGAAATCCCACACCCAAAATGGGAATTCCTGGGAAATCCCACACCCAGAATGGGAATTCCGGGGAAATCCCACACCAAAATGGGAATTCCCAGGAAATCCTGACCCAAAATGGGAATTATTGGAAATCCCACACCCAGAATGGGAATTCCTGGGAAATCCCACACCCAAAACGGGAATTCCTGGGAAATCCCACACCCTAAATGGGAATTCCTGGGAAATCCCGGCCCCAAAATGGGAATTCCCTGGAAATCCCACACCCTAAATGGGAATTCCAGGGAAATCCCACACCCAGAATGGGAATTCCTGGGAAATCCCACACCCTAAATGGGAATTCCTGGGAAATCCCACACCCAGAATGGGAATTCCCGGGAAACCCCACACCCAAAATGGGAATTATTGGAAATCCCACACCCAAAATGGGAATTCCGGGGAAATCCTGACCCAAAATGGGAATTATTGGAAATCCCACACCCAAAATGGGAATTCCGGGGAAATCCTGACCCAAAATGGGAATTATTGGAAATCCCACACCCAAAATGGGAATTCCTGGGAAATCCCACACCCAAAATGGGAATTCCTGGGAAATCCTGACCCAAAATGGGAATTATTTGGAAATCCCACACCCAAAATGGGAATTCTGGGGAAATCCTGACCCAAAATTTGAATTCCTGGGAAATCCCACACTCAAAATGGGAATTCCGGGGAAATCCCACACTCAAAATGGGAATTCCTGGGAAATCCTGACCCAAAATTTGAATTCCTGGGAAATCCCGACCCAAAATGGGAATTATTGGGAAATCCCAGCCCCAAATGGGAATTCCTGGGATTTTTTTCCAGGGATTTTTGGGAATTCTGGGGGCATCCCATGGAGCAGGGATGGGTTTGTCCTGGGAATTCCCACTGGGAATGGGTCGGGAATTCCCAGTTGGGCACTGGCGATTTGGGGGATTTTTGGGATCTTGTGCTTTCCCATTTGGAATTTTCCCCGGGAATTTTTGTGAATTTCTGGGAATTCTCACGTCGAGCAGGGATGGATTTATCCCGGGAATTCCCACTGGGAATGGGCCGGAAATTCCCAGTGGGCACTGGGGATTTTTTGGGATTTTGGGAGTTCCTAGCTGGAATTTGTGGGAATTTTTCCAGGAATTTTTTCCGGGTTTTTTGGTAGTTCTCACGTCGGGCAGGGACGGATTTATCCTGGGAATTCCCATTGGGAACGGGCCAGGAATTCCCAGTGGGTGTTGGTGATTTTTGGTTTTTTTTGGGATTTTTGGGATTTTGGGGCTTCCCAGTTGGAATTTTTGGGAATTTTTTGGATTTTTTTTTTCCTGGGAATTTTTTTTTGTGTTTTTTGGGAATTCTCAGGTTAAGCAGGGACTGATTTACCCTGGGAATTCCCACTGGGAATGGGGACTTTGGGCATTCGGGATTTTGGGCATTGGGGATTTTGGGAATCCCCAGTTGGAATTTTTTGGGAATTCTGACATTTTTCCCGGATTTTTTTGAATTCTCAGGTTGAGCAGGGACGGATTTATCCTGGGAATTCCCACTGGGAATGGGCTGGGAATTCCCAGCGGGCACCGGAGATTTTTGGGATTTTGGGCATTGGGGATTTTGGGATTTCCCAGTTAGAATTTTTGGGATTTTTTCTGGGAATTTGGGGAATTTTTTTTTTTTTTTTTTTCTGGGAATTTTGGTATTTTTGGGAATTGCCACGTTGAGCAGGGACGGATTTATCCTGGGAATTCCCTGACCTGGGAATGAGCTGGGATCCCAGGAATTCCCACTGGCAATTTGGGATTCTGGGAATTGGGGATTCTGGGAGTTCCCAGTCGGAATTCCGGGATTTTTTCTGGGAATTTTGGGATTTCTGGCAATTCTGACATCGAGCAGGGACGGATTTATCCTGGGAATTCCAACTGGGAATGAGCTGGGATTCTGGGAATTCCCAATGGGCACTGGGGTTTTTTGGGAATTTTTGGGATTCTGGGAATTCCCAATTGGAATTTTTGGGAATTTCAGGATTTTTTCCCGCGAATTTTGGGAATTCTGGGCAGGCTCACGAGGAGCAGGGATGGATTTATCCTGGGAATTCCCACTGGGAATGGGCCGGGAATTCCCAGTGGGCGTTGATGATTTTTGGGCATTTTTTTGGGATTTTTGGGACTTTCCAGCTGGAATTTTTGGGAATTTTTTTTTTCCGGGAATTTTTTGGGAATTTTTTTCCGGGAATTTTTTGGGAGTTTTTTTCCGGGCACACTCACGTCGAGCAGGGCGCTGTCCATGCTGAAGCCGTGGGTGCTGAGCAGCGCCTGCAGATTGTCCAGGCTGGAGTCGATCGTGTCCAGGTGCTCGTTCAGCTCCGACCTGCCACACCGGAATAAACAACAGCAACAGCGGGGACGATAAACAACAGCGGGAATGATAAACAACAGCAACGGCAATGATGAACAACAGCAACAACGGGAACGATAAACAACAGCAACAACGGGAATGATAAACAACAGCAACAGCGGGAATGATAAACAACAGCGGGAATGATAAACAACAGCAACGGCAATGATGAACAACAGCAACAACGGGAACGATAAACAACAGCAACAATGGGAATGATAAACAACAGCAACAGTGGGAATGATAAACAACAGCAACAGTGGGAATGATAAACAACAGCAACAGTGGGAATGATAAACAACAGCGGGAATGATAAACAACAGCAACAGTGGGAATGATAAACAACAGCAACAGCGGGAATGATAAACAACAGCAACAGTGGGAATGATAAACAACAGCGGGAATGATAAACACAGCAACGGCAATGATGAACTACAGCAACAACGGGAATGATAAACAACAGCAACAGCGGGGACGATAAACAACAGCGGGAATGATAAACAACAGCAACGGGAAGGATAAACAACAGCAACAGCGGGAATGATAAACAACAGCAATGGGAATGATGAACAACAGCAACAGCGGGAATGATAAACAACAGCAATGGGAATGATGAACAACAGCAACGGGAACGACAAACAACAGCAACAGTGGGAATGATAAACAACAGCGGGAATGATAAACAACAGCAACAGTGGGAATGATAAACAACAGCAACAGCCGGAATGATAAACAACAGCGGGAATGATAAACAACAGCAAGAGCGGGAATGATAAACAACAACAGCGGGAATGATAAACAACAGCAACAGCGGTACGATAAACAACAGCAACAGCCAGAATGATAAACAACAGTGGGAATGATAAACAACAGCAACGGGAATGATAAACAACAGCAACAGTGGGAATGATAAACAACTGCAACAGCAGGAATGATAAACAACAGCGGGAATAATAAACAACAGCAACAGCGGGAATTATAAAAAACAGCAACAGTGGGAATGATAAACAACGGCGGGAATGATAAACAACAGCAACAGCGGGAATGATAACAGCGGGAATGATAAACAACAGCAACAGTGGGAACGATAAACAACAACAACAGCGGGAATGATAAACAACAGCAACAGTGGGAATGATCAACAACAACAGCAATGGGAATGATAAACAACAGCGGGGATGATAAACAACAGCAACAGCAGGAATGATAAACAACAGCAACAGTGGGAATGATAGCAGCGGGAATGATAAACAACAACAGCGGGAACGATAAACAGCAGCAACGGGAATGAATAACAACAGCGGGAATGAACAACAACTACACTCAGAATGACAAACAACCACAGCAGGAATGACAAACAAGAGCAGCGATGGGAATGAACAGCGGGAATGAACAACAATTGAGTGAACAAACAACAGCGGGAACGAACAAACAACAGCGGGAATGAACAGCGGGAATGAACAGCGGGAATGAACAGCGGGAATGAACAGTGGGAATGAACAGTGGGAATGAATGGGAATGGGAATGAACAACAGGAATGAACAACAACGGGAATAACAACAATGGGAATGAACAGTGGGAATGAACAAACAACAGCGGGGATGAACAACGGGAATGAACAGTGGGAATGGGAATGAACAACAGGAATGAACAACAACGGGAATAACAATGGGAATAACAACAATGGGAACGAACAGTGGGAATGAACAAACAACAGCGGGAATGAACAACGGGAATGAACAACAATTGAATGAACAAACAACAGTGGGAACGAACAAACAACAGCGGGAATGAACACCAGGAACGAACACCAGGAACGCACTGGGACCGGACCGGGAATGAACGGGGTTAAGGGAACACACGGGGAATAACGGGAATAACGGGAATGCTGGGAATGGGATCAGGAAATACACCGGGAACAAACGGGGTTGGAGAACACACCCGGAATAACGGGAAGGGGGTCAGGAAAACCCCGGGAATAACGGGAATGAGATTGGGAAACAGGGAATAGGAAACTGGGAATGGGAATTCTGGGAAATCGGGATCGGGAAACCAGGAATGGCAGCGGGAAACTGGGATTGGGAAACTGGGAATGGGAATTGTGGGAAACTGGGAATGGGAATTGTGAGAAACTGGGATTGGGAAACTGGGAATGGGAATTGTGAGAAACTGGGAATGGGAATTCTGGGAAACTGGGAATGGGATTGGGAAACTGGGAATGGGAAACTGGGATTGGGAATTCTGGGAAACTGGGAATGGGATTGGGAATTCTGGGAAGCTGGGAATGACAGCGGGAAACTGGGATTGGGAAACTGGGAATGGGAATTCTGGGAAACTGGGAATGGGAATTCTGGGAAACTGGGATTGGGAATTGTGGGAAACTGGGAATGGGATTGGTAATTGTGGGAAACTGGGAATGGGAATTGTGGGAAACTGGGAATGGGAATTGTGGGAAACTGGGAATGGGATCAGGAATGGTGTCGGGAAACTGGGAATGGCAGCGGGAAACTGGGATTGGGAAACTGGGAATGGGAATTGTGGGAAACTGGGATTGGGAATTCTGGGAAACTGGGATTGGAAATTCTGGGAAACTGGGAATGGGAATTCTGGGAAACTGGGAATGGGATCGGGAATGGTGTCGGGAAACTGGGAATGGCAGTGGGAAACTGGGATTGGGAATTCTGGGAAACTGGGAATGGGACCAGGAATGGTGTCGGGAAACCGGGAATGGCAGTGGGAAACTGGGATTGGGAAACTGGGAATGGGAATTGTGGGAAACTGGGAACGGGAATTGTGGGAAACTGGGATTGGGAATTCTGGGAAACTGGGAATGGGAATTCTGGAAAACTGGGATTTGGATCAGGAACAGTGTCAGGAAACTGGGAATGACAGTGGGAAACTGGGATTGGGAAGCTGGGATTGGGAATTCTGGGAAACTGGGAATGGGATTGGGAATTCTGGGAAACTGGGAATGGGATCAGGAATGGTGTCGGGAAACTGGGAATGGCAGCGGGAAACTGGGATTGGGAAACTGGGAATGGGAATTGTGGGAAACTGGGAATGGGAATTGTGGGAAACTGGGATTGGGAATTCTGGGAAATGGGAATGGGAATTCTGGAAAACTGGGAATGGGAATTCTGGAAAACTGGCATTTGGATCAGGAACAGTGTCAGGAAACTGGGAATGACAGCGGGAAACTGGGATTGGGAAGCTGGGATTGGGAATTCTGGGAAACTGGGAATGGGAATGGGAATTCTGGGAAACTGGGAATGGGATTGGGAATTCTGGGAAACTGGGAATGGGAATTCTGGGAAACTGGGAATGAGAATTCTGGGAAACTGGGATTTGGATCAGGAACAGTGTCAGGAAACTGGGAATGGCAGTGGGAAACTGGGATTGGGAAGCTGGGATTGGGAATTCTGGGAAGCTGGGAATGGGAATTGTGAGAAACTGGGAATGGGAATTCTGGGAAACTGGGAATGGGACCAGGAATGGTGTCGGGAAACCGGGAATGGCAGTGGGAAACTGGGATTGGGAAACTGGGAATGGGAATTGTGGAAAACTGGGAATGGGAATTCTGGGAAACTGGGAATGGGATTGGGAATTCTGGGAAACTGGGAATGGCAGCGGGAAACTGGGAATGGGAATTCTGGGAAACTGGGAATGAGAATTGTGGGAAACTGGGAATGGGATTGGGAATTCTGGGAAACTGGGAATGGGAATTGTGGGAAACTGGGAATGGGAATTTTGGGAAACTGGGAATGGGATCAGGAATGGTGTCGGGAAACTGGGAATGACAGCGGGAAACTGGGATTGGGAAGCTGGGATTGGGAATTCTGGGAAACTGGGAATGGGAATTCTGGGAAACTGGGATTGGAAATTCTGGGAAACTGGGAATGGGAATTCTGGGAAACTGGGATTGGAAATTCTGGGAAACTGGGAATGGGAATTTTGGGAAACTGGGAATGGGATTGGGAATTGTGGGAAACTGGGAATGGGAATTGTGGGAAACTGGGAATGGGAATTTTGGGAAACTGGGAATGGGATCAGGAATGGTGTCGGGAAACTGGGAATGGCAGTGGGAAACTGGGATTGGGAAACTGGGAATAGGAATTCTGGGAAACTGGGATTGGGAATTCTGGGAAACTGGGATTGGGATCAGGAATGGTGTCGGGAAACTGGGAATGGCAGTGGGAAACTGGGATTGGGAAGCTGGGATTGGGAATTCTGGGAAACTGGGAATGGGATTGGGAATTCTGGGAAACTGGGAATGGGAATTGTGGAAAACTGGGAATGGGAATTCTGGGAAACTGGGAATGGGATCAGGAATGGTGTCGGGAAACCGGGAATGGCAGTGGGAAACTGGGATTGGGAAGCTGGGATTGGGAATTCTGGGAAACTGGGAATGGGATTGGGAATTCTGGGAAACTGGGAATGGGAATTGTGGAAAACTGGGAATGGGAATTCTGGGAAACTGGGAATGGGATCAGGAATGGTGTCGGGAAACCGGGAATGGCAGTGGGAAACTGGGATTGGGAAACTGGGATTGGGAATTCTGGGAAACTGGGAATGGGATTGGGAATTCTGGGAAACTGGGAATGGGAATTGTGGAAAACTGGGAATGGGAATTCTGGGAAACTGGGAATGGGATCAGGAATGGTGTCGGGAAACCGGGAATGGCAGTGGGAAACTGGGATTGGGAAACTGGGATTGGGAATTCTGGGAAACTGGGAATGGGAATGGGAATTCTGGGAAACTGGGAATGGGAATTCTGGGAAATTAGGATTGGGAAACCAGGAATGGCAGCGGGAAACTGGGAATGGGAATTCTGGGAAACTGGGAATGGGATTGGGAATTCTGGGAAGCTGGGATTGGGAATTCTGGGAAACTGGGAATGGGAATTGTGGGAAACTGGGAATGGGAATTCTGGGAAACTGGGAATGGGAATTGTGGGAAACTGGGAATGGGATCAGCACTGGGAACGCTGGGAACTGGGGTCAGGAAACCGGGAATGGCAATTCTGCCCCGCTCCCCCTTTTCCCAAAATGGGAATTCCCAAAATTCCATCCCGCTCCTGCTTTCCCTGAGCTGGGAATTGCTGGAATTCCACCTCACACCTGCTTTTCCCAAGCTGGAAATTCCTGGAATTCCAGGAATTCCTCCCCATTCCCACTTTTCCTGAACTGGGAACTGCAGGAATTCCAAGAATTCTGCCCTGCTCCCGTTATTCCTGAGCTCGGAATTCCGTAAATCTTGGGAATTCCATCCCACTCCCGCTTTTCTCAAACTGGAAATTCCTGGAATTCTGGGAATTCCTCCACGCTCCCACTTTTCCTGAACTGGGAATTCCAAGAATTTTGGGAATTGTGGGAATTCCAGGAATTTTGGGAGTTCTGGGAATTCCAATATTTTTGGGAATTCCTGGAATTCTGCCCTGCTCCTACTTTTCCTGAGCTGGAAATTCCTGAAATTCCAGGAATTCCTCCCCGTTCCCACTTTTCTTGAGCTGGGAATTCCATGAATTTTGGGAATTTCAGGAATTTTGGGAATTCCATCCCAATTCTGCTTTTCCCAAGCTGAAAATTCCTGAAATTCTGGGAATTCTTCCCTGTTCCCACTTTTCCTGAGCTGGGAATTCCAGGAATTTTGGGAATTCAATGAATTTTGGGAATTCCAGGAATTCCATCCCAATCCAACCTTTCCTTCCCAAGCTGGGAATTTTGGGAATTCTCCCTTGCTCCTGCTTTTCCCAAGCTGGGAATTCCAGGAATTTTGGGAATTCTGCCCCACTCTCACTTTTCCTGAACTGGGAATTCCAGGAATTCTGGCCCAATCCTGCTCCTCCCAAGCTGGAAATTCCTGAAATTCCAGGAATTCCTCCCCGTTCTCACTTTTCTTGAACTGGGAATTCCATGAATTTTGGGAATTTCAGGAATTTTGGGAATTCCATCCCAATTCTGCTTCCCCCAATCTGGAAATGCCCAAAATTCTGGGAATTCTGCCCAACTCCTGCCTTTCCCAAGCTGGGAATTCCAGGAAATTTTGGGAATTCCATCCCACTCCTGCTTTTCCCAAGCTGGGAATTCCAGGAATTTTGGGAATCCCTCTCTGTTCCCACCTTCCTCACACTGGGAATTCTGCCCCATTCCCACTTTTCCCTTGGGAATTCCATCCCATTCCTGATTTTCCCAAGCTGGAAATTCCTGAAATTCCAGGAATTTCTCCCCATTCCCACTTTCCCCAAGCTGGGAATTCCAGGAATTTTGGGAATTCCATCCCAGTCCTGCTTTTCCCAAGCTGAAAATTCTTGAAATTCCAGGAATTCCACCCCATTCCCACTTTTCCTGAACTGAGGATTCCAGGAATTCTGCCCTGCTCCTGCTTTTCCCAAGTTGGGAATTCTGTGAATTTTGGGAATTCTGGGAATTCCATCCCAATCCTAATTTTCCTGAGCTGGGAAATCCAGGAATTTTGGGAATTCCAGGAATTCTTCCCCATTCCCACTTTTCCCAAGCCGTGAATTTTGGGAATTTTGGGAATTTTGGGAATTCCTCCCCGTTCCCCGCTTTCCCCAAGCCGTGAATTTTGGGAATCTTGGGAATTTTTGGGAATTCCTCCTGTTCCCACTTTCCCCAAGCCGTGAATTTTGGGAATTTTGGGAATTTTGGGAATTCCTCCCCATTCCCACTTTCCCCAAACCGTGAATTTTGGGAATTTTGGGAATTTTGGGAATTCCTCCCTGTTCCAGCTTTCCCCAAGCCGTGAATTTTGGGAATTTTGGGGGATTTGGGAATTCTGGGGCTCACTTGTCGAGGCAGGCGACGCTCAGGCACTTTTCCTGGGGCTGGGGGTGGCCGCCGGCGGCTCCGGGCTCGCTCTCCCGCAGGATGGAGTCGATGAAGGTGGAGGGGGACAGGGGGGTCTCGGAATTATTCCCGGAATTATTCCCGGAGTTATTCCCGGAATTCTTGGCGGCGCTCTTGGGCTCGTCCCCCTGCGGGCTCCGCGCGGGGCTGGGCGGCTCCTCCTTGATGCGCATCACCGGGCTGCTCCTGCCAAACAGCGGGAAAATCACGGCGCAAAATCATGGAAAAATGTTTGGGAAAATGTGGGGAGAAATATTGGGAGAAATAGGGGAAACGATGGGAAAACAAAGGGGAAAATAATGGGAAAAATATGGGGAAATTCCCAGGGAATTCCGGGAATTGTCCCCACCTCCCGTCCAGGCTCCCTCCCCCATTCCCAAGGATTTTTGGGATCCCATTCCCAGGGAATTTCAGGACCCCCATTCCCAGGGAATTTCAGGACCCCGTTCCCAGGGAATTTTGGGAACTGTCCCCACCTCCCGTCCAGGCTCCCTCCCCCATTCCCAGGGAATTTTGGGACCCTGTTCCCAGGGAATTTTGGGACCCCGTTCCCAGGGAATTTCGGGATCCCATTCCCAGGGAATTTTGGGAATTGTCCCCACCTCCCGCCCAGGCTCCCTTCCCCATTCCCAAGGATTTTTGGGATCCCATTCCCAGGGAATTTTGGGACCCCGTTCCCAGGGAATTTTTGGGAATTGTCCCCACCTCCCGTCCAGGCTCCCTCCCCCATTCCCAAGGATTTTTGGGATCCCATTCCCAGGGAATTCCAGGAATTGTCTCCCATGGAATTTTTGGGAATCCAGCCCCACCTCCCCCATTCCCAGGGAATTTTGGGAACTGTCCCCACCTCCCGTCCAGGCTCCCTCCCCCATTCCCAAGGATTTTTGGGATCCCATTCCCAGGGAATTTTGGGACCCCGTTCCCAGGGAATTTTGGGAACTGTCCCCACCTCCCGTCCAGGCTCCCTCCCCCATTCCCAAGGATTTTTGGGATCCCATTTCCAGGGAATTTCGGGAATTCTCTCCCAGGGAATTTCGGGAACTGTCCCCACCTCCCGCCCAGGCTCCCTTCCCCATTCCCAAGGATTTTTGGGATCCCATTCCCAGGGAATTTTGGGACCCCGTTCCCAGGGAATTTTGGGAACTGTCCCCACCTGCCGTCCAGGCTCCCTCGCGGGGAGGCCTCGGGGCTGGACGGGGGCAGCTCGGTGACGTCGGCGATGATGGGGCCGCAGGCGCCGCCCGCATCCGCCGCCAGCAGAGCGGGGCCCGACAGAGCCGCGCCCGGGGCCTGGGGAAATGATGGCAATGGGAATGGGAATGGGAATGGGAATGCCACAAAGCCCAGTCCCAATAAACCCCCATAAATCCCAGTCCCAAAAATCCCCAGCCAAATAAACACCGATACATCCCAGTGCCATAAATCCCAATAAACCCCAATGATCCCGTTCCCAAAAAATCCCAATAAATCCCAATAATCCCGTTCCCAAAAAATCCCCATGGAAATAAATCCCGGTAAATCCCAGTCCCATAAATCCCAATAAACCCCAATAATCCCATTCCCAAAAAATCCCCAGCCAAGTAAATCCCAATAATCCCATTCCCAGAAAATCCCCAGCCAAATAAATCCCAATGATCCCATTCCCAGAAAATCCCAATAAATCCCAATAAATCCTGTTCCCAAAAAATCCCCAGCCAAATAAGTCCCGATAAATCCCAGTCCCATAAATCCCAATAAACCCCAATGATCCCGTTCCCAAAAAATCCCCAGCCAAGTAAATCCCAATGATCCCATTCCCAGAAAATCCCAATAAATCCCATTCCCAAAAAATCCCGAGCCAAATAAACCCCGATAAATCCCAGTCCCATAAATCCCAATAAACCCCAATAAATCCCATTCCCAAAAAATCCCCAGCCAAATAAATCCCAATGATCCCATTCGCAGAAAATCCCCATGGAAATAAATCCCAATGATCCCAGTCCCATAAATCCCAATACACTCCAATAAATCCCATTCCCAAAAAATCCTGATGGAAAGAATTCCCAATAATCCCATTTCCAGAAAATCCCAATAAATCCCAATAAATCCTGTTCCCAAAAAATCCCGATGGAAATAAATCCCAATAAATCCCAGTCCCATAAATCCCAATAAACCCCAATAAATCCCATTCCCAAACAATCCCGATGGAAATAAATCCCAATAATCCCATTCCCAGATAATCCAAATAAATCCCATTCCCAAAAAATCCCGAGCTAAATAAACCCCGATAAATCCCAGTCGCATAAACCCCAATAAATCCCAATAATCCCGTTCCCAAAAAATCCCCAGCCAAGTAAATCCCAATAATCCCATTCCCAGAAAATCCCAATAAATCCCATTCCCAAAAAATCCCGAGCCAAATAAACCCCGATAAATCCCAGTCCCATAAATCCCAATAAACCCCAAAAAATCCCATTCCCAAAAAATCCCGATGGAAATAAATCCCAATGATCCCATTCCCAGATAATCCCAATAAATCCCAATAAATCCTGTTCCCAAAAAATCCCCAGCCAAATAAACCCCGATAAATCCCAGTCCCATAAATCCCAATAAACCCCAATAAATCCCATTCCCAAAAAATCCCGATGGAAATAAATCCCAATAATCCCATTCCCAGATAATCCCAATAAATCCCAATAAATCCTGTTCCCAAAAAATCCCCATGGAAATAAACCCCGATAAATCCCAGTCCCATAAATCCCAATAAACCCCAATAATCCCATTCCCAAAAAATCCCCATGGAAATAAATCCCAATGATCCCAGTCCCATAAATCCCAATAAACCCCAATAATCCCATTCCCAAAAAATCCCGATGGAAATAAATCCCAATAATCCCATTTCCAGAAAATCCCAATAAATCCCAATAAATCCCATTCCCAAAAAATCCCCAGCCAAATAAACCCCGATAAATCCCAGTCCCATAAATCCCAATAAACCCCAATGATCCCGTTCCCAAAAAATCCCAATAAATCCCAATAATCCCGTTCCCAAAAAATCCCCATGGAAATAAATCCCGATAAATCCCAGTCCCATAAATCCCAATAAACCCCAATAATCCCATTCCCAGAAAATCCCCAGCCAAATAAATCCCAATGATCCCATTCCCAGAAAATCCCAATAAATCCCAATAAATCTCGTTCCCAAAAAATCCCCAGCCAAATAAACCCCGATAAATCCCGAAGGAAATAAATCCCAATAAATCCCAATAAATCCCGTTCCCAAAAAATCCCGATGGAAATAAATCCCAATGATCCCATTTCCAGAAAATCCCAATAAATCCCAATAAATCCTGTTCCCAAAAAATCCCCAGCCAAATAAATCCCAATGATCCCATTCCCAGAAAATCCCAATAAATCCCAATAAATCCTGTTCCCAAAAAATCCCCAGCCAAATAAACCCCCATAAATCCCAATAAACCCCAATAATCCCGTTCCCTAAAAATCCCCAGCCAAATAAATCCCAATGATCCCATTTCCAGAAAATCCCAATAAATCCCATTCCCAAAAAATCCCGAGCCAAATAAACCCCGATAAATCCCAGTCCCATAAATCCCAATAAACCCCAATAAATCCCGTTCCCAAAAAATCCCCAGCCAAGTAAATCCCAATGATCCCATTCGCAGAAAATCCCCATGGAAATAAATCCCAATGATCCCAGTCCCATAAATCCCAATACACTCCAATAAATCCCATTCCCAAAAAATCCTGATGGAAAGAATTCCCAATAATCCCATTTCCAGAAAATCCCAATAAATCCCAATAAATCCTGTTCCCAAAAAATCCCGATGGAAATAAATCCCAATAAATCCCAGTCCCATAAATCCCAATAAACCCCAATAAATCCCATTCCCAAACAATCCCGATGGAAATAAATCCCAATAATCCCATTCCCAGATAATCCCAATAAATCCCAATAAATCCCATTCCCAAAAAATCCCGAGCTAAATAAACCTCGATAAATCCCAGTCCCATAAATCCCAATAAACCCCAATGATCCCGTTCCCAAAAAATCCCCATGGAAATAAATCCCAATGATCCCATTCCCATAAATCCCAATAAATCCCAATAAATCCCATTCCCAAAAAATCCCAATCTCACTAAATCCCAATAAATCCCAATAAATCCCAATAAATCCCAATAAACCTCAATAAATCCCAATCCCAGTGAATCCAAATAAATCCCATTCTCACCAATCCCATTCCCAATAAATCCCAATAAATCCCAATAAATGCCAATAAATGCCAATAAATCCCAATAAATGCCAATAAATGCCAATAAATTCCACTAAATGCCAATAAATGCCAATAAATACCAATAAATGCCAATAAATGCCAATAAATGCCATTAAATGCCAATAAATCCCAATAAATCCCCAGATCCCACGAAAGTTTGTGTTCTCACGGGATAACCGGAATTCCTGTGGTGCTCCAGCGAGTTCCCAATAAATTCCAATAAACCCCAATAAATCCCAATAAATGCCAATAAATGCCAATGCCAATGAATCCCAATCTCACTAAATCCCAATAAATCCCAATAAATGCCATTAAATGCCAATAAATCCCAATAAATGCCAATAAATCCCATTAAAATCCCCCAGATCCCCTGAATTTGGGATTTTCATGGGATAATTGAAGTTCCAGTGGTGCTCCAGCGAGTTCCCAATAAATGCCAATAAATGCCAATAAATGCCAATAAATGCCAATAAATCCCAATAAATCCCAAACCAAATGAATCCAAATCAATCCCATTCCCCAATAAATCCCAATAAATGCAATAAATGCCAATAAATCCCAATAAATCCCAATAAATCCCAATAATTCCTGATGAATCCCAATCCCAATAAATCCCAATCTCACTAAATCCCAATAAATCCCAATAAATCCCAATAAATCCCAATAAATCCCAATCCAAATGAATCCAAATCAATCCCATTTCCACCAATGCCATTCCCCAATAAATCCCAATAAATCCCAATAAATGCCAATAAATCCCCAGATCCCATGAAAGTTTGTGTTCTCACGGGATAACCGGAATTCCCGTGGTGCTCCAGCGAGTTCCCAATAAATCCCAAGAAACCCCAATAAATCCCAATGAATGCCAATAAATCCCAATGCCAATGAATCCCAATCAATTCCAATCCAAATAAATCCCATTAAATCCCAATAAATCCCAATAATCCCAATAATCCCAATCCCAATGAATCCAAGTCAATCCCTTCCCACCAATCCCATTCCCCAATAAATGCCAATAAATGCCAATAAATGCCAATAAATGCCAATAAACCCCAATAAATCCCAATAAACCCCAATAAAATCCCATTAAAATCCCCCGATCCCATGAAAGTTTGGATTCTCACGGGATAAGCGGCGTTCCCGTGGTGCTCCAGCAAGTTCCAATAAATGCCAATAAATCCCCAATAAAACCCAATAAATGCCAATAAATGCCAATAAATGCCAATTAAACCCCAATAAACCCCAATAAACCCCAATAAATGCCAATAAATGCCAATAAATCCCAATAAATGCCAATAAACCCCAATAAACCCCAATAAATGCCAATAAACCCCAATAAATGCCCCGATCCATGATTTGGGTTCTCACGGGATAACCGGAATTCCCGTGGTGCTCCAGCGAGTTCCCAATAAATCCCAATAAACCCCAATAAATCCCAATAAATGCCATTAAATCCCAATAAATGCCCAATAAATGCCAATAAACGCCAATAAACCCCAATAAATGCCCCGATCCATGAATTTGGATTCTCACGGGATAATTGGAATTCCCGTGGTGCTCCAGCGAGTTCCCAATAAATCCCAATAAACCCCAATAAACGCCAATAAACCCCAATAAATCCCAATAAACCCCAATAAATCCCAATAAACGCCAATAAACCCCAATAAATGCCCGATCCCTGAATTTGTGTTCTCACGAGGATAAGCGGAGTTCCCGTGGTGCTCCAGCGAGTTCCCATAATTGCCAATAAACCCCCAATAAATCCCAATAAACCCCAATAAATCCAATAAATGCCAATAAACGCCAATAAATCCCAATAAACGCCAATAAACCCCCAATAAATGCCAATAAACCCCAATAAATGCCAATAAACCCCAATAAACCCAATAAACGCCAATAAACCCCAATAAATGCCCCGATCCATGAATTTGGGTTCTCACGGGATAATTGGAATTCCCGTGGTGCTCCAGCGAGTTCCCAATAAATCCCAATCCCCAATAATGCCAATAAACCCCAATAAACCCCAATAAACCCCAATAAACGCCAATAACGCCAATAAACGCCAATAAACCCCAACAAATGCCCCGATCATGAATTTGGGTCCTCACGGGATAAGTGGAATTCCCGTGGTGCTCCAGCGAGTTCCCAATAAATCCCAATAAACCCCAATAAATGCCAATAAATGCCAATAAATGCCAATAAACCCCAATAAATGCCCCGATCCATGAATTTGGATTCTCACGGGATAATTGGAATTCCCGTGGTGCTCCAGCGAGTTCCCAATAAATCCCATAAACCCCAATAAATCCCAATAAATCCCAATTCCAATGAATCCCAATCCCAATAAGTCTCAATAAATGCCAATAATCCCATTCTCAATGAATCCCAATCTCACTAAATCCCAATAAATGCCAATAAATGCCCAATAAATGCCAATAAATGCCAATAAACGCCAATAAACGCCAATAAACGCCAATAAACCCCAACAAATGCCCCGATCCATGAATTTGGATTCTCATGGGATAATTGGAGTTCCCGTGGTGCTCCAGCGAGTTCCCAATAAATCCCAATAAATCCCAATAAGTCCCAATGAATCCCAATAAATCCCAATAAATCCCAATAAATGCCCCGATCCCTGAATTTGGGTTCTCACGGGATAAGTGGAATTCCCGTGGTGCTCCAGCGAGTTCCCAATAAATCCCAATAATCCCCAATAAATTCCAATAAATGCCAATAAACGCCAATAAAACCCCAATAAATGCCCGATCCATGATTTGGATTCTCACGGGATAATTGGAATTCCGTGGTGCTCCAGCGAGTTCCCATTAAATCCCAATAAATCCCAATTCCAATGAATCCCAATCCCAATAAGTGTCAATAAATGCCAATAAATCCCATTCTCAATGAATCCCAATCTCACTAAATGCCAATAAATGCAATAAATCCCAATAAATGCCCAATAAATCCCAATAAATCCAATTCCAATGATCCCAATCCCAATAAGTCTCGATAAATGCCAATAAATCCCATTCTCAATGAATCCCAATCTCACTAAATCCAATAAATGCCAATAAATCCCAATAAATGCAATAAATGCCAATAAATGCCAATAAATGCCAATAAATCCCAATAAATGCCAATAAATCCCAATAAATCCCAATTCCAATGAATCCAATCCAATAAGTCTCAATAAATGCCAATAAATCCCATTCTCAATGAATCCCAATCTCACTAAATGCCAATAAAATGCCAATAAATCCCAATAAATGCCAATAAATCCCAATAAATGCCAATAAATGCCAATAAATCCCAATAAATGCAATAAATCCCAATAAATCCCAATTCCAATGAATCCCAATCCCAATAAGTCTCAATAAATGCCAATAAATCCCTTCTCAATGAATCCCAATCTCACTAAATGCCAAAAAATGCCAATAAATGCCAATAAATCCCATGAAATTTGGGATCCTCACGGGATACGCGGCGTTCCCGTGGTGCTGCTCCAGCGAGAACTGGCGGCCGTACTTGGGCCCGGCGTGGGCGGGCCGCCGTCGTTCAGCATCAACGGGCTGCAATCCAAGGAAATCCGATAAATGCCCAAAATAGCGGGAAAATCCCAAAAATTCTGGGGAAGGGTCAGGGGGATGGAATTCCCAAAAAAAATTGGGGAAAAATCCCCACAGAAATTGGAAAAAAATCCCCAAAAAACCAGGAGAGTTCCCAAAAAAACCCTGGGAAAAATCGGCCAAAAAATGGGGAAATTCTGGGAAAGGATCGGGGTGAAATTCCAAATAAAATTGGAAAATTCCCAAAAATGGGAAATTCTGGGAAAGGATCAGGAGGAAATTCCAAATAAAATGGGAAAATTCCCAAAAATGGGGAAATTCTGGGAAAGGATCAGGGAGGAAATTCCAAATAAAAATGGGAAAATTCCCAAAAATGGGGAATTCTGGAAAGGATCAGGGGTGAAATTACAAATAAAAGTTGGGAAAATTCCCAAAAATGGGGAAATTCTGGGAAAGGATCAGGGAAGAAATTCCAAATAAATTGGGAAAAATCGGCCAAAAATGGGGAAATTCTGGGAAAGGATCGGGGATGAAATTCCAAATAAAAATTGGGAA
>JAYKTQ010000302.1:5000-7500 GCA_036010785.1 Ammospiza maritima maritima
AGAAGGAAGTGCGGAAGGAAGGAAGTGGCGGAAGGAAGGAAGTGGCGGAAGGAAGTGGCGGAAGGAAGGAAGTGGCGGAAGGAAGTGCGGAAGGAAGTGGCGGAAGGAAGTGGCGGAAGGAAGGAAGGAAGGAAGAAGGAAGGAAGGAAGGAAGGAAGTGAGGAAGGAAGGAAGGAAGGAAGGAAGGAAGGAAGGAAGGAAGGAAGGAAGGAAGGAAGGAAGGAAGGAAGGAAGTGGCGGAAGGAAGTGGCGGAAGGAGGAAGTGGCGGAAGGAAGTGGCGGAAGGAAGTGGCGGAAGGAAGTGGCGGAAGGAAGGAAGGAAGTGGCGGAAGGAAGTGGCGGAAGGAAGTGGCGGAAGGAAGTGGCGGAAGGAAGGAAGGAAGGAAGTGGCGGAAGGAAGGAAGGAAGTGGCGGAAGGAAGGAAGGAACGAAAGAAGGAAGGAAGGAAGTGGCGGAAGGAAGGAAGTGGCGGAAGGAAGTGGCGGAAGGAAGGAAGGAAGGAAGGAAGAAGGAAGGAAGGAAGGAAGGAAGGAAGGAAGGAAGGAAGGAAGGAAGGAAGGAAGGAAGTGGCGGAAGGAAGGAAGGAAGGAAGTGGCGGAAGGAAGGAAGGAAGTGGCGGAAGGAAGGAAGGAAGTGGCGGAAGGAAGGAAGTGGCGGAAGGATGGAAGGAAGTGGCGGAAGGAAGGAAGGAAGGAAGGAAGGAAGGAAGTGGCGGAAGGAAGGAAGGAAGTGGCGGAAGGAAGGAAGGAAGTGGCGGAAGGAAGGAAGGAAGGAAGGAAGGAAGGAAGGAAGGAAGGAAGGAAGGAAGGAAGGAAGGAAGGAAGGAAGGAAGGAAGGAAGGAAGGAAGGAAGGAAGGAAGGAAGGAAGTGGCGGAAGGAAGGAAGGAAGGAAGGAAGGAAGGAAGGAAGGAAGGAAGGAAGGAAGGAAGGAAGGAAGGAAGGAAGGAAGGAAGGAAGGAAGGAAGGAAGGAAGGAAGGAAGGAAGGAAGTGGCGGAAGGAAGGAAGGAAGGAAGTGGCGGAAGGAAGGAAGGAAGGAAGGAAGGAAGGAAGTGGCGGAAGGAAGGAAGGAAGGAAGGAAGGAAGGAAGGAAGGAAGGAAGGAAGGAAGGAAGGAAGTGGCGGAAGGAAGGAAGGAAGTGGCGGAAGGAAGGAAGGAAGTGGCGGAAGGAAGGAAGGAAGTGCGGAAGGAAGTGCGGAAGGAAGGAAGGAAGGAAGTGGCGGAAGGAAGGAAGGAAGGAAGGAAGGAAGTGGCGGAAGGAAGTGGCGGAAGGAAGGAAGGAAGGAAGTGGCGGAAGGAAGGAAGGAAGGAAGGAAGGAAGGAAGGAAGGAAGGAAGGAAGGAAGGAAGGAAGGAAGGAAGGAAGGAAGGAAGGAAGGAAGGAAGTGGCGGAAGGAAGGAAGGAAGTGGCGGAAGGAAGTGGCGGAAGGAAGTGGCGGAAGGAAGTGGCGGAAGGAAGGAAGGAAGGAAGGAAGGAAGGAAGAAGGAAGGAAGGAAGGAAGAAAGGAAGTGGCGGAAGGAAGTGGCGGAAGGAAGTGGCGGAAGGAAGTGGCGGAAGGAAGTGGCGGAAGTGGCGGAAGTGCGGCAGTGGCGGAAGGAAGGAAGGAAGGAAGGAAGGAAGGAAGGAAGGAAGGAAGGAAGGAAGGAAGAAGGAAGGAGTGGCGGAAGGAAGGAAGGAAGTGGCGGAAGGAAGTGGCGGAAGGAAGGAAGGAAGTGGCGGAAGGAAGGAAGTGGCGGAAGAAGGAAGGAAATGGCGGAAGGAAGTGGCGGAAGGAAGGAAGTGGCGGAAGGAAGTGGCGGAAGGAAGGAAGTGGCGGAAGGAAGTGGCGGAAGGAAGGAAGGAAGGAAGGAAGGAAGGAAGGAAGGAAGGAAGTGGCGGAAGGAAGTGGCGGAAGGAAGTGGCGGAAGGAAGTGGCGGAAGAAGTGGCGGAAGGAAGTGGCGGAAGGAAGTGGCGGAAGGAAGGAAGGAAGGAAGGAGGAAGGAAGTGGCGGAAGGAAGTGGCGGAAGGAAGTGGCGGAAGGAAGTGGCGGAAGGAAGTGGCGGAAGGAAGGAAGGAAGTGGCGGAAGGAAGGAAGGAAGTGGCGGAAGGAAGGAAGGAAGTGGCGGAAGCAAGGAAGGAAGGAAGGAAGGAAGGAAGGAAGGAAGGAAGGAAGGAAGTGGCGGAAGGAAGGAAGTGGCGGAAGGAAGGAAGTGGCGGAAGGAAGGAAGTGCCGGAAGGAAGGAAGTGGCGGAAGAAAGGAAGAAGGAAGGAAGGAAGGAAGGAGGAAGGAAGGAGGAAGGAAGGAAGGAAGGAAGGAAGGAAGGAAGGAAGGAAGGAAGGAAGGAAGGAAGTGGCGGAAGGAAGGAAGGAAGTGCGGAAGGAAGGGAAGGAAGTGGCGGAAGGAAGTGGCAGAAGGAAGGAAGGAAGTGGCGGAAGGAAGGAAGTGGCGGAAGGAAGGAAGTGGCGGAAGGAAGGAAGTGGCGGAAGGAAGGAAGGAAGGAAGGAAGGAAGGAAGGAAGGAA
>JAYKTQ010000302.1:15000-27500 GCA_036010785.1 Ammospiza maritima maritima
GAAGTGGCGGAAGGAAGGAAGGAAGGAAGGAAGGAAGGAAGGAAGGAAGGAAGGAAGGAAGGAAGAAGGAAGTGGCGGAAGGAAGTGGCGGAAGGAAGTGGCGGAAGGAAGTGGCGGAAGGAAGTGGAGGAAGTGGCGGAAGTGGCGGAAGTGGCGGAAGTGGCGGAAGGAAGGAAGGAAGGAAGGAAGGAAGGAAGGAAGGAAGGAAGGAAGTGGCGGAAGGAAGTGGCGGAAGGAAGGAAGGAAGTGGCGGAAGGAAGGAAGTGGCGGAAGGAAGGAAGGAAGTGGCGGAAGGAAGTGGCGGAAGGAAGGAAGTGGCGGAAGGAAGTGGCGGAAGGAAGTGGCGGAAGGAAGTGGCGAGGAAGGAAGGAAGGAAGGAAGAAGGAAGGAAGGAAGGAAGGAAGGAAGGAAGGAAGGAAGGAAGGAAGGAAGGAAGTGGCGGAAGGAAGTGGCGGAAGGAAGTGGCGGAAGGAAGTGGCGAAGGAAGTGGCGGAAGGAAGTGGCGGAAGGAAGGAAGGAAGGAAGGAAGGAAGGAAGGAAGAAGGAAGTGGCGGAAGGAAGTGGCGGAAGGAAGTGGCGGAAGGAAGTGGCGGAAGGAAGTGGCGGAAGGAAGGAAGGAAGTGGCGGAAGGAAGGAAGGAAGTGGCGGAAGGAAGGAAGGAAGTGGCGGAAGAAAGGAAGGAAGGAAGGAAGGAAGGAAGGAAGGAAGTGGCGGAAGGAAGGAAGTGGCGGAAGGAAGGAAGTGGCGGAAGGAAGGAAGTGGCGGAAGAAAGGAAGGAAGGAAGGAAGGAAGGAAGGAAGGAAGGAAGGAAGGAAGGAAGGAAGGAAGGAAGGAAGGAAGGGAAGGAAGGAAGGAAGGAAGGAAGGAAGGAAGTGGCGGAAGGAAGGAAGGAAGGAAGGAAGTGGCGGAAGGAAGGAAGGAAGGAAGGAAGTGGCGGAAGGAAGGAAGTGGCGGAAGGAAGGAAGTGGCGGAAGGAAGGAAGGAAGGAAGTGGCGATAGGAAGGAAGGAAGGAAGTGGCGGAAGGAAGGAAGTGGCGGAAGGAAGGAAGGAAGGAAGGAAGGAAGGAAGGAAGGAAGGAAGGAAGGAAGGAAGGAAGGAAGGAAGGAAGTGGCGGAAGGAAGGAAGGAAGTGGCGGAAGGAAGGAAGGAAGTGGCGGAAGGAAGTGGCGGAAGGAAGGAAGGAAGTGGCGGAAGGAAGGAAGTGGCGGAAGGAAGGAAGTGGCGGAAGGAAGGAAGTGCGGAAGGAAGGAAGGAAGGAAGGAAGGAAGGAAGGAAGGAAGGAAGGAAGGAAGGAAGGAAGAAGGAAGTGGCGAGAAGGAAGGAAGTGGCGGAAGGAAGGAAGTGGCGGAAGGAGGAAGTGGCGGAAGGAAGTGGCGGAAGGAAGGAAGGAAGGAAGGAAGGAAGGAAGGAAGGAAGGAAGGAAGGAAGGAAGGAAGGAAGGAAGGAAGGAAGGAAGTGGCGGAAGGAAGGAAGTGGCGGAAGGAAGGAAGGAAGGAAGGAAGGAAGTGGCGGAAGGAAGTGGCGGAAGGAAGTGGCGGAAGAAGTGGCGGAAGGAAGGAAGTGGCGGAAGGAAGGAAGAAGTGGCGGAAGGAAGTGCGGAAGGAAGGAAGGAAGGAAGGAAGTGGCGGAAGGAAGGAAGGAAGGAAGTGGCGGAAGGAAGGAAGGAAGGAAGGAAGGAAGGAAGGAAGGAAGGAAGGAAGGAAGGAAGGAAGGAGGAAGGAAGGAAGGAAGGAAGGAAGGAAGTGGCGGAAGGAAGGAAGTGGCGGAAGGAAGAAGTGGCGGAAGGAAGGAAGGAAGGAAGGAAGTGGCGGAAGGAAGGAAGTGGCGGAAGGAAGGAAGTGGCGGAAGGAAGTGGCGGAAGGAAGTGGCGGAAGAAGTGGCGGAAGGAAGGAAGGAAGGAAGGAAGGAAGGAAGGAAGGAAGGAAGGAAGGAAGTGGCGGAAGGAAGGAAGAAGGAAGGAAGGAAGTGGCGGAAGGAAGTGGCGGAAGGAAGGAAGGAAGTGGCGGAAGGAAGTGGCGGAAGGAAGGAAGGAAGGAAGGATGGAAGTGGCGGAAGGAAGAAGGAAGGAAGGAAGTGGCGGAAGGAAGGAAGGAAGGAAGTGGCGGAAGGAAGGAAGGAAGGAAGTGGCGGAAGGAAGGAAGGAAGTGGCGGAAGGAAGAAGAAGTGGCGGAAGGAAGGAAGGAAGTGGCGGAAGGAAGGAAGGAAGGAAGGAAGTGGCGGAAGGAAGGAAGTGGCGAAGGAAGTGGCGGAAGGAAGTGGCGGAAGGAAGGAAGGAAGTGGCGGAAGGAAGGAAGAAGTGGCAGAAGGAAGGAAGGAAGGAAGGAAGGAAGGAAGGAAAGGAAGGAAGGAAGGAAGGAAGGAAGGAAGGAAGGAAGGAAGGAAGTGGCGGAAGGAAGGAAGTGGCGGAAGGAAGGAAGGAAGGAAGGAAGTGCGGAAGGAAGTGGCGGAAGGAAGTGGCGGAAGGAAGGAAGGAAGGAAGGAAGGAAGGAAGGAAGGAAGGAAGGAAGGAAGGAAGGAAGGAAGGAAGTGGCGGAAGGAAGGAAGGAAGTGGCGGAAGGAAGGAAGGAAGTGGCGAAGGAAGGAAGTGGCGGAAGGAAGGAAGTGCGGAAGGAAGGAAGGAAGGAAGGAAGTGGCGGAAGGAAGGAAGTGGCGGAAGGAAGGAAGTGCGGAAGGAAGTGGCGGAAGGAAGTGGCGGAAGGAAGGAAGGAAGGAAGGAAGGAAGGAAGGAAGGAAGGAAGGAAGGAAGGAAGAAGGAAGGAAGGAAGGAAGTGGCGGAAGGAAGTGGCGGAAGGAAGGAAGGAAGTGGCGGAAGGAAGTGGCGGAAGGAAGGAAGGAAGGAAGGAAGGAAGGAAGGAAGGAAGGAAGGAAGTGGCGGAAGGAAGGAAGGAAGGAAGGAAGTGCGGAAGGAAGGAAGGAAGGAAGTGGCGAAGGAAGGAAGGAAGGAAGTGGCGGAAGGAAGGAAGGAAGGAAGTGGCGGAAGGAAGGAAGGAAGTGGCGGAAGGAAGGAAGGAAGGAAGGAAGGAAGAAGAAGGAAGGAAGGAAGGAAGGAAGGAAGTGGCGGAAGGAAGGAAGTGGCGGAAGGAAGTGGCGGAAGGAAGTGGCGGAAGGAAGAAGGAGTGGCGGAAGGAAGGAAGGAAGTGGCGGAAGGAAGGAAGGAAGGAAGGAAGGAAGGAAGGAAGGAAGGAAGGAAGGAAGTGGCGGAAGAAGTGGCGGAAGGAAGTGGCGGAAGGAAGGAAGGAAGTGGCGGAAGGAAGTGGCGGAAGGAAGGAAGGAAGGAAGGAAGTGGCAGAAGGAAGGAAGGAAGGAAGTGGCGGAAGGAAGGAAGGAAGGAAGTGGCGAAGGAAGGAAGTGGCGGAAGGAAGGAAGGAAGGAAGGAAGGAAGGAAGGAAGGAAGGAAGGAAGGAAGGAAGGAAGGAAGGAAGGAAGGAAGGAAGTGGCGGAAGGAAGTGGCGGAAGGAAGTGGCGGAAGGAAGGAAGGAAGGAAGGAAGGAAGTGGCGGAAGGAAGGAAGGAAGGAAGGAAGTGGCAGAAGGAAGGAAGGAAGGAAGGAAGTGGCGAAGGAAGGAAGGAAGGAAGTGGCGGAAGGAAGGAAGGAAGGAAGTGGCAGAAGGAAGTAAGTGGCGGAAGGAAGGAAGGAAGTGGCGGAAGGAAGGAAGTGGCGGAAGGAAGGAAGGAAGGAAGGGAGGAGGAAGGAAGGAAGGAAGGAAGGAAGGAAGGAAGGAAGGAAGGAAGGAAGGAAGGAAGGAAGGAAGGAAGGAAGGAAGGAAGGAAGGAAGGAAGGAAGGAAGGAAGGAAGTGGCGGAAGGAAGGAAGTGGCGGAAAAAAGGAAGTGGCGGAAGGAAGGAAGTGGCGGAAGGAAGGAAGGAAGGAAGGAAGTGGCGGAAGGAAGTGGCGGAAGGAAGTGGCGGAAGGAAGTGGCGGAAGGAAGTGGCGGAAGGAAGTGGCGGAAGGAAGGAAGGAAGGAAGGAAGGAAGGAAGGAAGAAGGAAGGAAGGAAGGAAGGAAGGAAGGAAGGAAGGAAGGAAGGAAGGAAGGAAGTGGCGGAAGGAAGGAAGGAAGTGGCGGAAGGAAGTGGCGGAAGGAAGGAAGGAAGTGGCGGAAGGAAGGAAGTGGCGGAAGGAAGGAAGGAAGGAAGTGGCGGAAGGAAGTGGCGGAAGGAAGTGGCGGAAGGAAGGAAGGAAGGAAGGAAGGAAGGAAGGAGGAAGAAGGAAGGAAGGAAGGAAGGAAGTGGCGGAAGGAAGGAAGGAAGGAAGAAGGAAGGAAGTGGCGGAAGGAAGGAAGGAAGGAATGAGGAAGGAAGTGGCGGAAGGAAGGAAGGAAGGAAGGAAGTGGCGGAAGGAAGGAAGGAAGTGGCGGAAGGAAGGAGGAAGTGGCGGAAGGAAGGAAGGAAGGAAGGAAGGAAGGAAGGAAGGAAGGAAGGAAGGAGGAAGGAAGGAAGAAGAAGGAAGGAAGGAAGGAAGGAAGGAAGGAAGGAAGGAAGGAAGGAAGTGGCGGAAGGAAGGAAGGAAGGAAGGAAGGAAGGAAGGAAGGAAGGAAGGAAGGAAGGAAGGAAGGAAGGAAGGAAGGAAGGAAGGAAGGAAGGAAGTGGCGGAAGGAAGGAGTGGCGGAAGGAAGGAAGGAAGTGCGAAGGAAGTGGCGGAAGGAAGTGGCGGAAGGAGTGGCGGAAGGAAGGAAGGAAGTGGCGGAAGGAAGGAAGGAAGTGGCGGAAGGAAGGAAGGAAGTGCGGAAGGAAGGAAGGAAGTGGCGGAAGGAAGGAAGGAAGGAAGGAAGAAGTGGCGGAAGGAAGTGGCGGAAGGAAGGAAGGAAGTGCGGAAGGAAGGAAGGAAGGAAGGAAGGAAGGAAGGAAGGAAGGAAGGAAGGAAGGAAGGAAGGAAGTGGCGGAAGGAAGGAAGGAAGTGGCGGAAGGAAGTGGTGGAAGGAAGTGGCGGAAGGAAGTGGCGGAAGGAAGGAAGGAAGGAAGGAAGGAAGGAAGGAAGGAAGGAAGGAAGGAAGGAAGGAAGGAAGGAAGAAAGGAAGTGGCGGAAGGAAGTGGCGGAAGGAAGTGGCGGAAGGAAGTGGCGGAAGGAAGTGGCGGAAGTGGCGGAAGTGCGGAAGTGGCGGAAGTGGCGGAAGGAAGGAAGGAAGGAAGGAAGGAAGGAAGGAAGGAAGGAAGGAAGGAAGGAAGTGGCGGAAGGAAGGAAGGAAGTGGCGGAAGGAAGTGGCGGAAGGAAGGAAGGAAGTGGCGGAAGGAAGGAAGTGGCGGAAGGAAGGAAGGAAGTGGCGGAAGGAAGTGGCGGAAGGAAGGAAGTGGCGGAAGGAAGTGGCGGAAGGAAGGAAGTGGCGGAAGGAAGTGGCGGAAGGAAGGAAGGAAGGAAGGAAGGAAGGAAGGAAGGAAGGAAGGAAGGAAGGAAGGAAGTGGCGGAAGGAAGTGGCGGAAGGAAGTGCGGAAGGAAGTGGCGGAAGGAAGTGGCGGAAGGAAGTGGCGGAAGGAAGGAAGGAAGGAAGGAAGGAAGGAAGGAAGGAAGTGGCGGAAGGAAGTGGCGGAAGGAAGTGGCGGAAGGAAGTGGCGGAAGGAAGTGGCGGAAGGAAGGAAGGAAGTGGCGGAAGGAAGGAAGGAAGTGGCGGAAGGAAGGAAGGAAGTGGCGGAAGCAAGGAAGGAAGGAAGGAAGGAAGGAAGGAAGGAAGGAAGTGGTGGAAGGAAGGAAGTGGCGAAGGAAGGAAGTGGGGAAGGAAGTGGCGGAAGAAAGGAAGGAAGGAAGGAAGGAAGGAAGGAAGGAAGGAAGGAAGGAAGGAAGGAAGGAAGGAAGGAAGGAAAGAAGGAAGGAAGTGGCGGAAGGAAGTGGCGGAAGGAAGGAAGGAAGGAAGGAAGGAAGGAAGGAAGGAAGGAAGGAAGGAAGGAAGGAAGGAAGGAAGGAAGGAAGGAAGGAAGGAAGGAAGGAAGTGGTGGAAGGAAGGAAGTGGTGGAAGGAAGGAAGGAAGGAAGTGGCGGAAGGAAGGAAGTGGCGGAAGGAAGGAAGTGGCGGAAGGAAGGAAGTGGCGGAAGGAAGGAAGTGGCGGAAGGAAGGAAGTGGCGGAAGGAAGGAAGGAAGGAAGGAAGGAAGGAAGGAAGGAAGGAAGTGGCGGAAGGAAGGAAGTGGCGGAAGGAAGGAAGTGGCAAAAGGAAGGAAGTGGCGGAAGGAAGTGCCGGAAGGAAGTGGCGGAAGGAAGTGGCGGAAGGAAGGAAGGAAGTGGCGGAAGGTATGAAGCAAGTGGCGGAAGGAAGGAAGGAAGTGGCGGAAGGAAGGAAGTGGCGGAAGGAAGTGGCGGATGGAAGTGGCGGATGGAAGTGGCGGAAGGAAGTGGCGGAAGGAAGGAAGGAAGGAAGGAAGGAAGGAAGGAAGGAAGGAAGTGGCGGAAGGAAGTGGCGGAAGGAAGGAAGGAAGGAAGGAAGGAAGGAAGGAAGGAAGGAAGGAAGGAAGGAAGGAAGGAAGGAAGGAAGGAAGGAAGGAAGGAAGGAAGGAAGGAAGGAAGGAAGGGATGAAGGAAGGAAGGAAGGAAGGAAGGAAGGAAGGAAGGAA
Organism: Ammospiza maritima maritima; assembly: GCA_036010785.1. Taxonomy (NCBI): domain Eukaryota; kingdom Metazoa; phylum Chordata; class Aves; order Passeriformes; family Passerellidae; genus Ammospiza; species Ammospiza maritima. The sequence goes on from JAYKTQ010000302.1 coordinate 21,535, forward strand.
GGAAGGAAGGAAGGAAGGAAGGAAGGAAGGAAGGAAGGAAGGAAGGAAGGAAGGAAGGAAGGAAGGAAGGAAGGAAGGAAGGAAGGAAGGAAGGAAGGAAGGAAGGAAGTGGCGGAAGGAAGTGGCGGAAGGAAGTGGCGGAAGGAAGTGGCGGAAGGAAGGAAGGAAGTGGCGGAAGGAAGGAAGTGGCGGAAGGAAGGAAGTGGCGGAAGGAAGGAAGTGGCGGAAGGAAGGAAGGAAGGAAGGAAGGAAGGAAGGAAGGAAGGAAGGAAGGAAGGAAGGAAGGAAGGAAGGAAGGAAGGAAGGAAGGAAGTGGCGGAAGGAAGGAAGTGGCGGAAGGAAGGAAGGAAGTGGCGGAAGGAAGGAAGGAAGTGGCGGAAGGAAGTGGCGGAAGGAAGTGGCGGAAGGAAGGAAGGAAGGAAGGAAGGAAGGAAGGAAGGAAGGAAGGAAGGAAGGAAGGAAGGAAGGAAGGAAGGAAGTGGCGGAAGGAAGTGGCGGAAGGAAGGAAGGAAGTGGCGGAAGGAAGGAAGTGGCGGAAGGAAGGAAGTGGCGGAAGGAAGTGGCGGAAGGAAGTGGTGGAAGGAAGTGGCGGAAGGAAGTGGCGGAAGGAAGTGGCGGAAGGAAGTGGCGGAAGGAAGTGGCGGAAGGAAGGAAGTGGCGGAAGGAAGGAAGGAAGGAAGGAAGGAAGGAAGGAAGGAAGGAAGGAAGGAAGGAAGGAAGGAAGGAAGGAAGGAAGTGGCGGAAGGAAGGAAGGAAGGAAGGAAGGAAGGAAGGAAGGAAGGAAGGAAGGAAGTGGCGGAAGGAAGGAAGTGGCGGAAGGAAGGAAGTGGCGGAAGGAAGGAAGTGGCGGAAGGAAGGAAGTGGCGGAAGGAAGGAAGGAAGGAAGGAAGGAAGGAAGGAAGGAAGGAAGGAAGGAAGGAAGGAAGGAAGGAAGGAAGGAAGGAAGGAAGGAAGGAAGGAAGTGGCGGAAGGAAGGAAGTGGCAGAAGGAAGGAAGTGGCAAAAGGAAGGAAGTGGCGGAAGGAAGTGCCGGAAGGAAGTGGCGGAAGGAAGTGGCGGAAGGAAGGAAGGAAGTGGCGGAAGGTATGAAGCAAGTGGCGGAAGGAAGGAAGGAAGTGGCGGAAGGAAGGAAGTGGCGGAAGGAAGTGGCGGAAGGAAGTGGCGGATGGAAGTGGCGGATGGAAGTGGCGGAAGGAAGTGGCGGAAGGAAGGAAGGAAGGAAGGAAGGAAGGAAGGAAGGAAGGAAGGAAGTGGCGGAAGGAAGTGGCGGAAGGAAGGAAGGAAGGAAGGAAGGAAGGAAGGAAGGAAGTGGCGGAAGGAAGTGGCGGAAGGAAGTGGCGGAAGGAAGGAAGGAAGTGGCGGAAGGAAGTGGCGGAAGGAAGGATGTGGCGGAAGGAAGTGGCGGAAGGAAGTGGCGGAAGGAAGTGGCGGAAGGAAGGAAGGAAGGAAGGAAGGAAGGAAGGAAGGAAGGAAGGAAGGAAGGAAGGAAGTGGCGGAAGGAAGGAAGTGGCAGAAGGAAGGAAGTGGCAAAAGGAAGGAAGTGGCGGAAGGAAGTGCCGGAAGGAAGTGGCGGAAGGAAGTGGCGGAAGGAAGGAAGGAAGTGGCGGAAGGTATGAAGCAAGTGGCGGAAGGAAGGAAGGAAGTGGCGGAAGGAAGGAAGTGGCGGAAGGAAGTGGCGGAAGGAAGTGGCGGATGGAAGTGGCGGATGGAAGTGGCGGAAGGAAGTGGCGGAAGGAAGGAAGGAAGGAAGGAAGGAAGGAAGGAAGGAAGGAAGGAAGGAAGGAAGGAAGGAAGGAAGTGGCGGAAGGAAGTGGCGGAAGGAAGGAAGGAAGGAAGGAAGGAAGGAAGGAAGGAAGGAAGGAAGGAAGTGGCGGAAGGAAGTGGCGGAAGGAAGTGGCGGAAGGAAGGAAGGAAGTGGCGGAAGGAAGTGGCGGAAGGAAGGAAGTGGCGGAAGGAAGTGGCGGAAGGAAGGAAGGAAGGAAGGAAGGAAGGAAGGAAGGAAGGAAGGAAGGAAGGAAGGAAGGAAGGAAGGAAGGAAGGAAGGAAGGAAGGAAGTGGCGGAAGGAAGTGGCGGAAGGAAGTGGCGGAAGGAAGTGGCGGAAGGAAGGAAGGAAGTGGCGGAAGGAAGGAAGTGGCGGAAGGAAGGAAGTGGCGGAAGGAAGGAAGGAAGTGGCGGAAGGAAGGAAGGAAGGAATGAAGGAAGGAAGGAAGGAAGGAAGGAAGGAAGGAAGGAAGGAAGGAAGGAAGGAAGGAAGGAAGGAAGGAAGGAAGGAAGGAAGGAAGGAAGGAAGTGGCGGAAGGAAGGAAGTGGCGGAAGGAAGGAAGTGGCGGAAGGAAGGAAGGAAGTGGCGGAAGGAAGGAAGGAAGTGGCGGAAGGAAGTGGCGGAAGGAAGGAAGGAAGGAAGGAAGGAAGGAAGGAAGGAAGGAAAGAAGGAAGGAAGGAAGGAAGGAAGGAAGGAAGGAAGGAAGGAAGGAAGGAAGTGGCGGAAGGAAGTGGCGGAAGGAAGGAAGGAAGTGGCGGAAGGAAGGAAGTGGCGGAAGGAAGGAAGTGGCGGAAGGAAGTGGCGGAAGGAAGTGGCGGAAGGAAGTGGCGGAAGGAAGTGGCGGAAGGAAGTGGCGGAAGGAAGTGGCGGAAGGAAGTGGCGGAAGGAAGGAAGGAAGTGGCGGAAGGAAGGAAGGAAGTGGCGGAAGGAAGGAAGGAAGGAAGGAAGGAAGGAAGGAAGGAAGGAAGGAAGGAAGGAAGGAAGGAAGGAAGGAAGGAAGGAAGTGGCGGAAGGAAGGAAGGAAGGAAGTGGCGGAAGGAAGGAAGTGGCGGAAGGAAGGAAGTGGCGGAAGGAAGGAAGTGGCGGAAGGAAGGAAGTGGCGGAAGGAAGGAAGGAAGGAAGGAAGGAAGGAAGGAAGGAAGGAAGTGGCGGAAGGAAGGAAGGAAGGAAGGAAGGAAGGAAGGAAGGAAGGAAGGAAGGAAGGAAGGAAGGAAGGAAGGAAGGAAGGAAGGAAGGAAGGAAGGAAGTGGCGGAAGGAAGGAAGTGGCAGAAGGAAGGAAGTGGCAAAAGGAAGGAAGTGGCGGAAGGAAGTGCCGGAAGGAAGTGGCGGAAGGAAGTGGCGGAAGGAAGGAAGGAAGTGGCGGAAGGTATGAAGCAAGTGGCGGAAGGAAGGAAGGAAGTGGCGGAAGGAAGGAAGTGGCGGAAGGAAGTGGCGGAAGGAAGTGGCGGATGGAAGTGGCGGATGGAAGTGGCGGAAGGAAGTGGCGGAAGGAAGGAAGGAAGGAAGGAAGGAAGGAAGGAAGGAAGGAAGGAAGGAAGGAAGTGGCGGAAGGAAGTGGCGGAAGGAAGGAAGGAAGGAAGGAAGGAAGGAAGGAAGGAAGGAAGGAAGGAAGGAAGGAAGGAAGGAAGGAAGGAAGGAAGGAAGGAAGGAAGGGATGAAGGAAGGAAGGAAGGAAGGAAGGAAGGAAGGAAGGAAGGAAGGAAGGAAGGAAGGAAGGAAGGAAGGAAGGAAGGAAGGAAGGAAGGAAGGAAGGAAGGAAGGAAGGAAGGAAGGAAGGAAGGAAGGAAGGAAGGAAGTGGCGGAAGGAAGTGGCGGAAGGAAGTGGCGGAAGGAAGTGGCGGAAGGAAGGAAGGAAGTGGCGGAAGGAAGGAAGTGGCGGAAGGAAGGAAGTGGCGGAAGGAAGGAAGTGGCGGAAGGAAGGAAGGAAGGAAGGAAGGAAGGAAGGAAGGAAGGAAGGAAGGAAGGAAGGAAGGAAGGAAGGAAGGAAGGAAGGAAGTGGCGGAAGGAAGGAAGTGGCGGAAGGAAGGAAGGAAGTGGCGGAAGGAAGGAAGGAAGTGGCGGAAGGAAGTGGCGGAAGGAAGTGGCGGAAGGAAGTGGCGGAAGGAAGTGGCGGAAGGAAGGAAGGAAGGAAGGAAGGAAGGAAGGAAGGAAGGAAGGAAGGAAGGAAGGAAGGAAGGAAGGAAGGAAGGAAGGAAGTGGCGGAAGGAAGTGGCGGAAGGAAGGAAGGAAGTGGCGGAAGGAAGGAAGTGGCGGAAGGAAGGAAGTGGCGGAAGGAAGTGGCGGAAGGAAGTGGCGGAAGGAAGTGGCGGAAGGAAGTGGCGGAAGGAAGTGGCGGAAGGAAGTGGCGGAAGGAAGTGGCGGAAGGAAGGAAGGAAGTGGCGGAAGGAAGGAAGGAAGGAAGGAAGGAAGGAAGGAAGGAAGGAAGGAAGGAAGGAAGGAAGGAAGGAAGGAAGGAAGGAAGGAAGGAAGGAAGGAAGGAAGGAAGTGGCGGAAGGAAGGAAGTGGCGGAAGGAAGGAAGTGGCGGAAGGAAGGAAGTGGCGGAAGGAAGGAAGTGGCGGAAGGAAGGAAGTGGCGGAAGGAAGGAAGTGGCGGAAGGAAGGAAGGAAGGAAGGAAGGAAGGAAGGAAGGAAGGAAGGAAGGAAGGAAGTGGCGGAAGGAAGGAAGTGGCAGAAGGAAGGAAGTGGCAAAAGGAAGGAAGTGGCGGAAGGAAGTGCCGGAAGGAAGTGGCGGAAGGAAGTGGCGGAAGGAAGGAAGGAAGTGGCGGAAGGTATGAAGCAAGTGGCGGAAGGAAGGAAGGAAGTGGCGGAAGGAAGGAAGTGGCGGAAGGAAGTGGCGGAAGGAAGTGGCGGATGGAAGTGGCGGATGGAAGTGGCGGAAGGAAGTGGCGGAAGGAAGGAAGGAAGGAAGGAAGGAAGGAAGGAAGGAAGGAAGGAAGGAAGTGGCGGAAGGAAGTGGCGGAAGGAAGGAAGGAAGGAAGGAAGGAAGGAAGGAAGTGGCGGAAGGAAGTGGCGGAAGGAAGTGGCGGAAGGAAGGAAGGAAGTGGCGGAAGGAAGTGGCGGAAGGAAGGAAGTGGCGGAAGGAAGTGGCGGAAGGAAGTGGCGGAAGGAAGGAAGGAAGGAAGGAAGGAAGGAAGGAAGGAAGGAAGGAAGGAAGGAAGGAAGGAAGGAAGGAAGGAAGGAAGTGGCGGAAGGAAGGAAGTGGCAGAAGGAAGGAAGTGGCAAAAGGAAGGAAGTGGCGGAAGGAAGTGCCGGAAGGAAGTGGCGGAAGGAAGTGGCGGAAGGAAGGAAGGAAGTGGCGGAAGGTATGAAGCAAGTGGCGGAAGGAAGGAAGGAAGTGGCGGAAGGAAGGAAGTGGCGTAAGGAAGTGGCGGAAGGAAGTGGCGGATGGAAGTGGCGGATGGAAGTGGCGGAAGGAAGTGGCGGAAGGAAGGAAGGAAGGAAGGAAGGAAGGAAGGAAGGAAGGAAGTGGCGGAAGGAAGTGGCGGAAGGAAGGAAGGAAGGAAGGAAGGAAGGAAGGAAGGAAGGAAGGAAGTGGCGGAAGGAAGTGGCGGAAGGAAGTGGCGGAAGGAAGGAAGGAAGTGGCGGAAGGAAGTGGCGGAAGGAAGGAAGTGGCGGAAGGAAGTGGCGGAAGGAAGGAAGGAAGGAAGGAAGGAAGGAAGGAAGGAAGGAAGGAAGGAAGGAAGGAAGGAAGGAAGGAAGGAAGGAAGGAAGGAAGGAAGGAAGGAAGTGGCGGAAGGAAGGAAGGAAGTGGCGGAAGGAAGGAAGGAAGTGGCGGAAGGAAGGAAGTGGCGGAAGGAAGTGGCGGAAGGAAGGAAGGAAGTGGCGGAAGGAAGGAAGGAAGGAAGGAAGGAAGTGGCGGAAGGAAGGAAGGAAGGAAGGAAGGAAGGAAGGAAGGAAGGAAGGAAGGAAGTGGCGGAAGGAAGGAAGGAAGGAAGTGGCGGAAGGAAGGAAGTGGCGGAAGGAAGGAAGTGGCGGAAGGAAGGAAGTGGCGGAAGGAAGGAAGTGGCGGAAGGAAGTGGCGGAAGGAAGTGGCGGAAGGAAGTGGCGGAAGGAAGTGGCGGAAGGAAGTGGCGGAAGGAAGGAAGGAAGGAAGGAAGGAAGGAAGGAAGGAAGGAAGGAAGGAAGGAAGGAAGGAAGGAAGGAAGGAAGGAAGGAAGGAAGGAAGGAAGGAAGGAAGGAAGAAAGTGGCGGAAGGAAGGCAGT
>JAYKTQ010000302.1:47500-49922 GCA_036010785.1 Ammospiza maritima maritima
GAAGGAAGGAAGTGGCGGAAGGAAGGAAGGAAGGAAGTGGCGGAAGGAAGGAAGGAAGGAAGTGGCGGAAGGAAGGAAGGAAGGAAGTGGCGGAAGGAAGGAAGGAAGTGGCGGAAGGAAGGAAGGAAGTGGCGGAAGGAAGGAAGGAAGGAAGGAAGGAAGGAAGGAAGGAAGGAAGGAAGGAAGGAAGGAAGGAAGGAAGGAAGGAAGTGGCAGAAGGAAGTGGCGGAAGGAAGTGGCGGAAGGAAGGAAGGAAGTGGCGGAAGGAAGTGGCGGAAGGAAGGAAGGAAGGAAGGAAGGAAGGAAGTGGCAGAAGGAAGGAAGGAAGGAAGGAAGGAAGTGGCGGAAGGAAGGAAGGAAGGAAGTGGCGGAAGGAAGGAAGGAAGGAAGTGGCAGAAGGAAGGAAGTAGCGGAAGGAAGGAAGGAAGTGGCGGAAGGAAGGAAGTGGCGGAAGGAAGGAAGTGGCGGAAGGAAGGAAGGAAGGAAGGGAGGGAGGAAGGAAGGAAGGAAGGAAGGAAGGAAGGAAGGAAGGAAGGAAGGAAGGAAGGAAGGAAGGAAGGAAGGAAGGAAGGAAGGAAGGAAGGAAGGAAGGAAGTGGCGGAAGGAAGGAAGGAAGTGGCGGAAGGAAGTGGCGGAAGGAAGGAAGGAAGTGGCGGAAGGAAGGAAGTGGCGGAAGGAAGGAAGTGGCGGAAGGAAGGAAGTGGCGGAAGGAAGGAAGTGGCGGAAGGAAGGAAGGAAGGAAGGAAGGAAGGAAGGAAGGAAGGAAGGAAGGAAGGAAGGAAGGAAGGAAGTGGCGGAAGGAAGGAAGGAAGTGGCGGAAGGAAGGAAGTGGCGGAAGGAAGGAAGGAAGGAAGTGGCGGAAGGAAGTGGCGGAAGGAAGGAAGGAAGGAAGGAAGGAAGGAAGGAAGGAAGGAAGGAAGGAAGGAAGGAAGGAAAGAAGGAAGGAAGAAAGGAAGTGGCGGAAGGAAGGAAGGAAGGAAGGAAGGAAGTGGCGGAAGGAAGGAAGGAAGGAATGAAGGAAGGAAGTGGCGGAAGGAAGGAAGGAAGGAAGGAAGTGGCGGAAGGAAGGAAGGAAGTGGCGGAAGGAAGGAAGGAAGTGGCGGAAGGAAGGAAGGAAGGAAGGAAGGAAGGAAGGAATGAAGGAAGGAAGGAAGGAAGGAAGGAAGGAAGGAAGGAAGGAAGGAAGGAAGGAAGGAAGGAAGTGGCGGAAGGAAGGAAGGAAGGAAGGAAGGAAGTGGCGGAAGGAAGGAAGGAAGAAAGGAAGGAAGGAAGGAAGGAAGGAAGGAAGGAAGGAAGGAAGGAAGGAAGGAAGGAAGGAAGGAAGGAAGGAAGGAAGGAAGGAAGGAAGTGGCGGAAGGAAGGAAGTGGCGGAAGGAAGGAAGTGGCGGAAGGAAGGAAGGAAGTGGCGGAAGGAAGGAAGGAAGTGGCGGAAGGAAGGAAGGAAGTGGCGGAAGGAAGGAAGGAAGTGGCGGAAGGAAGGAAGGAAGTGGCGGAAGGAAGGAAGGAAGGAAGGAAGTGGCGGAAGGAAGTGGCGGAAGGAAGGAAGGAAGGAAGTGGCGGAAGGAAGGAAGGAAGGAAGGAAGGAAGGAAGGAAGGAAGGAAGGAAGGAAGGAAGGAAGGAAGGAAGTGGCGGAAGGAAGGAAGGAAGTGGCGGAAGGAAGTGGCGGAAGGAAGTGGCGGAAGGAAGTGGCGGAAGGAAGTGGCGGAAGGAAGGAAGGAAGGAAGGAAGGAAGGAAGAAAGGAAGTGGCGGAAGGAAGTGGCGGAAGGAAGTGGCGGAAGGAAGTGGCGGAAGGAAGTGGCGGAAGTGGCGGAAGTGGCGGAAGTGGCGGAAGGAAGGAAGGAAGGGAGGAAGGAAGGAAGGATGGAAGGAAGGATGGAAGTGGCGGAAGGAAGGAAGGAAGTGGCGGAAGGAAGTGGCGGAAGGAAGGAAGGAAGTGGCGGAAGGAAGGAAGTGGCGGAAGGAAGGAAGGAAGTGGCGGAAGGAAGTGGCGGAAGGAAGGAAGTGGCGGAAGGAAGTGGCGGAAGGAAGGAAGTGGTGGAAGGAAGTGGCGGAAGGAGAAGGAAGGAAGGAAGGAAGGAAGGAAGGAAGGAAGGAAGGAAGGAAGGAAGGAAGGAAATGGCGGAAGGAAGTGGCGGAAGGAAGTGGCGGAAGGAAGTGGCGGAAGGAAGTGGCGGAAGGAAGTGGCGGAAGGAAGTGGCGGAAGGAAGTGGCGGAAGGAAGTGGTGGAAGGAAGGAAGGAAGGAAGGAAGGAAGGAAGGAAGGAAGGAAGGAAGGAAGGAAGGAAGGAAGGAAGGAAGGAAGGAAGGAAGGAAGGAAGGAAGGAAGGAAGGAAGTGGCGGAAGGAAGTGGCGGAAGGAAGTGGCGGAAGGAAGTGGCGGAAGGAAGGAAGGAAGTGGCGGAAGGAAGGAAGGAAGTGGCGG
>JAYKTQ010000194.1:0-78483 GCA_036010785.1 Ammospiza maritima maritima
TCTGAAGAGGAATGGGCAGAGCCTGATGATGTCATCATCCCAAGCTCTGCCCCTACATGATGTCATGCCCACAATGAATTCTGTACCATTTGTAATTTATTTATTTGTAATAAAATTTTAATAATAAAATTTAATAGTTTGTAATTATTTACAGGGGTGTGGCTTTGTTAGGCCACACCCCTATGTCAATTCCCCTTTTTCCTTTGGGGCCGCCATTTTGAGAGATGAAAAATCCCATTTTTTTACCCACTTTACAATCTTTTTTTCTGATTTTTTCCCCCAATTTCATTTTTTGGGGTCATTCCATCCCTCACAAAATTTTTCAGTATTTTTTTCCCAAAATTTTGGGAATTTTATTTTCGTTTTGATAAGAAAAAACCCCACTTTTTCCCCCCAAACCTCCAAATTAATGCCCTAAAAAACCCAAATTATCCCCCAGAACTAATTTAAAACTTCCCCCCAAAATTTCACGTTTTTTTCACCTAAAAAATTCCCCAATTTTTCTCTTGAAAAATGCCAAGTTTTCACCAAAAAGATCCTTACTAATTCTCAAAATCCCAAATTCTCCATTAAAAAATCCCATTTTTTACCCACAGAAGTCCCAATTTTCCCCCAAAAAAACCCCAATTTTCCCTCATAAAAAATCTAGTTTTTATCCCATAAAAACCCCAACTTTTTCTCCATGAAAACCCCATTGTACCTAAAAAACAATCCTTATTTTTACCCCAAAGAATCCCAAATTTTCCCCCCTAAAATTTCCCATTTCTTACCCTTAAAAATCCCAACTTTCTGCCAAAAAGATTCCATTTTCCCTTAGTTAAAAAATCTAATTGTTTTCCATTTCCCCCCCATTAAATCCCATTTTTACCCCCCAGAAATCCCATTCCCTACCCCTCCCCCAATTCCAAGCCACTCTTCCCAAATTTTGGGTCATTTTTTTCCTGAATTTTGGCGCGTTTTACCCAAAATTTCACTTTTTTTGGTCTCCTTGCAGGCCACCACGTAGCGCTGGGCCACGTTCAGGGGCGGGGAGTAAACCGTCGGCGTACGAGGTGTCCTCGAAAAGCACCGAAAATAATCGTCCTGGGGCTGCGAAATTTGGGGCAAAATTTGAAATTTTTAGTAAAAATTACAAATTAGAAAGAAGCCACACCCCCAAATTACCCCCTTTATATGGTAACAGGCTAATAGCAACAAGCCACGCCCCTTAGCAACCCCCTTATATGGTAATGGAGTTCCTTAGCAACAGACCACACCCCCTAACAACCACCTATATATGGCAATGGCTCTCCTTAGCAACAAGCCACGCCCCTTAGCAACCCCCTTATAAGGTAATGGAGTTCCTTAGCAACAAACCACACCCCCTCACAACCACCTATATATGGCAATGGCTCTCCTTAGCAACAAGCCACGCCCCTTAGCAACCCCTCATGAAACAATGCTTTGGCATTTTCCTTATATGAAAACGCCACCCTAGCAACAAGCCCCGCCCCTTAGCAACCCCTCATAAAGCACTACCTCCACAGTTCCCTTATATGGCAAAACCTCCCTGGCAACAAGCCACGCCCCTTAGCAACAGCCTTATATGGCAACACTGCCCTAGCAACAAGCCACACCCCTTAGTAACCCCTCAAAAGGCACAACCTCACTATTGCCTTATATGGCAATATCGCCCTAGCAACAAACCCCGCCCCTTAGCAACCCCTCATAAAGCACTACCTCCACATTTCCCTTATATAGCAACACCACCCTAGCAACAAGCCCCGCCCCTTAGCAACCTCTCTGCCATTCCCGTCTATTGTATTAACTCCTTAGCAACAAGCCCCGCCCCTTACCAACCCCAGCTCCCTCAGCACCCCCTAGGAGGCCATTTTGGTTTTGAACCAAAAATCTTCATTTTGGAGGGGATTTTTGGGGCGATTTTGGGTGGGACTCGCGCTGGGGCGGGACGTGGATGAGGGCAACATAGACAAGTAATGTCTCTCCTTAGCAACAAGCCACGCCCCCTAAAAACCACCTAATATGGCAATGGCTCTCCTTAGAAACAAGCCACACCCCTTAGCAACCCCTCATAAAACAAGGCTTTGGCATTTTCCTTATATGGTATACCTCCCTAGCAACAAGCCACGCCCCTTAGCAACCCCTCATAAAACAAGGCTTTGGCATTTTCTTATATGGAAACAGCACCCCAGCAACAAGCCACACCCCTTAGCAACCCCTCTGCCATTCCCTTATATGGCAACACCTGCCTAGCAACGAGCCCCGCCCCTTAGCAACCCAGCTCCCTCAGCGCCCCCTAGGCAGCCATTTTAATTTTGATTTTTTTACCAAAAATCTTCATTTTGGAGGGGATTTTTGGGGCGATTTTGGCCGATTTTGGATGGGACTCACACGCTGGGGCGGGGCGTGGATGAGGGCAACGTAGACAAGTAATGTCTCTCCTTAGCAACAAGCCACGCCCCCTAACAACCACCTGATATGGCAATGGCTCTCCTTAGAAACAAGCCACACCCCTTAGCAACCCCTCATGAAAGAAGGCTTTGGCATTTTCCTTATAAGGTAATACCTGCCTAGCAACAAGCCACGCCCCTTAGCAACCCCCTAAATACTCCCTAGCCACAAGCCCTGCCCATTAGCAAGCCCTTATCTACTAATACCTCCCTAGCAACAAGCCACGCCCCTTAGTAACCCCTCATAAAGCAAGGCTTTGGCATTTCCCTTATACGGAAACAGCACCCTAGCAACAAGCCACACCCCTTAGCAACCCCTCATAAAACAAGGCTTTGGCATTTTCCTTATATGGAAACAGCTCCCTAGCAACAAGCCCCGCCCCTTAGCAACCCAGCTCCCTCAGCGCCCCCTAGGTGGCCATTTTGATTTTGATTTTTTTACCAAAAATCTTCATTTTTGAGGGGAATTTTGGGGCGATTTTGGCCGATTTTGGGTGGGACTCACGCGCTGGGGCGGGGCGGTGATGAGGGGCAACATAGACAAGTAATGTCTCTCCTTAGCAACAAGCCACGCCCCCTAACAACCACCTAATATGGCAATAGCTCTCCTTAGAAACAAGCCACACCCCTTAGCAACTCCTCATAAAACAAGGCTTAGGCATTTTCCTTATATGGTAATACCTGCCTAGCAACAAGCCACGCCCCTTAGCAACCCCCTAAATACTCCCTAGCCACAAGCCCTGCCCATTAGCAATGCCCTTATCTACTAATACCTCCCTAGCAACAAGCCACGCCCCTTAGCAACCCCTCATAAAGCAAGGCTTAGGCATTTTCCTTATATGGAAATGGCACCCTAGCAACAAGCCACACCCCTTAGCAACCCCTCATAAAACAAGGCTTTGGCATTTTCCTTATATGGAAACAGCTCCCTAGCAACAAGCCCCCGCCCCTTAGCAACCCAGCTCCCTCAGCGCCCCCTAGGCGGCCATTTTGATTTTGATTTTTTTACCAAAAATCTTCATTTTTGAGGGGATTTTTTGGGGCGATTTTGGCCGATTTTGGGTGGGACTCACACGCTGGGGCGGGGCGTGGATGAGGGCAACATAGACAAGTAATGTCTCTCCTTAGCAACAAGCCACGCCCCCTAACAACCACCTAATATGGCAATAGCTCTCCTTAGAAACAAGCCACACCCCTTAGCAACCCCTCATAAAAATAAGGCTTAGGCATTTTCCTTATATGGTAATACCTGCCTAGCAACAAGCCACGCCCCTTAGCAACCCCCTAAATACTCCCTAGCCACAAGCCTGCCCATTAGCAATGCCCTTATCTACTAATACCTCCCTAGCAACAAGCCACGCCCCTTAGCAACCCCTCATAAAGCAAAGCTTAGGCATTTTCCTTATATGGAAATGGCAACCCTAGCAACAAGCCACGCCTCTTAGCAACCCCTCATAAAGCAAGGCCTTGGCATTTCCCTTATATGGAAACAGCACCCTAGCAACAAGCCACACCCCTTAGCAACCCCTCTGCCATTCCCTTATATGGTATTAGCTCCCTAGCAACAAGCCCCGCCCCTTAGCAACCCAGCTCCCTCAGCGCCCCCTAGGCGGCCATTTTGATTTTGATTTTTTTTCCCAAAAATCTTCATTTTTGAAGGGATTTTTGGGGCGATTTTGGCCGATTTTGGGTGGGACTCACGCGCTGGGGCGGAGCGTGGATGAGGGCAACATAGACAAGTAATGTCTCTCCTTAGCAACAAGCCACGCCCCCTAACAACCACCTAATATGGCAATGGCTCCTCCTTAGAAACAAGCCACACCCCTTAGCAACCCCTCATAAAACAAGGCTTAGGCATTTTCCTTATATGGTAATACCTGCCTAGCAACAAGCCACGCCCCTTAGCAACCCCCTAAATACTCCCTAGCCACAAGCCCTGCCCATTAGCAATGCCCCTTATCTACTAATACCTCCCTAGCAACAAGCCACGCCCCTTAGCAACCCCTCATAAAGCAAGGCTTAGGCATTTTCCTTATATGGAAATGGCACCCTAGCAACAAGCCACACCCCTTAGCAACCCCTCATAAAACAAGGCTTTGGCATTTTCCTTATATGGAAAACAGCTCCCTAGCAACAAGCCCCGCCCCTTAGCAACCCAGCTCCCTCAGCGCCCCCTAGGCGGCCATTTTGATTTTGATTTTTTTACCAAAAATCTTCATTTTTGAAGGGATTTTTGGGGGCGATTTTGGCCGATTTTGGGTGGGGACTCACACGCTGGGGCGGGGCGTGGATGAGGGCAACATAGACAAGTAATGTCTCTCCTTTGCAACAAGCCACGCCCCCTAACAACCACCTAATATGGCAATGGCTCTCCTTAGAAAACAAGCCACACCCCTTAGCAACCCCTCATAAAAACAAGGCTTTGGCATTTTCCTTATATGGTAATACCTGCCTAGCAACAAGCCACGCCCCTTAGCAACCCCCTAAATACTCCCTAGCCACAAGCCCTGCCCATTAGCAATGCCCTTATCTACTAATACCTCCCTAGCAACAAGCCACGCCCCTTAGTAACCCCTCATAAAGCAAGGCTTTGGCATTTCCCTTATATGGAAACAGCACCCTAGCAACAAGCCACGCCCCTTAGCAACCCCCTCTGCCATTCCCTTATATGGTATTAGCTCCCTAGCAACAAGCCCCGCCCCTTAGCAACCCAGCTCCCTCAGCGCCCCCTAGGCGGCCATTTTGATTTTGATTTTTTTTACCAAAAATCTTCATTTTTGAGGGGATTTTTGGGGCGATTTTGGCCGATTTTGGGTGGGACTCACGCGCTGGGGCGGGGCGTGGATCAGGGCCCGTAGAAGCAGGTGGTTTGGGGTACAGGGCCAGAACCAGCTGGTCCCTTGTGGAACAGAGCCTCGGGATCCGTCTCGGGGTTGGTTTTCCATTGGGGCAGGGGGATGATGCGGCGGCGGCTCAGGGTGTGGCGCCTGAAAAGTTGGGGGGAAAAACGTGAAAATTTGGGGAGAAAATGGGATTTTTTACTGGGAGAAAATTTGGGATTTTTAGGGGAAAATTTGGGATTTTTTGAGGAAAATTTGGGATTTTTATGGGGAAAAATTGGGATTTTAAGGGAGATAAATTGGGATTTTTATTGGGAAAAAATATAACTATTTTGGAGAACAATGTGGTTTTTATGGGAGAAATTGGGGAAAATTTTGGGATTTTAAGAAAGATAAATTGGGATTTTTATTGGGAAAAAATAGAAGTATTATGGAGAAAAACGTGGGTTTTATGGGAATAAATGGGGAAAATTTGGGATTTTTATAGGGGGGGATTTTGGCATTCTTATCGACAAAAAAAAAGGGATTTTTATTGGAGAAACGTTGGGATTTTTTATGAGGGAAAATTTGGGGATTTTTATGAGGCAGTGATTTTTATTGGAGAAACGTTGGGATTTTTATGAGGGAAAATTTGGGATTTTTATGAGGCAGAAAAAGGGGAAAAATTGGGATTTTTATGGGGTAAAAATGGGGGTTTTGGGGGGAAAAAATGGGATTTTTATGGGGAAAAAATTTGGATTTCTACGGACAAAAATTGGGGTTTTATAGGGGAAAACTGGGGACAATTTGGGATTTTATGGGCCAAAATTGGGGTTTTAGGGGGGAAATTTGGGATTTTTATGAGGAAAAAATGCAAAAAAATTTGGGTTTTTATGGGGGAAAAATTGAGATTTTTATGAAGAAAAACAAGGGGAGAAAATGGGATTTTTATGAGGAAAAATCTGGGATTTTTATGGGAAAATAGAGAAAAAAATTGAGATTTTCTGGGCAATAACTGGGGATTTTTTTGGGTGGTGTTGGGGGAATTTTTGGGGCATTTTGCAGAATTTTGAGGATTTTTTTCTCACTCACTCTTTCCCTTCTCATCGATGTCATCAACTTCATACCTGGGGAGAACCACAAAAATCCATAACTCAGAGGCAAAAATATCAATTTTTCAGCCCAAAAAAGCGAAATTTAACTCTAAAATTTCATTTTTTGGGGTGAAAAAAGGGGATTTTGACCCAATGAAGTCGATTTTTGGGGCAAATAAATCAGATTTTGACCCAAAAAATTCAATTTTTGAGTGGAAAAAGTGGATTTTGGGGTGAAAAAAGGGAATTTTGGGACGAAAAAAAGGGAACTTTGACCCAAAGAAGTCGATTTTGGGGATGTAAAAAATTAATTTTGACCCAAAAATCTGAATTTTGGGCTGAAAAAGGTAATTTTGACCCAAAAAAGTGGAATTACAGGGCAAAAAAATCATTTTTTGACCCAAAATATTTGATTTTTGGGGCAAATAAATCAGATTTTGACCCAAAAATCTGAATTTTGGGCCCAAAAAAAGGGAATTTTGATCCAAAAAAATCAGATTTTGACCCAAAAAAGTCGATTTTTGGGCCGAAAACAGCAAATTTCGATCCCAAAAAAGTCGATTTTTGGGGCAAATAAATCAGATTTTGACCCAAAAAATCTGAATTTTGGGCTGATAAAGGGGAATTTTGTTTCAAAAGAGGAATTTCAACCACAAAAATTTGAATTTTGGGCCAAAACAATCAGATTTTGATGCCAAAAAAGTGAATTTCGGATCAAAAACGGAATTTCGACCCTAAAAATTTGAAATTTGGGCTGAAAAAAAGGGAATTTTGACCCCCCAAAAAATCAGCTTTTACCAAAAAAAGTCGATTTTTGGGCTGAAAACAGCAAATTTCGATCCCCAAAAAGTCGATTTTTGGGGCAAATAAATGAGATTTTGACCCAAAGAACCTGAATTTTGGGCTGATAAAGGGGAATTTTGTTTCAAAAAAGGGAATTTCAACCACAAAAATTTGAATTTTGGGCCAAAACAATCAGATTTTGATGCCAAAAAAAAAGTGAATTTCGGGTCAAAAAAGGAATTTCGACCCTAAAAATTTGAAATTTGGGCCAAAGAAAAAGGAAATTTTGACCCAAAAAAATCAGATTTTGACTCAAAAAAGTCGGGTTTTGACCCAAAAAAGTCGATTTTGGGCCGAAACCAGCAAATTTCGACCCCCAAAAAGTCGATTTTTGGGATGTAAAAAATGAATTTTGACCCCAAAAAACTGAATTTTGGGCCGAAAAAAAGGCAATTTTGACCCAAAAAAGTCGATTTTTGACCCAAAAAAATCAGATTTTGACACAAAAAAGTCAATTTTTGACCCAAAAAAGTCGATTTTTGGGGCAAAATAAATCAGATTTTGACCCAAAAAAAGTGAATTTCGACGCCAAAAAAATGGATTTTTTGGTGGAGAAAGTGGATTTTGGGGTGAAAAAAGGGGATTTTGGGGGTGACTCACTTGTTGGCAGCGTGGCTGTAGCTCACCACCTCGGCCAGGATCCACTGCTCGTCCCCCTCCAGCGCCTTCACCCTGGCGGCCACTTTGTCCCCAGGCTTGGCCACGTAATCGCCCGCGGCCGGGACGGCCCCGCACAGGGGAGGGGGTCTGGGGGAAAAGTCCTCAGTTTGTCCTCAAAATCCCAAAAAACTCCCCCAAAAATACCAGAAAAATTCTCCAAAATGCGGATTTTTCCCTCCGGAAATTTCCCATAAAAATCCCCCAAAAATTCCCCAAAATTCCAGTTTAAAATTGCCCAAAATTTAACAAAATATTTCCCGCCAAATTCCTCCAAACTTCCCCATTAAAATTCCCTTCAAAAAGTCCCAAAAATTCCTTCCAAAAACCCTCAAATTCCCCATCAAATTTCCAAAAAAAATCCCCCAAAATTCCCCCGAATTCTCATTAAAAATTCCCAAAAATTGCCTCAAGTTCCCCATAAAATTCCATTAAAAATTCCCCATTAAAATTCCCTTCAAAAAGTCCCAAAAATTCCCTCCAAAAAGCCTCAGATTCCCCATCAAATTTCCAAAAAATCCCCCCAAATTCTTATTAAAAATTCAAAAAAATTCCCTCAAGTTCCCCATAAAATTCCCATTCAAAATTCCCCAAATATTTCCAAAAAGTCCCCAAAATCCCCCATAAAAATTCCCCATTAAAATTCCCTTCAAAAAATCCCAAAAATTCCTCCAAAAAGCCTCAAATTCCCCATCAAATCTCAAAAAAATCCCCCCAAAATTCCCCCAAATTCTCATTAAAAATTCCAAAAATTCCCTCAAGTTCCCCATAAAATTCCCATTAAAAATTCCCCAAATATTTCCAAAAAGTCCCCAAAATCCCCCATAAAAATTTCCCTCCAAAATTCCCCCATTAAAATTCCCTTCAAAAAGTCCCAAAAATTCCCTCCAAAAAGCCTCAAATTCCCCATCAAATTTCCAAAAAAATCCCCCCAAATTCTCATTAAAAATTCCCAAAAATTCCCTCAAGTTCCCCATAAAATTCCATTAAAAATTCCCCAAATATTTCCAAAAAGTCCCCAAAATCCCCATAAAAATTTCCCCCCCAAATCCCCCATAAAAATTCCCCATAAAAAATTCCCTTCAAAAAGTCCCAAAAATTCCTTCCAAAAACCCTCAAATTCCCCATCAAATTTCCAAAAAAAATCCCCCAAAATTCCCCCCAAATTCTCATTAAAAATTCCAAAAATTCCCATTAAAAATTCCCCAAATATTTCCAAAAAGTCCCAAAATCCCCCATAAAAATTTCACCCAAATTCCCCATTAAATTCCCCATTAAAATTCCCTTCAAAAAGTCCCAAAAATTCCCTCCAAAAAGCCTCAAATTCCCATCAAATTTCCAAAAAATCCCCCCAAATTCTCATTAAAAATTCGCAAAAATTCCCTCAAGTTCCCATAAAATTCCCATTAAAAATTCCCCAAATATTTCCAAAAAGTCCCAAAATCCCCCCATAAAAATTTCCCCCCAAAATTCCCTTCAAAAAGTCCCAAAAATTTTCTCCAAAAAGCCTCAAATTCTCCATCAAATTCCAAAAAAATCCCCCCAAAATTCCCCCAAATTCTCATTAAAAATTCCCAAAAATTCCCATTAAAAATTCCCCCAATATTTCTAAAAAAGTCCCAAAAATCCCCCATAAAAATTTCCCTCCAAATTCCCCATAAAAATTCCCAAATTTTCCCCACATTCCCTTCAAAAATACCCCAAAAATTCCCTCCAAGAATTCCCCAAAAATTCCCCCCAAAATTGCCTCCAATTCCCCATCAAATTTCCCCATTAAAAATTTCCCAGTATTCAATCAAATTCCCCCCCAAAATTACCCAAATTTTCCCATAGATTTCCCTCCAAATCCTCAAAACTTCCCATTAAAATTCCCTTCAAAAAGTCCCAAAAATTCCCCCAAAAATAAAAAAAAAAATCCAAATTTTTCCCATTTTTCCTCATTTTCCCCCAAATTTCCCAACCCACAGCAGCACCATCCTCAGCACCCTCAAACCCCCTTTTTTCCCCCAAATTCCCCATTTTTCTCAAAAAAATCCCCATTTTTTTTCCCTAAATCCCTCTTTACCCTCCCAAACCCCTCATTTTTCCCCAAAATTCCCATTTTTTCCCAATTTTTTCCCATTTTTCCTCACTTTTCTCCACATTTCCCAACCCACAGCAGCACCATCCTCAGCACCCTCAAACCCCCTTTTTTCCCCTAAATTCCCCATTTTTCTCAAAAAAATCCCCATTTCTTTCCCTAAATCCCTCTTTACTCTCCCAAACCCCTCATTTTTCCCCTAAATCCCCATTTTTTTCAAAATTTTTCCCAATTTTTCCTCATTTTCCCCCAAATTTCCCAACCCACAGCAGCACCATCCTCAGCACCCTCAAACCCCCTTTTTTCCCCTAAATTCCCCATTTTTCTCAAAAATCCCCATTTCTTTCCCTAAATCCCTCTTTACCCTCCCAAACCCTCATTTTTCCCCAAAATTCCCATTTTTTCCCAATTTTTTCCCATTTTTCCTCACTTTTCTCCACATTTCCCAACCCACAGCAGCACCATCCTCAGCACCCTCAAACCCCCTTTTTTCCCCTAAATTCCCCATTTTTCTCAAAAAAACCCCATTTCTTTCCCTAAATCCCTCTTTACCCTCCCAAACCCCTCATTTTTCCCCTAAATCCCCATTTTTTTTCAAATTTTTCCCAATTTTTCCTCATTTTCCCCCAAATTTCCCAACCCACAGCAGCACCATCCTCAGCACCCTCAAACCCCCTTTTTTCCCCTAAATTCCCCATTTTTCTCAAAAATCCCCATTTCTTTCCCTAAATCCCTCTTTACCCTCCAAACCCCTCATTTTCCCCCAAAATTCCCATTTTTTCCCAATTTTTTTCCCATTTTTCCTCACTTTTCTCCACATTTCCCAACCCACAGCAGCACCATCCTCAGCACCCTCAAACCCCCTTTTTTCCCCCCAAATTCCCATTTTTCTCAAAAAAATCCCCATTTTTTTTCCCTAAATCCCTCTTTATTCTCCCAAACCCTTCACTTTTCCCCAAAATTCCCATTTTTTCCCCAATTTTTCCCCATTTTTCCTCACTTTTCTCCGGGCTTCCCAATCCACAGCGGCAGCGTCATCGCCGACTGCTGCAGCAGCGTCATCAGCACCCCCCTCCTCATCGTCTTCCTTGGTGGCTCAGCCTCGCTGTAAATCCCGGCGATTTTTGCCGCTGGAATTAAAATAATTTTAAAAATCCCCAAATCCTTAAAATTCTGAGGGATTTTGGTGGAATTTTGAGGGTTTTTAAGGGGTTTGAGGAGTTTCCCGCCCTTTTTCCGGCCGTGAGGGGAGCGGCACCGCAGCGCCCCCTCGCGGCCGTACCGATGCGGCGCTCCTCCAGCAAGGATTTGATCTCGGCGATTTTATCCAGAGCTCTCCGGAGAACGCTGGAAAAAAATGAGGGGAAAAAAGGTAAAAAAATGGGAATAAAAGTGGAGTTTGGAAGGTGGGAAGGGATTTTGGGGGGAAAAATTGGGGTTTTTGGGGAAAAAGGGAGGAGGAGAGGGTGGGAAATGGGGGGGTTAGGGGAAATTAGGAGGGAATTGTGAGGGGAAAATCTGAGGGGAAAAAGGGGAAATCTGAGGGGGAAAAGTGGGAATTTAAAGGAATAATGTGGAAATCTGAGGGAAAAAAAATGTAAATCTGAGGGGGAAAAGTGGGAATTTGAAGGAATAAAGTGGAAATCTGAGAGGGAAAATTAGGAGGGAAGTGTGACATTTGATCTTGGCGATTTTATCCAGAGCTCTCCGGAGAACGCTGGAAAAAAATGAGGGGAAAAAAGGTAAAAAAATGGGAATAAAAGTGGAGTTTGGAAGGTGGGAAGGGATTTTGGGGGGAAAAATTGGGGTTTTTGGGGAAAAAGGGAGGAGGAGAGGGTGGGAAATGGGGGGTTAGAGGAAATTAGGAGGGAATTGTGAGGGGAAAATCTGAGGGGAAAAAGGGGAAATCTGAGGGGGAAAAGTGGGAATTTAAACGAATAATGTGGAAATCTGAGGGAAAAAAATGTAAATCTGAGGGGGAAAAGTGGGAATTGAAAGAATAAAGGGGAAATCTGAGGGAAAAAAGGTAAATCTGAGGGGGAAAAGTGGGAATTTGAAGGAATAAAGTGGAAATCTGAGAGGGAAAATTAGGAGGGAAGTGTGACATTTGATCTTGGCGATTTTATCCAGAGCTCTCCGGAGAACGCTGGAAAAAAATGAGGGGAAAAAAGGTAAAAAAATGGGAATAAAAGTGGAGTTTGGAAGGTGGGAAGGGATTTTGGGGGAAAAATTGGGGTTTTTGGGGAAAAAGGGAGGAGGAGAGGGTGGGAAATGTGGGGTTAGGGGAAATTAGGAGGGAATTGTGAGGGGAAAATCTGAGGGGAAAAATGGGAAATCTGAGGGGGAAAAGTGGGAATTTAAAGGAATAATGTGGAAATCTGAGGGAAAAAAGGTAAATCTGAGGGGGAAAAGTGGGAATTTGAAGGAATAAAGTGGAAATCTGAGAGGGAAAATTAGGAGGGAAGTGTGACATTTGATCTCGGCGATTTTATCCAGAGCTCTCCGGAGAACGCTGGAAAAAAATGAGGGGAAAAAAGGTAAAAAAATGGGAATAAAAGTGGAGTTTGGAAGGTGGGAAGGGATTTTGGGGGGAAAAATTGGGGTTTTTGGGGAAAAAGGGAGGAGGAGAGGGTGGGAAATGGGGGGTTAGGGGAAATTAGGAGGGAATTGTGAGGGGAAAATCTGAGGGGAAAAAGAGGAAATCTGAGGGGGAAAAGTGGGAATTTAAAGGAATAATGTGGAAATCTGAGGGAAAAAAATGTAAATCTGAGGGGGAAAAGTGGGAATTTGAAGGAATAAAGTGGAAATCTGAGAGGGAAAATTAGGAGGGAAGTGTGACATTTGATCTTGGCGATTTTATCCAGAGCTCTCCGGAGAACGCTGGAAAAAAATGAGGGGAAAAAAGGTAAAAAAATGGGAATAAAAGTGGAGTTTGGAAGGTGGGAAGGGATTTTGGGGGGAAAAATTGGGGTTTTTGGGGAAAAAGGGAGGAGGAGAGGGTGGGAAATGGGGGGTTAGGGGAAATTAGGAGGGAATTGTGAGGGGAAAATCTGAGGGGAAAAAGGGGAAATCTGAGGGGGAAAAGTGGGAATTTAAATAATGTGGAAATCTGAGGGAAAAAAATGTAAATCTGAGGGGGAAAAGTGGGAATTTGAAGGAATAAAGTGGAAATCTGAGAGGGAAAATTAGGAGGGAAGTGTGACATTTGATCTTGGTGATTTTATCCAGAGCTCTTCGGAGAACACTGGAAAAAAAAGAGGGGAAAAAAGGTAAAAAAATGGGAATAAAAGTGGAGTTTGGAAGGTGGGAAGGGATTTTGGGGGGAAAAATTGGGGTTTTTGGGGAAAAAGGGAGGAGGAGAGGGTGGGAAATGGGGGGTTAGGGGAAATTAGGAGGGAATTGTGAGGGGAAAATCTGAGGGGAAAAAGAGGAAATCTGAGGGGGAAAAGTGGGAATTTAAACGAATAATGTGGAAATCTGAGGGAAAAAAATGTAAATCTGAGGGGGAAAAGTGGGAATTTGAAGGAATAAAGTGGAAATCTGAGAGGGAAAATTAGGAGGGAAGTGTGACATTTGATCTCGGCGATTTTATCCAGAGCTCTCCGGAGAACACTGGAAAAAATGAGGGGAAAAAAGGTAAAAAAATGGGAATAAAAGTGGAGTTTGGAAGGTGGGAAGGGATTTTGGGGGGAAAAATTGGGGTTTTTGGGGAAAAAGGGAGGAGGAGAGGGTGGGAAATGGGGGGTTAGGGGAAATTAGGAGGGAATTGTGAGGGGAAAATCTGAGGGGAAAAAGGGGAAATCTGAGGGGGAAAAGTGGGAATTTAAATAATGTGGAAATCTGAGGGAAAAAAGGTAAATCTGAGGGGGAAAAGTGGGAATTTGAAGGAATAAAGTGGAAATCTGAGAGGGAAAATTAGGAGGGAAGTGTGACATTTGATCTTGGTGATTTTATCCAGAGCTCTTCGGAGAACACTGGAAAAAAAAGAGGGGAAAAAAGGTAAAAAAATGGGAATAAAAGTGGAGTTTGGAAGGTGGGAAGGGATTTTGGGGGGAAAAATTGGGGTTTTTGGGGAAAAAGGGAGGAGGAGAGGGTGGGAAATGGGGGGTTAGGGGAAATTAGGAGGGAATTGTGAGGGGAAAATCTGAGGGGAAAAAGAGGAAATCTGAGGGGGAAAAGTGGGAATTTAAACGAATAATGTGGAAATCTGAGGGAAAAAAAATGTAAATCTGAGGGGGAAAAGTGGGAATTTGAAGGAATAAAGTGGAAATCTGAGAGGGAAAATTAGGAGGGAAGTGTGACATTTGATCTCGGCGATTTTATCCAGAGCTCTCCGGAGAACACTGGAAAAAATGAGGGGAAAAAAGGTAAAAAAATGGGAATAAAAGTGGAGTTTGGAAGGTGGGAAGGGATTTTGGGGGGAAAAATTGGGGTTTTTGGGGAAAAAGGGAGGAGGAGAGGGTGGGAAATGGGGGGTTAGGGGAAATTAGGAGGGAATTGTGAGGGGAAAATCTGAGGGGAAAAAGGGGAAATCTGAGGGGGAAAAGTGGGAATTTAAACAAATAATGTGGAAATCTGAGGGAAAAAAGGTAAATCTGAGGGGGAAAAGTGGGAATTTGAAGGAATAAAGTGGGAATTTGAAGGAATGAAGGGTAAATCTAAGGGGGAAAATCAGGAGTTCAAAGGAATAATGTGGGAATCTGAGGGGGAAAATGGGAATTTGATAGGAAAAGTGGGAATCTGAGGGGAAAAAGTGGGAATCTGAAGGAATAAAATGGGAATCTGAGGGGAAAAAAGTAAATCTGAGGGAGAAAAGTGGGAATTTGAAGGGATAAAGTGGAAATCTGAGGGAGAAAAGAAGAAATTTGAAGGAATAAAGGGGAAATCTGAGGGGGAAAAAAGTAAATCTGAGGGGAAAATTGGGAATTTGAAGGGATTAAGTGGGAATCTGAGGGGAAAAGCAGAAATCTGAGGGGAAAGAAAGTAAATCTGAGGGGGAAAAGTGGAAATTTGAAGGAATAATGTGGGAATTTGAAGGGAAAAGTGGAAATCTGAGGGAAGAAAGTAAATCTGAGGGGGGAAAGTGGGAATTTGAAGGAATAAAGTGGAAATCTGAGGGAAAAAAGAGGAAATCGGAGGGAAGAAATGTAAATTTGAAGGGAAAAGTGGGAATCTGAGGGGGAAAAAGCAGAAATCTGAGGGGAGAAAAGTGGGAATTAGCAAGGAAACCAAAGAAATCTGAGGGGAAAAAATGGAAATCTGAGGGGAAAGATTGGGAATTTGAAGGGATAAAATGGGAATTTGAGAGGAAACGGAGAAATTGGAGGTGAAAAAAAAAATATCTGAGGGCAAAAAGTGGAAATCTGGAGAGGTAAATAAGAAATTTGAAGGGGAAAGTGGGAATCTGAGGGGGGGAAATGGAAATCTGAGGGGAAAAAGTGAAATTTGAGAGGAAAAATTGGAATTTGAAAGGATAAAGTGGAAATCTGAAGGAATAAAGTAGAAACTTGAGGGAAAAAAAGAGAAAAACTGAGGGGGAAAAGTGGAAATCTGGGGCAATAAAGCAAAAACCTGAGGGGAAAAAAGTGGATATTTAAGGAAAAAACTTGGAATTTAAAGGGATAAAATGAAAATCTGAGGGATAAAGTAGAAATTTGAGGAATTTGAGTTTTTTTGGGTTTTAAAAGGGGAATTTTGGACTCACTTGCACTCGGCCTCAGCATCAGCCTTGGCTGTGGTGTAGAGCCCTCGGAGCTTGGTGCGGTAATAGGGGGAAACTAAAGGGGATTTTGGGGGTCAAAATGACCAAAAATCCCCAAAAATCCCCCCAAAATTCCCTCAAAATCCCAAAAATTGTTACTTTTGTTCTCTGTCTGCATCCGCTCGTGAGTTTTCTGGATGTTCACCAGGTTGTGTTCGCTGCGGGAGCGTTCCTCCTGAGGGGAAAGTTGGGAAAAAATTGAGAAAATTGGGGAAAAATGGGGGAAAAATGAGGAAAAAGACGGGTAAATTAGGGGAAAAAAGGGGAAAATTGGGAAAAAGAGGGGGAAAAAAGGGGAAAATTGGGAAAAAGAGGGGGAAAATAAGGGAAAAAGAGAGAAAATTGGGGAAAAAAGGAAAAAAAATAGGAAAAAAAGGAAAAATGAGCAAAAAAAAAAAAGAAGGGGAAAAGGAGAGAAAATGAGGAAAAAAGGAGGGAAAAGAGGAGGTTTGGGTTAATAATGAGGGATTTATGAGGGAAAAATTGGGAAATTTGGGGGTTGGAGTTAATAAATGGGGATTTATGAGGGAAAATGAGGGATTCTGAGAAGTAGGAATAATTTTAAAAAAGTTTTGAGGGAAAAAAATGAAGGATTTTGGGGTTGGAGTTAATAAATGGAGATTTATGAGGAAAAAATGAGGGATTTGGAGGGGTTGGAGGTAATAAATGGAGATTTATGAGGGGAAATGATGGATTTTGAGGGATAGGAAATAATAAAAGTTTTGAGGGAAAAATGAGGGATTTTTGGGGGTTGGAGTTAATAAATGGAGATTTTTGAGGGAAAAACTATGGATTTTTTTGGGAGTTGGAGTTAATAAAGAGAAATTTCGAGGGCAAAAATTGAGAAAAATGGGGGATTTTAGGGGAAAAAGAGGATTTGGGGGTGGGAATGGGGCATTAGAGTAAATTAAAAATTAAGAGAAATTTGGAGCATAAGCAGGTGATTTGGGGCAAGAAAAGTGTAATTTGAGGGTAAAATCTGTCAATTTTAGAGTAAAATTTAAAGATTTTGGATAAAATGGACCATTTTACAATAAGAATGGGCAGTTTTAAGGTAAAATAGGTGATTTTAGGACTAAATATGCTCAATTTTTGGGTAAAATTAATGTTTTAGGGCTAAAAATTGGTGGTTTTGTGAGGGGAAACTGGAGATTTTGAGGGGAAACGGGGGGTTTGTGAGGAAAAAATGCAAATTTGTGAGGGGAAAAAGCAAATTGGTGAGGAAAAAAATGCAAATCTGTGAGGGGAAAATGTAAATTTGTGAGGGGAAATGAGGGAGAAACAGGAGATCCGTGAGGGGAAAGAGGTAACTGGAGAATAACTGGGTGATTTTTGCGGTACGTGAGGGAAAAAAAAGTTGATTTTGGGGTGAAACGGGTGATTAAAAGGGGTCCGTGAGTGGAAAAAGTTGATTTTGGGGTGAAATAGTTGATTTTGGGGGTCCGTGAGGGGAAACGGGAGAGAAATAACGGGATCGGTGAGGAGAAATCGGGGAAAAGTGCAGCAAACGGGGATCGGGGATGGAAAACGGGGGATGCTGAGGAGGAAAGCGGAATCTTTAGAGAAAATTGGAAGATCCTAAAAGAAATTACGGTACCTGCGTCTGTTTAATGAGCTGGTGCAGCTCCCCCAGCAGCTCCGCGATGCGGGAATCGGCCGAGACCAGCGCCATGACGGGAGAATGGAACGGGGATGGGAGGGGGGGGGGAAAAATGGCGGCGGCTCCTGAGGGGAGCGGCGGAAGGGAGGGACAAAATGGCGGCACCGCCTCAGAGCGGGTAGAAACCACGCCCATATAACACCATATATGGTTAAAACCACGCCTCTTTATCCTTATATGGCATAAAGCCGCGCCTATTTATAATTATTTACACGGTGCTTAAATCACGCCCACAATATTCCTTATATGGATTGGTTCGTGGTAAAGCCACGCCCCCTCATCTCCTAATATGGATTTACCTGCCTTAAAGCCACGCCCACGAATTTCCAATGATGGATTTGCTGTGGAAAAGTCACGTGCTCGCCGTGTCACATGATCAGCTCCCAACATGGCGGACGAGGAACCGCTGCTGCCGCCGGGTGAGAGGCAAAAATGGGGAATAAAAATGGGGTAAAAAAACGGGAATTCGGGATAAAAACCGGGATAAAAAAACTGGAATTAAAACCGGGATCAGGAGCCGGGAAGGGGAAGCGGGAGTGGGAAAGGGGGCTGAAAAACGGGACGGGGACAAAAACCGACCCCAAAATCTCCTAAATTTCCCCCAAAATCGCTTAAAAATTTTTCCTCTTCCCACTAGATGAGGACTCCGCCCCTCCCCCGCCTCCCCCCTCCCCCCCCCTCCCTCCTCCTGGCGAATCGGAGCCGCTTTTTGGTGAGTGCCCCTCCCCCATTTTAGACCACGCCCCAAGCCCCTCCCAAATTCAACCCCCCCAAAATTTCCCGCCAAAACGGAGACATTTTTTGGACACACCCCCAATTTAAACACCTTAATGTGCCCACGCCCCTTTAAGCCACGCCCCCAGGGCCACCCCTCAATTTCCCTCCAAAACTCAGCCTATTTGGGGACACCCCACCCATTTAAGCCCCGCCCCTTTTGACCACGCCCCTTTAAACCCCTCTATACCCTTAAAAACCCCCCGAATTTCGCCATTTTGACCCCTCCCCCCGCCAAAACCACGCCCCTTTAAGGCGTGCCGCACCCAGGTGTGACCACGCCCACTCGCGTGGCCACGCCCCTCTAAGCCCCGCCCCCCGCAGGATTTTGGGCCTGTGTAACAACCTCCCTTACGTGGTGATGCTCAGCGCCGCCCGCGATCTGCTGGAGCCACGCCCCGTGAGTGGCCACGCCCATTTTTGAACCACACCCTCTTTGCGAGAGCCACGCCCGTTTTGGAAGGCCACGCCCCCTTTTTCTGATTGGATGTTCGGGGGGTTTTTCCCGGATTTTTTAGGGAGAAGAGCGGCGGAATCGAGCCGTTACGACTGCGGACCCTGTGGGACCGGGGTGGGTGGGGCTTAAAGGGGCGGGGCTTAACTGGGCGGGGCCTAAATGGGAGGGGATTCAAGGAGAAAGGGTTTAAGGGGTGGGGATTAGTGGGCGTGGCTTAAAGGGTGGGGGTTAAGGGGGTGGGGCTTAAATTGGAGGGATGTAAAGGGGTGGGGCTTAAATGGGCGTGGCCTTAATGGGCGGGGCTTAAATGGGCGGGGCTTGAAGAGTGGGGATAAAATTAGTGGAGCGAAAGGGGTGTGGCTTAAATGGGTGGGGCATAAAGGGCCAGGAATAAATGGGAGGGGCTTAAATGGGTGGGACTTAAACAGGAAATAATTCAAGGGGTGGGGCTTAAGTGGGTGGAGCTGAAAGGGGTGGGGCTTAAACTGTGGAGATGAAATAGGAGGGGCTTGAAGGGGTGGGGCTTAAATGGGAGGGGTTTAAATGGGTGGGGTTTAAATGGGAGGGGTTTAAATGGGTGGGGCTTAAATGGGTGGGGCTTGAAGGGGTGGGGATTAAATGGGTGGGGCTTAAATGGGAGGGGCTTAAATGGGAGGGGCTTGAAGGGGTGGGGCTTAAATGGGAGGGGTTTAAACGGGTGGGGCTTAAATGGGAGGGGCTTGAAGGGGTGGGGCTTAAATGGGAGGGGTTTAAATGGGTGGGGCTTAAATGGGAGGGGCTTGAAGGGGTGGGGCTTAAAATGGGAGGGGGTTAAATGGGTGGGGCCTAAATTGTTGGAGGTTTAAGGGGGTGGGGCTTAAATGGGAGAGGTTTAAAGGGTGTGGCTTAAATGGGTGGAGCTGAAAGGGGTGGGGCTTAAACTGTGGAGATGAAATAGGAGGGGCTTGAAGGGGTGGGGCTTAAATGGGAGGGGTTTAAATGGGTGGAGCTTGAAGGGGTGGGGATTAAAAGGGAGGGGTTTAATTGGGAGGGGCTTGAAGGGGTGGGGCTTAAATGGGAGGGGTTTAAATGGGAGGGGCTTAAATGGGAGGGGCTTGAAGGGGTGGGGGCTTAAATGGGAGGGGGTTAAATGGGTGGGGCCTAAATTGTTGGAGGTTTAAGGGGGTGGGGCTTAAATGGGAGGGGCTTGAAGGGGTGGGGCTTAAATGGGAGGGGTTTAAATGGGAGGGGCTTGAAGGGGCGGGGCTTGAAGGGGTGGGGCTTAAATGGGTGGTGTTTTCAATGGGTGGGGTTTAAATGGGTGGGGCTTGAAGGGGTGGGGATTAAATGGGAGGGGTTTCAATGGGTGGGGCTTAAATGGGAGGAGTTTGAGTGGGCGGGGCTTAAGTGGGCGGGGCCTGTGTGGGCGGGGCTCCTCAGGCCGTGCTATTGGCCGACGTCGTCCCCGGGCTGGTGGTGAAGCTGCTGCTGCCCCTGGTGGGGCCGTACCTGCCTGACAGGTGAGAAAGGGGCGGGGCTTAAGGGGGCGGGGCTTAAAGGAGATTGACCAAAGGGGCGGGGCTTAAAGGGGCGGGG
The DNA here is from genome assembly GCA_036010785.1 of Ammospiza maritima maritima. Lineage (NCBI taxonomy): Eukaryota > Metazoa > Chordata > Aves > Passeriformes > Passerellidae > Ammospiza > Ammospiza maritima. The sequence goes on from JAYKTQ010000194.1 coordinate 20,171, forward strand.
CTTAAGAGAATTTTTAGATCGTTTGGGGAGGAAAATTTAATTTTTAAGGGGGGAAAAAGAGAATTTTGGGAGAAAAAAGAGGATTTTTTTCCACAAAAAGGAATTTTATCCGGAAAAAAAAAATTGTTTTTATAACAGCAGGAAATTTTGGGGACGTAAGGGAAAATTTGGGGAAAAATTGGATTCTCCGAATAGGATTTTTTGGAGGGAAAAAAGGTTGTATGAGGAAAAATGAGGTTTTTTTTTAAATGGGGATTTTTTTGAGATGAGAATGAATTTTGGGGGGAAAAAATGGGAGCTTTTTTGGGAAATCCTGGAATTTTTGGGGGGAAAAAGGGAATATTTTTAGCAAAAAAAAAAAGTATATTTTGGGGGGGAAAAAAGGAATATTTTAGGGACAAACCTGAAATTTTAAAATGAAAATGTTGGATTTTTTAAGGGAAAAATTGAATTTTTTTTGAGGAAAAAATAGGATATTTTGGGGTAGAAATGAAATTTTGGGGACACAAAGGAGATTTTTTTTTGTGGTAAAATAGGGAAGGTTTTTTTCAGGGGGACAAGGAAATATTTGGGATGAAAAGAGAGAATTTTTGGGGGATAAAAAATGGAATTTTTCTGGGGAAAAACGGGGAATTTTGGGGTGAAAAAACGGAATTTTTGGGGAATAAATTGAATATTTTGGGAGGGAAAAGGAATTTTTTGGGGGATAAAAAAGGGAATTTTTTTTGGGAATAAAAGGGAATTTTGGAGGAAAAGATAGGAATATTTTGGGGATTAAAAAGGGAATATTTAAGGTGAAAAAAGGGAATTTTGGGGGATAAAAAAGGGAATTTTTGGGAAATAAAAAAGGGAATGATTGCGGGGGAAAAAGAGAATTTTTCGGGAGATAAAAAAGGGAATCTTTGGGCGGAAAAAAAAAAGAAAATTTGGAAAAAAAAAAGGAATATTTTGGGATGAAAAAAGGCAATTTACGGGAGATAAAAAAGGGAACGATTAGGGGAAAAAAAGAGAATTTTTGGGACGAAAAAATGGAATTTTTGCGGAAAAAAAGCGGAATTTTTTTCCGAAAATAATGGAATTTGAGGGAAGAAATTTAATTTATTTTAGGAAGGAATTTTGGGGTAAAAGAGGCCAATTTTGGTGTCTTTTTTTTTTTTTTTTCCCCCTCAGGTTGCGCGTGGTGGCCGTGGCTCTGTGCCTGTGGGGCAGCGTCGGCGCCGTGGCCGCGGCCAAAGGGACCCTGAGCGGCCTCGGGGGTGAGCGGGGTCACTCGGGGTCACGCGGGGTCACTCGGGGTCACGCGGGGTCACTCGGGGTCACTCGGGGTCATTTTGGGCCATTTTTGGAATTTTTTCGGATTTTTACCGATTTTTTTCGGATTTTTTTTCAGATTTTTTTCAGATTTTTTTCACATTTTTTTCAGATTTTTCTCAGATTTTTTTCAGATTTTTTTCGGATTTTTTTCTGATTTTTTTCAGATTTTTTTCAGATTTTTCCAGATTTTTTTTCAGATTTTTTTGAGACTTTTTTCAGATTTTTTTGAGATTTTTTTCAGATTTTTTTTCAGATTTTTTTCAGATTTTTTTTCGGATTTTTTCAGATTTTTTTCAGATTTTTTTCCGATTTTTTACAAATTTTTTTGAGATTTTTTTGAATTTTTTTCAGATTTTTTTTCAGATTTTTTGAGGTTTTTTTGAGATTTTTTTGAGATTTTTTTCGGATTTTTTTGAGATTTTTTTTCGGATTTTTTTTCAGATTTTTTTCCGATTTTTTTCCGATTTTTTTTAGATTTTTTTTTTAATGTTTTTTTTGACATTTGGGGGGGATTTTTTTTTTTTTTTTTTTGGCATGTTTTGTAGACTTTTCTGCTTTTTGTGGAGATATTTTTGAGATTATTTTGGGGTTTTTTTTGACATTTTTGGGGGATTTTTGCAGATTTTTTTTTTAACACATTTGGGGATTTTTTTGGTTCTTACTGAGGTTTTTTGAGAGGGTTTATGGGGATTCTTTTCGGATTTTTAAAATACTTTTTGGAGATTTTTTTGGAGAATTTCTTGAGTTTTTTTGGGACATTGTGGTGGATTTTGGGGGTTGGGGTCACTCAGGGGTCACTCAGGGGTCAGGGGTCACTCACCGCTCCCTCATTGGTCACTCAGGTGTGGCTCTGGGCAGTGCGGGGGCGGGGCTTGGTGAGGTCACGTTCCTGACCTTGGCTTCCTCCTATCCCAGGTAAGGGGGCGTGGCCTCACTTCAGAGGGCGTGGCCACACATAAAGGCCACGCCTACCTGGGCCACACCCCAAAACGTGCAGAGGGACCCAAAAAACCCCAAAAATTTGGGGAAAAAATTGGCCAAATTTGGTCAAAATCAACCAAAAAAGGAATTGAGGTGGGGTCAGGTGGGCGGGGCTTCATGCGGGTAGGCGTGGTCAAATAAAAAGTGGGCGGAGCTTTAAAATGCAGTTAAAACTCCATAAAATTGGTTCAAATTTACCAAAATTTGGGGCAAAATTGGCCAAATTTGGTCAAAATCGGCCAAAGTAGAAATGGGGAGGGGGAAGTGGGCGGAGCTTCAACTGGGGGGTGTGGCCACACAAAAAATGGGCGTGGCTTTGAAATGCCGTTAAAACTCAATAAAATTGATCCAAAATCACCAAAATTGGCCAAATTTGGACAAAATCGGCCAAAATTTGAATGGGGAGGGGCAAGTGGGCGGGGCTTCAAGTGGGGGGTGTGGCCACAGAAAAAGTGGGCGTGGCTTTGAAATGCCGTTAAAACTCCATAAAATTGATCCAAATTTACCAAAATTTGGGGCAAAATTGGACAAAATCGGCCAAAATTTCAATGGGGGGTGGGCAAGTGGGCGGGGCTTGATGTGGATGGGCGTGGTCACACCAAAAGAGGGCGTGGCTTTAAAAATGGGGTAAACATTCTTCAAATTTGGGTCCAAAAATCAGCAAAAATTGGCCGCAAATTTGCAATAAAATGGGAATTTTGAAAGTGGGCGTGGCCATTCTGACTCGGCTCCTCCCCCAGCAGCTCCGGGCTCTCCCATTGGTCGTCGGGGACGGGCGCGGCCGGACTGGGCGGAGCTTTGGGGTTCTGGGGCTTGAGGGTGTGGCTGCCCCTCCCCCACGCGCTGCTGCCCTTCCTGGCCCTGCCCCCGCTGATGCTGCTCAGGTGAGACCCAAAATTTGAGTTCTTTGACCCCAAAATTTCCCTTTTTTTAACCAAAAATTGGAATTTTTTTACCCTAAAGTTCGCTTTTCTTAACCCAAAATCCACTTTTTCACCAAAATTCTCTTTTTTTAACCCCAAGTCTGAAATTTTTACCCCAATATTTGAGAATTTCACCCCAAAATTCCATTTTTTTAACAGTAAAACTTCCAAATTTTAAATCTGTGAAGTCGCAGAATTTAAATTAAATTTCCCTATTTTCACCCCAAAGCCCCTCAATTTTAATATCCTAAAATTCAGATTTTTTACCACAAATTTAATGAATTTTTTCTTAAAAATTCCAAATTTTTAATCCCAAAATTCTCAGTATTTAACCCTAAATTTCCCTAATTTCAACCCCAAAATCCCACCCCCTAAAATCTCAAATTTTAACCTCAAAATTCTTAAATTTCAAACCCAAAATCCTCAATTTTTTATCCCAAAACTCCCGAGTTTCAATCCCAAAATCCCCAATTATTTTACCCCAAATTTCAACCCCAAAATTCCCATTTTTTAAACTCCTAATCTTCCAATTTTTTAACCTTTTAATTTCCCAAATTTTAAGCCCAAAATCCCCAATATTTGAACCAATTCCCCCAATTTTTAACACAAAAAAATCCCAAATTTTTTATTTTAAAATTTCAGGTTTTTAACCAAAAAATCCCCAATTATTTTCCCAAATTACCTCGAATTTTTAACCCAAAAATCCCAAATTTCAACCTCAAAGTCCCCAATTTTTCATTCCTAAAATCTCCAATTTTCCAACCAATTCCCCCAAATTTTTAACACAAAAATTCCCAATTTATTTATCTCAAATTTCTCACATTTTAACCTCAAAATTCCCAGTTTTTTAACCACAAAATCCCAAACTTCAACCCTAAAATCCCCAATTTTCCAACCCCAAATTTCCCAAATTTTAAATGCAAAATTTCCAATTTTAACCCAAAAATTCCCAAATTTTAACCGTGAAATCCCCAACTTGTACTCCCCACATCCCCAAAATGTTAACCCCAAAATTCCAAATATTTAACCCCCAAAATTCCAAATTTAAACCTCAAAATTTAAATCTCAAAGTTCCCAATTTTTTTACCCCAGATTTTTAATCCTAAAATTCCCATTTTTAAATCTTGAAGCTCCCAAATTTCAACCCCAGAAAGTCAAAAATTCTAACTCGAAAACTCCCAATTTTTTCATCAGAAAATTCCCAAATTTCAATCCCAAAACTCCTAAATTTTAAACCCCAAATTCCCAAATTTTTACCTCCAAAACTCCCAATATTTATCCCTGAATTTCCCAAATATTTTACCCTAAAAATCGGAATTTTCCACCCCAAAATCCCCAAATTTTCAACCCCAAATTTCCCTCAAACCCCCATAGTGGGCGTGGCCTCCCTTGGTCCCTCCCCCCTGATTTGAATAATTAGAAATTTTAATTTTCCCAATTTTTTCCTTTTTTCCCCTCAGTTTTTTCTTCCTGCTGGGCCCGGCCCCTCCCCCAAGGCCGGATCCGCCCCTCCCCCACCCCGATGAAGGGGGCGGGGCCAGAGAGGAGAAATGGGGCGTGGCCAAGGTGAGAAATGGGGCGGGGCTTAAAGGGGCGGGGCTTAAAGGGGAATTTTGGGGGAATTTTTGGACATTTGGTGTTAAAATTTGGGGAATTTTGGGATTAAAATTTGGAAATTTTATGAAAAACTTTATAAAATTTGGGTTAAAAAATTGGAATTTTAAGGGGAAAATTTGGGGGATTTTTGGGGTTAATATTTGTGAACTTTGGGGGTTGAAAATCGGAAATTTCAGGGTAAAAAGTGGGGAATAGTTGTGTTTAAAAATTGGAATTGTAGGTTAAAATTCAGAAGTTTTAGGGTTGAATATTTGGGAAATTTGGTGCTAAAAATCCAGGAAATTTGGGTTACAATTTAGTAATTTAATTGTTAAAATACGGCAGTTTTGGTGTAAAAAATTTGGCAACTTTGGATTCAACTTGTAGGAATTTTTGGGTGAAAATTTTGGGTAAAAATTGAAGATTCTGCGTTCAAGAAATTGAATTTTTTGGGTTAAAATTTAGTGATTTTGTGGCTAAAAATAGCAATTTTGGCGTTCAAAATTTAGTAATTTTGAGGATTAAAATTTTGGAATTTCGAGGGTGAAAAATTGGGATTTGGAGGTCAAAATTTGGGAATTTTAATGTGAAAAATGGAGAATTTTTTGGTTCAAATATTGGAAGTTTGGGTCAAAAATTGGGAGGTCAAAATTCGGGAATTTTGGGTTAAAATTTTGGGAATTTCAAAATGAAAAATTGGGAATTTTTTGCGTTAAAAACTGGGAATTTGGGGTTAGAAATTCAGAATTTGAGAGGCGAAATATTGGCAATTTTGGGGGGAAAATTGCTAATTTTGGTTTAAGAATTTGTGAGAAAAACAATTGCAAACTTGGGATTGAAAATTTGGAAATGTTTTTGTTAAAATTCGGGAGTTTTAGGGCTGAAAGAAGGGGTTTTAGAGCTCAAAATTTTAACATTTTGAGGTGAAAAATTTGGGAATTTGGGATAGAAATTTGGGGATTTTGGGGTTCAAAAATTGGAATTTTGGGTTAAAATTTGAGGAAATTGGGGTTTAAAATTGGCAAATTTGCCATTAAAAATTGGGAATTTGGGGGTTAAAAATTGGGGAATTTTGGTTAAAAATTGGGAATTTTATGGGGCGAATTTGGAAATTTTGAAGGGGGTGGGGCTTAAGGGAGGGGACGGGGCTTATTTACACAAAGGGGCGTGGCCTGACTAAGCCCCGCCCCCTTTAGGCCGCTTTCTGCCAGGGGGCACCGCTGGGCCTCGTTTACTTCGCCGAGTACTTCGTTAACCAGGGGCTGGTGAGGGGGCGGGGCTAAATGGGGAGGGGGCGGGGCCTAAATGATGTGGGGGAGGAGCCTAATGTGGTCGGGGAGGGGTTTGAAGGAAGGGGGAGGGGCTTAAAGTGGTGGGGGCGGGGCTTGAAGGGTAGAGGAAGGGTCTCAAAATGGCGGATTTGGGGTTGATCGGGATTCAAAATGGCGGATTTGGCGTGAGGGGCTGGTGAGGGGGCGGGGCTAAATGGGGAGGCGGCGGGGCCTGAATGACGTGGGGGAGGGGCTTGAAGGGGTGGCGGCGGGGTTTGAAGGAAGGGGAGGGGCTTAAAGTTGTGTGGGCGGGGCTTAAAGGGATGAGGATGGTCACAAAATGGCGGATTTGGGGTTGATCGGGATTCAAAATGGCGGATTTGGCGTGAGGGGCTGGTGAGGGGGCGGGGCTAAATGGGCGGGACTTAAGCGATGTGGGGCGGGACTTAAATGGGTGGGTCTTGAAGGGGCGGGGCTTAAAGTGGTGGGGGCGGGGTTTAAAGGGTAAGCGAAGGTCACAAAATGGCGGATTTGGGGTTGAGTGGGGTTCAAAATGGCGGATTTGGAGTGAGGGAGGGGCTTAGGGCGGGGCTAAGAGTGACGGGGAGGGGGTTAAAGGGTGGGGGAGGGGCTTAATGAGGTCAGGGAGGGGTTTGAAGGAAGGGGGAGGGGCTTAAATTTGTGAGGGCGTGGCCTAAAGGGTGGGGAAGCGTCTCAAAATGGCGGATTTGGGCTTGCGTGGGATTCAAAATGGCGGATTCGGCGTGAGGGGCTGGTGGGGGGCGGGGCCTAGATGGGCGGGGGCGGGGCTTAAATGACATGTGGGAGTGGCTTAAAGGTTGTGAGGGCTTAAAGGGGAGGAGCTTAAAGTGGTGGGGGCGGGGCTTGATGGGTCACAAAATGGCGGATTTGGGGTTGAGTAGAATTGGAGGGAGGGGCTTAAAGGGGTGTGGGCGGGGCTTAGGGGAATGGGGGAGGGGCTTAACGGGACAGGGAGGGGCTTGAGGACTGGGGGAGGGGCTTAAGTGAGTGGGAGGAGCTAAAATGGTGGATTTAAGGGAGGAGCAAGGCTTGAGGAAGGGGCGGGGCTTAAAGGGATGTGGGAGGGGCTAAAATATCAGATTTGGGGTGGGGGAGGAGCTTAAAGGGATGTGGGAGGGGCAAAAATGACACGATTGAGATGAGGGAGGGGCCAAAAATGACAAGTTTGAATTGGGGGCGGGGCTTAAAATGGCTAATTTGTGGTGGGGGAGGAGCCTGAATGGGGTGGGGGAGGGGCTTAAAGGGGTGGGGGAGGGGCTTGAAAGGAACGTGGAAATTTTAGGGGACGAAAATTGGAAATTTCGGTGTTGACATTTGGGAGTTTTTGGGTTGAAAATTGGGAAATTTGGGGGTTAAAAATCTGGGAATTTTTGGGGGGTCAGAATTTGGGAGTTTTGGGGTAAAAAATTTGGGCGTTTTTGGGATTGAAGTTTGGGGGTTTTGGGGTTGAAAATTTCGAATTTCGGGGGGGGGTTAAAATTTGCAAATTTGTGGGGTTTCAATGGGGGGGTTTGGGGTGGGGGAGGGGCCCAAAATGGCGGATTTGAGGTGGGGGAGGGGCTTAAAGGGATGTGGGCGGGGCTAAAATGGCGGATTTGAATTAGGGGAGGAGCCTAAGGTGGCGGGTTTGAATTGGGGGAGGGGCTTAAATGGAATTTATGGGTGGGGGAGGGGCCAGCGCTGATTGGCCCCGCCCCCATTTTTGGCCACGCCCCCTTTCAGATGGAGCTGCTCTACTTCCCGTCCTCGCCCCTCCCCCACAGCGCCCAGTACCGAACGTGAGTTTTGCTCGCCCAAAATTTCAAATTCTTACCCCAAAACTCCAAACATTTTAACCCCAAAATTTCCAGGATTTAAATCTAAATTTCCCAAATTTCCTCCGCAAAAATTCCTAATATTTGAATCCCAAAAATGCCGAAGTTTTTCATCCAAAAACTCCCAATTTTCAGTCCCCAAAATTCCCAATTTTAACCCCCGAAAATTCACAAATTGAAAAAAAAAAACAAACAAAAATTGAATCCCAAAAATTCCAATTCAAACCATAAAAATTCTCGATTTTTACCCCAAAGCTCCCAAATTTTAAACTGGAAAATCCCCAAATTTTAACCCCAAACTCTCAAATTTTAACCCCAAAATTCCAAAAATTTCAACCCCAAATCCCCTCATTTTTGTCCCAAAATTCCCAATTTTTATCACCAAAATTTCCCAAACTTTAACCTGAAAATTCCCAAACTTTTGACCCCAAAGGTTTCTGATTTTTACCCCTGAAATTCCCCACCTTCAACCCCAAAGTTCCCAGATTTTAACCCCAAAACCTCTAAATTTTAACCCCAAAATTCTCAATTTTCAACGCCAAAACTCCCAAATTTTAAACCCAAAAGTTCCTAACTTTAATCCCAAAAGTTCCAGATGCTTAACCCAAAATCCCCAAATTTTAGCCCCAAAACGCAAAAATTTAAAACCCGAAAACTCCCAATTTTCAACCTCAAAATTTCGCAATTTTCAACCCCAAAATTTCGCAAATTTCAACCTCAAAATCCTCAATTTACAACCCCCAAAATTCCCGATTTCAACCCCAAAAAAATTTCCACATCTTTAATCCAGAGCTCCGCAATTTAACCCCCAAACTCCCAAATTTCAGCCTCAAAATTTCCCAATCTTCAACCCCAAACTTTTCAAATTTTAACCCCAAAAATCCCCAAACTTTACCCTCAAAACCCCCAATTTTTAACGCCAACATTTCCCACCTTTCAACCCCAAAAACCCCCAAATTTTAGACCCAAAACCCCCAAACTTTAATACCAAAAACTCCGACTTAAACTCCCCAAAATCCCCGTATTTCAACCCAAAAAAAATTCCCATTCTTACCTCAAAAATTACTGAATTTTATCCGAAATTTCCCGGTTTTTAACCCCCGAACTCCCCGGATTTAACCCCGAAAATTCCCCAGGTTCGAACCCCAAAACTCGCGGGTTTCGGCCGCCCCCCAAAATGTCGTTTTTTCACCCCAAAACTTCCCGTTTTTTACTGAATTTTAACCCCAAAATTCCCGGTTTTTACCGAATTTTACCCCCAAAACTTCCCGCTTTTTACCCAATTTAACCCCAAAACTTCCCGGTTTTTACCGAATTTCAACCCCAAAACTTCCCGTTTTTTTACCGAATTTCAACCCCAAAACTTCCCGGTTTTTACCGAATTTTAACCCCAAATCTTCTCGGTTTTTTACCGAATTTTAACCCCAAAACTTCCCGGTTTTTACCGAATTTCAACCCCAAAACTTCCCGTTCTTTACGGAATTTTAACCCCAAAACTTCCCGTTTTTTACCGAATTTTAACCCCAAAACTTCCCGGTTTTTCCCCAATTTAACCCCAAAACTTCCCAGTTTTTACGGAATTTTAACCCCAAAACTTCCCGGTTTTTTACCGAATTTTACCCCCAAAATTTCCCGGTTTTTCCCCAATTTACCCCCAAAACTTCCCGGTTTTTCCCCAATTTACCCCCAAAACTTCCCGGTTTTTCCCCAATTTACCCCCAAAACTTCCCGGTGTTTTCGCGTAAAGTTCTGAGTGTTTAACCCCTCGGGTGCCAGGCTGCAGCTGCTGTACCAGGCCGGCGTCTTCGCCTCGCGCTCGTCCCTGCGCTGCCTCCGCCTGCGGCGACTCTGGGGGCTGGCGCTGGCTCAGGTGGGACCCACAGACCCCCAATCGTGCCCCACAGACCCCAAATGTGCCCCACAGACCCCAATCGTGCCCCACAGACCCCAATCGTGCCCCACAGACCCCAAATGTGCCCCACAGACCCCAATCGTGCCCCACAGACCCCAATCGTGCCCCACAGACCCCAAATGTGCCCCACAGATCTGATCCTGCCCCACAGATCCCAAATGTGCCCCATAGATCCCAAATGTGCCCCACAGATCTGATCCTGCCCCATAGATCTGATCCTGCCCCACAGACCCCAAATGTGCCCCACAGACCCCCAATCGTGCCCCACAGACCCCAATCGTGCCCCACAGATCTGATCCTGCCCCACAGACCCCCAAATGTGCCCCACAGATCTGATCCTGCCCCCACAGACCCCAAATGTGCCCCATAGGCCCCAAATGTGCCCCACAGATCCCAAATGTGCCCCACAGATCCTGATCCTGCCCCATAGACCCCAAATGTGCCCCACAGATCCCAAATGTGCCCCATAGATCCCAAATGTGCCCCACAGATCTGATCCTGCCCCACAGATCCTGATCCTGCCCCATAGATCCTGAATGTGCCCCACAGACCCCAAATGTGCCCCACAGATCCTGATCCTGCCCCATAGATCTGATCCTGCCCCACAGACCCCAAATGTGCCCCATAGATCTGATCCTGCCCCACAGACCCCAAATGTGCCCCACAGACCCCAAATGTGCCCCACAGATCTGATCCTGCCCCATAGATCTGATCCTGCCCCACAGATCCCAAATGTGCCCCACAGATCCCAAATGTGCCCCACAGATCTGATCCTGCCCCACAGACCCCAAATTTGCCCCACAGATCCTGATCCTGCCCCACAGATCCCAAATGTGCCCCACAGATCCCAAATGTGCCCCATAGATCTGATCCTGCCCCACAGACCCCAATCCTGCCCCACAGACCCCAGTTCTGCCCCACAGACCCCAAATGTGCCCCATAGATCCCAAATGTGCCCCACAGATCTGATCCTGCCCCACAGATCCCAAATGTGCCCCATAGATCCCTGTACCCCATAGACCCCAAATGTGCCCCATAGATCCTGCTCCATAGACCCCAATCCTGCCCCACAGATCCCAAATGTGCCCCATAGATCCCAAATGTGCCCCACAGACCCCAAATGTGCCCCACAGACCCCAATCCTGCCCCACAGACCCCAATCCTGCCCCACAGATCCCAATCCTGCCCCACAGACCCCAGTTCTGCCCCACAGACCCCCAATTCTGCCCCACAGACCCCAATTCTGCCCCACAGATCCCAATTCTGCCCCACAGACCCCAATCCTGCCCCATAGACCCCAATCCTGCCCCATAGACCCCAGTTCTGCCCCACAGACCCCAATTCTGCCCCACAGACCCCAATTCTGCCCCATAGATCCCCAGTTCTGCCCCACAGACCCCAATCCTGCCCCACAGACCCCAATCCTGCCCCACAGACCCCAATTCTGCCCCACAGACCCCAGTTCTGCCCCACAGATCCCAAATGTGCCCCACAGACCCCAATTCTGCCCCACAGACCCCAATCCTGCCCCACAGACCCCAATTGTGCCCCACAGACCCCAATTCTGCCCCACAGACCCCAATCCTGCCCACAGATCCCAATCCTGCCCCCACAGACCCCAGTTCTGCCCCACAGACCCCAGTTCTGCCCACAGCTCCCCCCAAACCCCATTTTAATCCCATTTTCCCCATTTTTACCCAACTTTAATTCCCTTTTTTAACCCAAAATTTCAATTGCTTTTCCCGTTCCCCCGAATTCCCCCCAATTTTTTTCCCGATTTCCCCCAAATTCCTCCCATTTTTCCCCCACTTTCTCCTGAATTTCCCCAATTTTACGCCTTTTTCCACCAATTTCCCCCAATTTTAAACCAAATTTCTTTCCCAAATTTCTCCCAATTTTTTTTTCACAAATTTCTCCCCAAATTTCCCCCCGTTTTTCCCAATTTTTCCCCAATTTTAATCCCGATTTTTTTCCTAATTTGCCCTCGATTGGTTTTCCCAATATTCCCTCGATTTTCCCCAAACTTTCCCTTATTTTCCCCCCACATTTTTCCCCGATTTCTCCAAAATTTTCCCCCAATTATTTTCCCAATTTCCCCAAAATTTCCCCCCAAATTTTAATTCAAATTTTCCCCCATTATTTTCCCCCCCACATTTTCCCAGTTTTTTCCATTCTTAACCCATTTTTAATTCCAATTTTCCCCCCATTTTAATTCAAATTTTCCCCCCCAATTTTTTCCATTTTTAACCCATTTTAATTCCCATTTTTCCCCAATTTCCCCCCACTTTAATTCAAATTTTCCCCCAATTTTTTCCATTCTTAACCCATTTTTAATTCCCATTTTTCCCCAATTCCCCCACTTTAATTCAAATTTTCCCCCCAAATTTTCCCAATTTTTTCCATTCTTAACCCATTTTTAATTCCCATTTTTCCCCAATTTCCCCCCACTTTAATTCAAGTTTTCCCCCCCAAATTTTCCCAATTTTTTCCATTATTAACCCATTTTTAATTCCCCATTTTTCCCCGTTTTCCCCCCATTTTTATCCCCATTTTTAACCCGTTTTTCCCCGGCCCCGCCCCCAGGTGCTGCTGGCCTCGTTCCTATTGGCCGCCGTGGCTGTCAATCACCTCCTGCCCGGGCTGGGCGTGGCCGCGGCGCTGGCGCTGGGGGGAGGGGCTTGTGGGGGGCGGGGCCTACGGGAACGCCTTCAGCAACCTGGGAGAGCAGGTCAGTGACCTTTGACCCCCGAGTGACCCCGAGTGACCCTGAGTGACCACTGAGTGACCCCTGAGTGACCACTGAGTGACCCCTGAGTGACCCCTGAGTGACCCCTGAGTGACCCTGAGTGACCAATGAGTGACCAATGAGTGACCAATGAGTGACCCCTGAGTGACCAATGAGTGACCAATGAGTGACCCCTGAGTGACCCTGAGTGACCCCTGAGTGACCACTGAGTGACCAATGAGTGACCCCTGAGTGACCCTGAGTGACCCCTGAGTGACCACTGAGTGACCCCTGAGTGACCAATGAGTGACCCGAGTGACCCTGAGTGACCACTGAGTGACCCCTGAGTGACCAATGAGTGACCACTGAGTGACCCCGAGTGACCAATGAGTGACCCCTGAGTGACCCGAGTGACCCCTGAGTGACCCCTGAGTGACCACTGAGTGACCAATGAGTGACCAATGAGTGACCACTGAGTGACCACTGAGTGACCCCTGAGTGACCCCTGAGTGACCACTGAGTGACCCCTGAGTGACCACTGAGTGACCACTGAGTGACCCTGAGTGACCCCCTGAGTGACCCTGAGTGACCCCCTGAGTGACCCCTGAGTGACCAATGAGTGACCACTGAGTGACCACTGAGTGACCAATGAGTGACCAATGAGTGACCAATGAGTGACCAATGGGTGACCACTGACCAATGAGTGACCCCTGAGTGACCCCTGAGTGACCTCTGACCCCGCGTGGCCGCTGTCCGCAGGTGCCCCTCCCCCGGCGGCCGCTGGCCATCGCTGTGGTCACTCTGGGGGCCGAAGTCGCCATCGCCGCGGCCGGAGGGGCCGGAATGGGGGCGCACAGCGGCGTTCTGCGGCCGGGGAAGTGACCGCGGAGTGACCACTGAGTGACCACGGAGTGACCACTGACCATGGAGTGACCTCTGAGTAACCACTGACCATGGAGTGGCCACTGAGTGACCACAAAGTGACCATTGAGTGACCCATGGAATGGCTTTGAATTGACCCCTGAGTGACCATTGGAAGTGACCGCTGAGTGACCATTGAATGACCCCAGAGTGACTTTTGGAGTGACCACTGAGTGACCACTGAGTGACCAAAGAGTGACCACGGAGTGACCACTGACCATGGAGTGACCTCTGAGTGACCGCGGAGTGACCACAGAGTGACCACAAAGTGGCCATTGAGTGACCATTGAGTGACCACTGGATTGGCCAATAAGTGACCACAGAGTGACCACTGAGTGACCACTGGATTGAGCTTGGAGTGACCACTGAGTGACCACAGAGTGACCACTGAGTGACCACTGAATGACCCCAGAGTGACTTTTGGAGTGACCACTGAGTGACCACAAAGTGACCCCTGGGTTGGCCTGGAAGTGACCATGAACTGACCACTGAGTGACCACTGAGTGACCACTGAGTGATCCTTGTCCTGGTCATTGAGTGACCATTGAGTGACCCTGGGAGTGACCATTGGATTGGCCTTGGAGAGACCACAGAGTGACCACAGAGTGACCACAGAGTGACCGCTGAATTGGTACTGGAGTGACCACAGAGTGACCATTGAATGATCCTGAAAGTGACCATTGAGTGACCACTGAGTGACCGCTGGATCGGCCTTGGAGTGACCACTGAGTGACCACAAAGTGACCAGTGACCACTGAGTGACCATCGACCTCCCTGAGTGACCACCGAGTGACCACTGGATTGGCCTTGGAGTGACCACTGAGTGACCACTGAGTGACCATGGAGTGACCACTGACCAGTGAGTGGCCACTGAGTGACCACTGGGCTCTGAGTGACCACTGAGTGACCACGAGTGACCACTGACCAGTGAGTGCCCAATGAGTGACCACTGAGTGACCACTGAGTGACCACTGAGTGACCACGAGTGACCACTGAGCTGTGAGTGACCACGCAGTGACCACTGGATTGGCCTTGGAGTGACCACAAAGTGACCCCTGAGTGACCCTTGGAGTGACCACAAGTGACCCCTGAGTGACCCTTGGAGTGACCACAAAGTGACCATGGAGTGACCACTGGAATGGCCTTGGAGTGACCACTGAGTGACCACTGAGTTTTAGAGGGAAAAAACGGAATTTTGGAGTTTAAAAAAAAAAAATTGGAATTTTTGGGTGGAGAAATTCAAAATTTGGGGGGGGGGGTAAAAAAATTGAATTTTTGTTGGGGGGGGGGGGATGAGATTTTAGAGGATAAAAAAAAAATGAATTTTTTTTGGAGAAAAAAAATTGAATTTTAGGGAGGAAAAAAGGAATTTTGGTAAAAAAAAAAAAAAAAAAAACAAAAAAAACAAAATTTAAGAGTAAAAACTTGAATTTTAGGGAGGAAAAAGGGAATACTGGTAAAAACAAAAAAAAAAAAAAAAACAAGTTTAGGGGTAAAAATATGAATTTTAGAAGGAAAAAGTGGATTTTAAACGGAAAAATGGAATTTAGAAAGGAAATAAAAAATATTTTTTAAGAATTCGGTGGTTTTGTGTAAAATTTTCGGGTTTAGGGAATAAAAAAAGGGAATTTTGGGGGAAAAAAGCCAATTTGGGGCAAAATAAATCAATTTTATATGAAAAGTCTTTAATTTGGGGTGGAAAATTCCAAATTTGGATTTAAAAAGAATCAATTTGGGAATGAAAAATAGAATTTTGGTTAAAAATTTTGCATTTGTGGCCCAAAATTTCACAATTTGGGGCAAAAAAAATTGCAATTTTGGGTTAAAAATTAAATTTTGCAATTCAAACGTCAATTATTGGAAAAAATTTAATTTGGGTCAAAATTCATAAATTTTGGGTCCAAAATTGCAATTTTGGGTCAAAATTTCTGGATTTGGTGCCAAAACTCCCAATTTTGGGAAATGAAAAATCTCAATTTTAGGTTAAAAATATCAAATTAATTAAAAAATTAAAAATTTGGGGCAAAATTTTCAAACTTGGGTGAAAACTTCTCAATTTTGGGGTCAAAATGTTTCAATTTTGTGTCAAAAATTTGAATTTCGGGTCAAAAAATCCCAAATTCTGATCAAAACCCCCCCAAATCCCCGCCTGGGCGTGGCCATGATGTCATCGCCTCTTAGCCCCGCCCCTCCTCCCCATCCAATCCCAAGCCCTCCCTATAAAAAGTGGGCGGAGCCTTTTTTTTCCCACACACAATATTTTTTTATTGGTCGGCCCCGCCCGGCCCCTCCCCCTCCCCCCCGTTTGGGGGGCGGGGCTTGAAGGGGAAATGGGCGGAGCTTGGGGAGGGTGGGGAGGGGTTTGTGGGCGGGTTTGTTTGGCCCCTCCCCCTCACCAGCCCTGGCTGCCCCCGGGGGTCCCGTCCAGGGGTGGGGGAGGGGCGGGGGCGGGGCTTGGGGAGGGGGCGGGGCAGCCGGAACCTGCGGGAAAAGGGGGAGGGGGAAAGAGAGAAAAAAAAAAGGGGGCGGGGTCACAGATTGCCCCTCCCCCAAACCCTTTAATCCCTCCACCTTTTTAGCCACTCCCCCCATTTAAGCCCCTCCCATTTATCCCCTCCCTTTTAGCCCTCCCCTTTTTAAAACCCCACCCCTTTAGCCCTCCCCTCCATGTTGGCCCCTCCCCATCTTTGATCCCCCTCCATGTTGGCCCCTCCCCATCTTTGAACCCTTCCTCCTCCCTTTAGCCCCTCCCCTTCCTCTTGCCCCTCCCTCACCCCTTTAGCTCCTCCCCCTCCCTTTTAGCCCCTCCCACCATTTAACCCTACCTCTTTAGCCCCTCCTCCACCATTTTAGCTCCTCCCCCTTCCCTTTTAGCTCCTCCCCCCTATCCTTTGGCCCCTCCCCCACATTTCTAGCCCTGGTTTTGGCCCCTCCCCCTCCCTTTTAGCCCCTCCCCCGTTTTAGCCCCTCCCCTTTTTAGCCACTCCCCCTTAACCTTTACTCTCAAGCCCCTCCCCCTCTTTGTGACCTCTCCCTGCAGGCCCCTCCCCCACACTGACCACGCCCACTGGCCACGCCCACTGGCCACGCCCCCCCCCCCACTCTTTCCTGCCCCCAAATGACCACAAAGCCCCAATTTCCACTGACCTCTGACCTCTGTGGCCACGCCCACTGACCTCTGACCCCCTCCCTGAGTGACCACTGACCACACCCACTGACCACTGCCCTCTCTGGCCACGCCCAGTAACCACACCCATTTAGGCCACACCCCCACAGCCTCTTTACCGCCCCCTATTGGCCACAGTTCATTCCTGCCCCTCACCAAGTGACCACTGACCCCTGACCCCTGCATGAGTGACCACTGACCCCTCCCACTGACCCCTGACCCCTCCCACTGACCCCTGACCACACCCACTGACCACACCCACTGACCCCTGACCATACCCACTGTCCACTGACCCCTCCCACTGACCCCTCCCACTGACCACTAACCCCTGACCACACCCACTGACCACTGACCACACCCACTGACCCCTCCCACTGACCACTAACCCCTGACCACACCCACTGACCACTGACCCCTCCATGAGTGACCACTGACCCCTCCCACTGACCACTGACCACACCCACTGACCATTGACCCCTCCCACTGACCACTGACCCCTCCATGAGTGACCACTGACCACACCCACTGACCCCTGACCACACCCACTGACCATTGACCCCTCCTACTGACCACTGACCACACCCACTGAGCATTGACCCCTCCTACTGACCACTGACCACACCCACTGACCCCTCCCACTGACCACACCCACTGACCCCTCCCACTGACCACTGACCCCTCCCACTGACCAATGACCCCTCCCACTGACCACTGACCCCTCCCACTGACTTCTGACCACGCCCCCACTGACCACTACCCAAGCCCCATGACCACACCCTCTTTAGCCACGCCCCCAAAGGTATTTACTGCCCCCCCCCCAAGTGGCCCCAATCTCCCCTCCCTCACTGACCACTGACCAAACCCCTCCCTGAGTGACCTCTGACCCCTCCCCGAGTGACCGCCGGCCCCTCCCCCTGCCCCCGCCGGCCCCTCCCCCACCTCTGGGCGTGGCCTGGCCGCGGGGGGCGGGGCCGTGCACGCGCAGGTGGTCGCTGACGTAGGCGGCGCTGAGCAGCTTCCGCAGACGTGGCACGGCACCTTGTCCTCGTGGCGCACGGCGTGGGCGCGCAGCCGGTCACGCGTGGCGAACGCCGCCTCGCACGTCTGCCGGACACTCGAGCGGTCACTCGGTCAGCACAGTGGCCGAGGGGTCACTCAGGGGGTCGAGGGGTCACTCGGGGGGGTCAAAGGGTCGTTCGGGGCTTGTCTGGGGCCACCCGGGTCGTTTGGAGGGTCAAGGAGTCAGGCAGGGGTCACTCAGGTGGTCAAGGGGTCACTCAGGTGGTCAAGGGGTCAGTTGGGGTCATCAGAGTGGTCAAGGGTCACTCTGGTGGTCAAGGGGTCGCTCAGGTGGTCAAGGGGTCATTTGGAGTGGCCGAGGGGTCACTCAGGGGTCAAAGGGTCGTTCGGGGCTTGTCTGGGGCCACCCGGGTCGTTTGGAGGGTCAAGGAGTCAGGCAGGGTCACTCAGGTGGTCAAGGGGTCACTGAGGGGTCATCGGAGTGGTCAAGGGTCACTCAGGTGGTCAAGGGGTCACTCAGATGTCATTGGAGTGGTCAAGGGGTCAGTTGGGGTCATTGGAGTGGCCGAGGGTCACTCGGGGGGGTCGAGGGGTCACTCGGGGGGGTCAAAGGGTCGTTCGGGTCGTTTGGAGGGTCAAGGAGTCAGGCAGGGGTCACTCAGGTGGTCAAGGGGTCACTCAGGTGGTAAAGGGGTCACTGAGGGGTCATCGGAGTGGTCAAGGGGTCACTCAGGTGGTCAAGGGGTCACTCAGGCGGTCAAGGGGTCAGTTGGGGTCATCGGAGTGGTCAAGGGGTCACTCAGGGGTGGTTTGGGTGGTCAAATGGTCAGTCAGGTGGTCAAGGGGTCACTGAGGGGTCATTGGAGTGGTCAAGGGGTCACTCAGGTGGTCAGGGGGTCATTGGAGTGGCCCGAGGGGTCATTTGGGGGGTCAAAGGGTCGTTCGGGTCGTTTGGAGGGTCAAGGAGTCAGGCAGGGGTCACTCAGGTGGTCAAGGGGTCACTGAGGGGTCATCGGAGTGGTCAAGGGGTCACTCAGGCGGTCAAGGGGTCGGTTGGGGTCATCGGAAGTGGTCAAGGGGTCACTCAGGTGGTCAAGGGGTCACTCAGGCGGTCAAGGGGTCAGTTGGGGTCACTGGAGTGGTCAAGGGGTCACTCAGGGGTGGTTTGGGTGGTCAAATGGTCAGTCAGGTGGTCAAGGGGTCACTGAGGGGTCATTGGAGTGGTCAAGGGGTCACTCTGGTGGTCAAGGGGTCATTGGAGTGGCCGAGGGGTCATTTGGGGGTCAAAGGGTCATTCGGGGCCTGTCTGGGGCCACCCGGGTCGTTTGGAGGGTCAAGGAGTCAGGCAGGGGTCACTCAGGTGGTCAAGGGGTCACTCAGGGGTCAGGGGTCACTCAGGGGTCAGGGGGTCAGTCAGGAGTCATTGGAGTGGTCAAGGGGTCACTGAGGGTCATTCGGGTGGTCAAGGGGTCACTCAGGGCTTGGTTGGGGTCACTCAGTGGGATCAGTTTGGGGTCGCTCATTTGAGGGATCAAGGGGTCACCCGGTGGTCACCCAGTGGTCACTCAGTGGTCACCCAGTGGTCACTCAGTGGTCACTGAGGGGTCACTCAGGGGTGGTTTGGGGGCTCAAAACGTCACTCGGGGGTTGTTCGAGTGGTCAAAGGGTCATTTAGGGGTGTTTGGGGTCACTCAGGCGGTCAAGGGGTCACTCAGGTGGTCAAGGGGTCACTCAGGGCTCACTGGAGCGGTCAAGGGGTCACTCAGATGTCATTGGAGTGGTCAAGGGGTCAGTCAGGGGTGGTTTGGGTGGTCAAATGGTCAGTCAGGTGGTAAAGGGGTCACTGAGGGGTCACTCAGGCGGTCAAGGGGTCACTCAGGTGGTCAAGGGGTCAGTTGGATCATTGGAGTGGTCAAAGGGTCATTTGGGGTTTGTTTGGGGGTCACTCGGGTCATTTGGAGGGTCAAGGAGTCAGTCAGGGGTCACTCAGGTGGTCAAGGGGTCACTCAGGGGTCATTCAAGTGGTCACTAAGGGTCGTTCAGGTGGTCAAGGGGTCACTCAGTGGGATCAGTTTGGGGTCACTCATTTGAGGGATCAAGGGGTCACTCAGGGGTCACTCAGGTGGTCAAGCGGTCACTCAGGGGTCACTCAGGGGTCACTCAGGGGTCATTGAGTGGTCAAGGGGTCGCTCAGGGGTTGGTTGGGGTCACTCAGGGGTCACTCAGGTGGTCAAGGGGTCAGTTCATGGTGTGGTCAGTGGGCGTGGTCAGTGGGTGTGGTCAGTTGATGGGCATGCTTGATGGGCGTGGTCAGTTGGTGGGCGTGGTCGGTGGGCATGGTCAGGTACCAGTGGGCGTGGTCAGTGGGCGTGGTCACTCGGTGGGTGTGGTGAGTGGGCGTGGCCTCACCTGGCACTTGAACGGCCGCTCGGTGGAGTGAACCTGCCGGACGTGGCTGTTGAGGTGGTCCGGCCTGCGGAGTGACCAGCGGTGACCAACGGTGACCAACGGTGACCAATGGCGGCCAGCAGTGACCAATGGTGACCAACGGTGACCAATGGTGACCAACGGTGACCAATGGTGACCAACGGCGACCACCGGTGTGGCCAGTGACTGACCAGTGGTGACCAATGGCGGCCAGCAGTGACCAATGGTGACCAACGGTGACCAATGGTGACCAGCGGTGACCACCGGTGTGACCAGTGACTGACCAGTGGTGACCAATGGTGATCAGCAGTGACCAGCAGTGACCAATGGTGACCAATGGTGACCAGCGGTGACCACTGGTGTGGCCAGTGACTAACCAGCGGTGACCAGTGGTGACCAATGGCGGCCAGCAGTGTGGCCACTCGCTGACCAGCGCCACCAGTGACCAGGACGATGTCCCCAAGCCCCACCAGTCCCACCATGACCCCAACGACCCCAATGGCCGTTGTGACCCAACGATGACCCCAAACCCCACCGTGACCCAATGACCGCCATGACCACAACCCAACGATGACCCAACCACCACCATGACCCAATGACCACCACAATCAAGATCCAATGATGACCAAGAGCCACCGTGACCCCAAACCTCATCATGACCAAGACCCACCAGCCTCCACGTGACCAAGACCCAAAACCCCACCATGACCACAACCCAAAGATGATCCCAAACCCTCCATGACCCCAAGACCTACCATGACCAAGTCCACCATGGTCCAACAACCCAACGATGACCTCAAACCCCTCCATGACCAAGACCCACCATGACCCAATGACAACCATGACCCAACGATGACACCAAGTCCCACCAATCGCACCATGACCAAGACCCACCATGATCCAGACCCAGCATGATCCAATGACCACCATGACCCAACAATGACCCCGAGATCCACCACAACCATGACCCACCATGACCCAACAACCCAATGATGACCTCAAACCCCACCATGACCAAGACCCACCACGACCCAATGACCACCATGACCTAACAATGATCCCAAAGCCCACCGTGACCAACACCCACCATGACCCAAACCCCACTGTGACCCAGTAACGGCCACAACCCAACGATGTCCCCAAACTCCACCATGACCATGACCCACCATGACCCAATGACCACCATGACCCACCATGACCCTAAGAACCACCATGACCCAATGACCACCATGACCCAACGATGACCCAAATCCCACCATGAACAAAACCCACCAGGACCCAATGACCACCATGACCCAACGACCACCATGACCCAACGATGACCTCAAACCCCACCATGACCAAGACCCACCATGACCTAAACCCAATGATGATGACCCCGAACTCCAACAGGACCAAGACCCACCACGACCCCAAGACCCACCATGACCCAACGATGACCCCAAACCTCATCATGACCAAAACCCTCCATGACCAAGACCCACCACAACCCAACGATGACCCCAAACCCCACCACAACCAAGACCCACCATGACTCAATGACCATCACACCCAATGATGACCCCAAACCCCACCATGAACAAAACCGACCAGGACCCAATGACCATCATGACCCAACAACGACCCCAAACCCCACCATGATCCAATGACCACCATGACCCAACAATGACCTCAAACCCCACCACGAACAAAACCCACCAGGACCCAATGACCATCACACCCAATGATTACCCCAAACCCCACCATGACCAAGACCCACCATGACCCAACGATGACCCCAAACCTCATCATGACCAAAACCCTCCATGACCAAGACCCACCACAACCCAACGATGACCCCAAACCCCCCCGCGTCCCACCTGGAGAAGCTCTTGCCGCAGTGCCCGCAGGCGTAGGGCTTGTGCACGTGGCCCTGGTGGGAGCGCACGTGCGACGCCATCCTGTCCTTGCGCTTGAAGCGCTGCTGGCACACGGGGCACTGGAAGGGCCTCTCGTCCGTGTGCGACAGCCGGTGCCGCTTCAGGTGGTACACGTCGCGGAACGCCTTCCCGCACGTGTCGCACGCGTGGCTCTTCCTCGCCGCCGCCGCCGCCGCCGCCGCCGTCCTCTTGGCCGCCGCCGCGCCGCCGTCGTCGCCCCCCGCCGCGCCCTCCTCGCCCTGGGGGGCGTCCAGGAGCTCCTGGGGGAGGGGCAGCAGGGTGGGGGAGGGGCGGGGGGCGCGCTTGGCGGCGGCGCCGGGGACGCCGTGCGTGGCCTGGTGGCGCCGCAGGTTGTAGCCGTTCTTGAACTCCTTGGCGCACAGCCCGCACACGTACGGGGCGCCCTTGCCCTTCCGCGACGACGACGTCACCGACGACGACGTCACCGGCGAGGTCGCCGACGGCGATGACGTCATTGTTGTTGTGGTCTCGGGTTTGAGGGGGGAGGGGTCGATGGTGGGGGGAGGGGGAGGGGCGGGAGGGGGGGGAGGGTCGGGGGTGGGGGGCGGAGGGGGGAGGGGCAGGAGATCGACGGGGAGGGGGGAGGGGGGAGGGGGTGGAGGGGGAGGGGCGGCGGCGGCCTGGGGGGGGGAGGGGAGAGAGAGAGAGAGAGCAGTGTGAACCAGTATGGACCAGTACAAACCAGTCTGAACTGGTATAGATCAGTATAAACCAGTATGGACCAGTACAAACCGGTTTGGACTGGTATAGATCAGTTTAAACCAGTATGGACCAGTACAAACCGGTTTGGACTGGTATAGATCAGTATAAACCAATATGGACCAGTACAAACCGGTTTGGACTGTATAGATCAGTTTAAACCAGTATGGACCAGTACAAACCGGTTTGGACTGGTATAGATCAGTTTAAACCAGTATGGACCAGTACAAACCAGTTTGGACTGGTATAGATCAGTATAAACCAGTATGGACCAAGTATAAATCACTTTGGACTGGTATAAACCGGTTTGGAATGGTATGGGATTGATATGGACCAGTATAAACCAGTTTGGACTGGCTTGGACTAGTATGGACCAGTATAAACCAGTCTGGAGTGGTATGGACCAGTATAAACCGGTTTGGATCAGTATAAACCAGTTTGGACTGGTATGGACTGGTATAGATCGGTATATACCGGTTTGGATTCGTATAGACCCGTATAAACCAGTCCGGACCAGTTTAGACCCAGCATGGACCAGTATAAACCAGTCTGGATCAGTATGAACCAGTTTGGACTGGTACAGATCAGTATAAACCAGTATGGACCAGTATAAACCAGTTTGGATCAGCATAAACCAGTTTGGACTAGTATGGACCAGTCTGGATCAGTACAAACCACTTTGGAGCGCTGTGGACCAGTATGGACCAGTATGAACCAGTGTGGACCACTATGGATCAACACAAGCCAGTCTGGACCAGTATAAACCAGTTTGGATCAATATAAATCGGTTTGGATCTGTATAAACCAGTTTGGACTGGTACGGACCAGTTTAGACCCAGTATAGACCAATATACACCAATATGGAGTGGTATAAACCAGTATAGACCAGTTTGGACCAGTAAGAACCAGTATGGACCAGTATAAACCAGTACAGGTCAGTATGGACCAGTAAAACCAGTAACAGACCAGTAACACCAGTACGGACCAGTAAAACCAGTACGGACCAGTAAAACCAGTAACAGGAGCCACAGCAGGGTCCCCATCACTCCAGTGCCCCCAGTAACAGCTCCCAGTGCTCCCAGTACAGAGTGACACCGGTGTCCCCATCACGCCCAGTGCCACCAGTGCCACCAGTGCTCCCAGTAACAGCTCCCAGTGCTCCCAGTACAGAGTGACACTGCTGTCCCCATCACGCCCAGTGCCACCAGTGCCACCAGTGCTCCCAGTATCGTCACCCTCAGCCTTCCCAGTGCTCCCAGTAACAGCTCCCAGTTACACCAGTGCCACCAGTACAGGGCAACACTGCTGTCCCCATCATCCCCAGTGCTCCCAGTGCCACCAGTAACAGCTCCCAGTGCTCCCAGTACAGAGCCACACCAGTGTCCCCATCCCGCCCAGTGCCACCAGTGCCACCAGTGCTCCCAGTAACAGCTCCCAGTGATCCCAGTGCTCCCAGTAACAGCTCCCAGTGCCACCAGTGCTCCCAGTAACAGCTCCCAGTGCTCCCAGTGCTCCCAGTAACAGCTCCCAGTGCCACCAGTGCTCCCAGTAACAGCTCCCAGTGCTCCCAGTGATCCCAGTGCTCCAGTAACAGCTCCCAGTAACAGCTCCCAGTGATCCCAGTGATCCCAGTGCTCCCAGTAACAGCTCCCAGTAACAGCTCCCAGTAACAGCTCCCAGCGCTCCCAGTAACAGCTCCCAGTGATCCCAGTGCTCCCAGTAACAGCTCCCAGTGCTCCCAGTAACAGCTCCCAGTGCTCCCAGTAACAGCTCCCAGTGCTCCCAGTGCTCCCAGTAACAGCTCCCAGTGCTCCCAGTGATCCCAGTGCTCCCAGTAACAGCTCCCAGTAACAGCTCCCAGTAACAGCTCCCAGTAACAGCTCCCAGTAACAGCTCCCAGTGCTCCCAGTATAGAATGACACTGCTGTCCCCATCCCGCCCAGTGCCACCAGTGCTCCCAGTACCACCACCCTCAGCCTTCCCAGTGCTCCCAGTAACAGCTCCCAGTGCTCCCAGTAACAGCTCCCAGTACAAAGCGACCCAGTGTCTCCATCACCCCCAGTGTCACCAGTGCTCCCAGTGCCACCAGTAACAGCCCCCAGTGCTCCCAGTACAGACACACACCAGTGCCTCCGTCACGTCCAGTGCTCCAGTAACACCAGTAACAGCACCCTCATCCCTCCCAGTGCTCCCAGTAACAGCTCCCAGTGCTCCCAGTATGGAGCGACATCGCTGTCCCCATCACGCCCAGTGTCACCAGTGCCACCAGTGCCACCAGTAGCAGCTCCCAGTGCTCCCAGTGCTCCCAGTGCTCCCAGTGCTCCCAGTACAGAGCGACACCGCTGCCCCCATCATTCCCAGTGCTCCCAGTATGACCAGTAACAGCTCCCAGTGCCACCAGTGCTCCCAGTACAAACCCACACCAGCGTCCCCATCCCTCCCAGTGCTCCCAGTGCTCCCAGTATAGAAGAACACCAGCGTCCCCATCCCTCCCAGTGCTCCCAGTGCTCCCAGTCCGGCCCCACCCCGCTGTCCCCACCCCCCCCAGTGCCACCCCCACCCCTCCCAGTCCCTCCCAGTCCCTCCCAGTGCCCCCAGTCCGAGCCTCCCTCCCCCCCCCATCCCCCCCAAAACAGCCCCACCCCCCTCCCCCCCTCCCCCCCCAGCGCTCCCAGTCCGATCCCCCCCCCATCCCCTCCCCCACCCCACCCCTCCCCCACCCCATCAGCGCCGCCCCTCCCCCCACCTGGAAGATGAAGCTGCTCCAGTTCGCGGGGTCCATCTCGCGACAGTCGCGACCGAATCGCGACCGAATCGCGGCCGGGGAGGAGGAGGAGGAGGAGGAGGGGGAGGGGGAGGGGGTGGGGGAGGGGTGGGGGGATCGGGTGGGGGGAGGGGCGGGGGGCTCTGAGGGAGGGGGGGGAGGGAGAGCGGCGTGAGGGGAGAGGTGGGCGGGGCCTCGCTGAGGGGGCGTGGTCGGTAGAGAGGCGTTGATTGGACGCGGCGCGCCCGCGGCGGGCGATGATTGGGCGGGGCGATGTTCGCCACGCCTCCTTTCCCCCCTCAGGGGAAGCCACGCCCACCGCGGGTTTCCCGCCCTGCCGCCGCTCCCGCGCGCCACAAAATGGAGGCGGCCGCGCGCCCCCCGAGCCCCTCAGGAAAGGAGGGCGCTGATTGGTCAGGACACGCCCATGAGGAGGGGAGGAACCAATCAGAACGCAGCGCGGCGGAGGCGCCATGTTGGGAAGAGCGTTGTCATGGCAACCGCGCTGATTGGTTGACCAGGAGAACAAAGCCCCGCCCCCTCATCAATAAAGCCACGCCCTGTTGATTAATTGGTTATTAATTAATTATTCATGGCGCTCCCGCGGTGTCGTGGCCACGCCCTGCCCATGGCTCCGCCCCCGTTACGCCAGGCCACGCCCACTGTCGCCGTTTTCCCGCCTTTTTTCCCTCCCCTCAAGAGCCGCCGCCATTTTGAGCCCCCCCGGCCCCTCCCGCAACGGCGCCAAAACCGCTCGAAATTCACCCAAAACTTCACTCAAAATTCACCAAAAAATCACCAAAAATTGACTTAAATCCCAAAAATCCTCACCGGCATCCCTTACAAAGGGTTTTGATCACAAAATTCCTCTTTTGTGAGTGAAAAATCAGCTTTTTCCTACCAAATCCGCTTTTTTTTACCCCAAACCCCACATTTTTATCCCTAAATCAACATTTTTTAGCCCCAAATTCCCCTTTTTTTACCACAAAAGATACATTTTTTATCTCAAAATCCACTTTTTTCGACCCAAATTCCACTTTTCCCCCTCAAAATGTGATTATCTCCCACCAAATCTTTCTTTTTTTCCCATAAATTCACATTTTGTTTCCTCATATTCCCTTTTTCTCCCCCCAGAAATTCACAATTTTCCCCAAATTTGACTTTTTGTTCCCCAAAATTCACCTTTTCCCCCTAAAATTCATCTTTTCCTTCCAAAAATCCGTATTTTATTACCTTTTCTTCCCTAAAAATTCTCATTTTTCTTCAAAAAATTCCCTTTTTCCTCACAAAATCCAAAATCCCACAAAAGTTCACTTTTTCCCACCTAAAATCCACCTTTTTTTCCCCCCAAATTCACATTTTGTTCCCAAAATTTTATTTTTCTCTCACCAAAATCCAGATTTTTTATTTAAAAATCCCCTTTCCCCAAAATTCCCCCCAAATCCACCTTTTTTCCTAAAAAAATTCCATTTTCTCACCCCAAATCCATCATTTTTCCGCCATTTTTTTCCGAAAATTTCCAATTTGTGAAAATATTTAGGAACTTTTGGGGGAAATCTTAGGAATTTTATGAAATTTTGGGGTTCCTATCCCAATTTTGGGCGTTTTTAATGGATTTTTTTACATTTTAGAAGGGAATTACAGGATTTTTTTAAATTTGGGGGAATTTTCGAGCTGTGGGCGGAGCTTCACATAAGCCCCACCCACAGACCCACCCATTACCATATATGGAAATATTTTGGATTATTTTATTGCAATTTGTGGAGTTTTAAAAAGTTTTTTAGATCAGAAATTTCAGGATTTTGGGGAAAGTTTGGGGAAATTTTGGGATTCAGGCCCAGGGGCGGAGCCTGGGCTGAAGCCCCGCCCACATCCCCACCCACTTCTATATATGGGCATTTTCTGGGTGGTTTAATGGGATTTTTTTGTATTTTTAATGAGAAATTTTGGGGAAATTTCAGGGAATTTTAGAGTTCACACAAAGGGGCGGAGCCTCCACCAAAGCCACGCCCACAGTCCCGCCCACTTCCATATATGAGCATATTCTGGGTGTTTTTAATGGGATTTTTTAATTTTTGGTGTAGAAATTCCGGGATTTTTTGGGGGAATTTCGGGGATTCAGGCCCAGGGGCGGAGCCTCCACCAAAGCCACGCCCACAACCACACCCACTTCCATATATGGGCATGTTTCAGGTGTTTTTAATGGCATTATTTTTTATTTTTGGGGTAGAAATTCCGGGATTTTTTGGGGAATTTCGGGGATTCAGGCCCAGGGGCGGAGCCTCCACCAAAGCCACGCCCACAACCACACCCCCTTCCATATATGGGCATGCTTTGGGTGTTTTTAATGGGAGTTTCTTTAATTTTTGGGGTAGAAATTCCGGGATTTTTTTGGGGAATTTCGGGGATTCAGGCCCAGGGGCGGAGCCTGCGCCGGAGCTCCGCCCACAGCAGCTGCCGCTCCCTCCTGGCCCCGCCCAGCGCCCCGCGGTCTCGGCCGCTCGCCGCGCCAGGTACGGGATCGTCACCTCGGGGGGACCCAGAGCCACCGACTTGTACACGGGGAGACCCCCGGCCCCTGCCGGACACGCCCGGGGTCACCCGGGGTCAGGGGTCACGCGGGGGTCACGCGGGGGTCACGCAGGGGTCCACTTTAAAGGGATTTTGGGGGGGATTTTTGGGGATTGGGGTCACCTGTGGTCACTCAGGGGTCACTCAGGGTTGCTCAAGGGTCATTTGGGGTCATTAGGGGTCATTTAAGGGGAATTTGGGGGGATTTTTTTTTTTTTTTTTTTTTTTTTTTTTTTTCGGGGGATTTGGGGTCACTTGTGGTCACTCAGGGGTCACTCAAGGTCAGTTTGGGGTCATTTGGGGTCATTTAAGGGGAGTTTTGGGGGAATTCTTTTGGATTTTTTTGGATTTGGGGTCACTCGGGGTCACTCAGGGTCACTCAGGGTCACTCAGGGTCAGTTTGAGGTGGATTTTCGGGGAATTTTTGGGGGATTTTGGGGCATTTTTTAGGGATTTTTGGGGGGTTTTGGGGATTTGGGGTCACTTGTGGTCATTCAGGGGTCACTCAGGGTCAATTTGGGGTCATTTGGGGTCATTTGGGGATTTGGGGTCATTTAAGGGGAATTTTTGGGGATTTTTTTGGGTTTTTTGGGATTTGTGGTCCCCTGTGGTCACTCGCAGGTCATTAATGGTCACTCAGGGGTCAGGGGTCACTCAGGGTCACTCAGGGGTCACTCAGGGTCACTCAGGGGTCACTCAGGGGTCACACAGGGTCACTCAGGGTCACTCAGAGTCAGTTTGAGGTGGATTTTAGGGGGAATTTTGGGGATTTTTGGGGTTTTGGGGTTTTTTTTGGTTTTTTTGGGGGGATTTTGGGTCACTGGTCACTCAGGGGTCATGTGGGGTCATTTGGGGTCACTCAGGGTCAGTTTGGGGTCATTTGGGGTCATTTAAGAGGGTTTTGGGGGATTTGGGGTCATCTGTGGTCAGTCATTGGTCAGTCATTGGTCAGTCATTGGTCACTCAGGGTCACTCAGCGGTCACTCCGTGGTCACTCAGTGGTCACTCAGTGGTCACTCGGGTCAGTGGTCACTGTGGTCACTCATTGGTCACTCAGGGGTCACTCCGTGGTCACTCAGTGGTCACCCTGTGGTCACTCAGTGGTCAGTGGTCACTCCGTGGTCACTCAGTGGTCACTCATTGGTCACTCATTGGTCACTCAGTGGTCACTCAGTGGTCACCCATTGGTCACTCAGTGGTCACTCAGTGGTCACTCAGCGGTCACTCAGCGGTCACTCAGTGGTCACTCAGTGGTCACTCGGGTCAGTGGTCACTGTGGTCACTCATTGGTCACTCAGGGTCACTCAGCGGTCACTCAGTGGTCACTGTGGTCACCCATTGGTCACTCAGGGGTCACTCCGTGGTCACTCATTGGTCACTCATTGGTCACCCATTGGTCACCCATTGGTCACCCATTGGTCACTCATTGGTCACTCAGTGGTCACCCATTGGTCACCCATTGGTCACTCAGTGGTCACTCAGTGGTCACCCCATTGGTCACTCATTGGTCACTCTGTGGTCACTCACCCAGGGCCAGGCTCAGGTGCTCTCCCATCCCCTGCAGTTGCCCGAAGCAAACGGAGCCGGGCGGGACCCGGGACAGCCTGGGGGGGAATTTGGGGTCAAATCCGGCCATTTTGGGGTTTTGCAAAATTCACCCCCAAACTGACCCAAAATCAGCCCAATACTGACCCAAAATCAGCCCAAAATCAATCCAAAATTACCCCCAAATCACCCCCAAATAATCCCCAAAATTACCCCAAAATTCCCCCCCAAATTAACAAAAATTAATCTAAAATTAACTCAAAATTAACCCCAAATTACCCAAAATATAAGAAAAAATTAATAAAAAAATTAACCCCAAAATTAACGAAAATTAATAAAAAATTAACAAAATACTAACACAAAATTAATAAAAAATTAATCAAAATTCAACCCAAAATTAATAAAAAAAAATCACCAAAATTAACCAGAACTTTTGCTAAGAAATGAACCCAAAATTAACAAAAATTAATAAAAATTAATAAAAAATTCCCCAGAAAATAATCAAAAATTACCCAAAGTTAATAAAATTAGCCAAAAATTAACCCATGATTTAACAGAAATTAACCCAAAATTTAACAAAAATTACCCCAAATATTGCCTAGAAAATCAAACAAAAATTCAAAAAAATTCCAAAAAAATTATACAAAAAAACCACACTTTTTTTTTTTTTAATCACAAAAAAAATCCCAATGAAATTCACAACAAATTCACAGAAAATGACCAAAAATTCACCCCCAAAAAACCCGAAAAGTTATTTAAAAATTAAAGAAAAGAATCAGGAAAAAACTACAAAAATTCCACAAAAAAACCCACAAAAAATCTCAAAAATTCTCAAAAAATTTACCAAAAAAAAAAAAAAAATCACAAAAAATCCACTAAAAAAACCACAAAAAGATCGCAAAAAATCACTGAAAAAATCAGAAAAAAATCTCAAAAAAATCCCCAAAAAAGCGCAAAAATTTCCACATTAAATTCCCCATAAATTCCCATAAAAATCGCCTCCAAAAAGCCCCAAAATTCCCATTTTTGGCCCCGTTCTCACCCCCTGACCGCAGCCAGCGCTGATTCCTCGTTGTGCGTGGCCACCATCAGGTGGCCTAAAAATAACCCCAAAAATTCACAAAAACTTTTAAAAAAATTCACAAAACCCCACAAAAATCTCAAAAGAAAAACCCACAAAAAAATCCAAAAGCTATTTCAAAAATAAAGACAAAAAACCACAAAAAATTACAAAAATTCCACAAAAAAATTCACAAAAAAAATCACAAACAACCGGCTTAAAAAATCACCGAAACCCCCATAAAAGCGGTTTTAAAATTAAACAAATTTTACAAAAATTCCCAAAAATTTGCAAAACAAAAAAAAAAAAAAAAAAAGCACCAAAAATTCACCCCAAAAAATTCTCTCCAGAATTTCATAAAAATTCACAATAAATCCACAAAATTCGCCATAAAGTCACCGGGAAAAAAATCACAAAAAAATCACAAAAAAATCACAAAAAATCCCCATGAAAATCTCCATAAATTCCCATTAAAATCTCTGTGAATTCCCATCAAAAAGCCCCAAAATTCCCATTTTTGGCGCCGTTCTCACCCGCGGAGCGCGGCCAGCGCCGATTCCTCGTTGTGCGTGGCCACCATAAGATGGCCTAAAAATAACCCCAAAAGTTCACAAAAACTTTAAAAAAAATTCACAAAAATCTCAAAAGAAAAACCCACAAAAAAATCCAAAAGCTATTTAAAAAATAAAGACAAAAAACCACAAAAAATTACAAAAATTCCACCAAAAGTTCACAAAAAATCACAAACAACCCACTTAAAAAATCACCGAAACCCCCATAAAAGCGGTTTTAAAAATTTAACAAATTTTACAAAAATTCCCAAAAATTTGCAAAACAAAAAAAAAACCAAAAAAAAAAAAGCACCAAAAATTCACCCCAAAAAATTCTCTCCAAAATTTCATAAAAATTCACAATAAATCCACAAAATTCGCCATAAAGTCACCGGGAAAAAAATCACAAAAAAATCACAAAAAAATCAGAAAAAATCCCCATGAAAATCTCCATAAATTCCCATTAAAATCTCTGTAAATTCCCATCAAAAAGCCCCAAAATTCCCATTTTTGGCGCCGTTCTCACCCCCTGAGTGCGGCCAGCGCCGATTCCTCGTTGTGCGTGGCCACCATAAGATGGCCTAAAAATAACCCCAAAAGTTCACAAAAACTTTAAAAAAAATTCACAAAAATCTCAAAAGAAAAACCCACAAAAAAATCCAAAAGCTATTTCAAAAATAAAGACAAAAAACCACAAAAAATTACAAAAATTCCACAAAAAATTCACAAAAAAATCACAAACAACCCGCTTAAAAAATCACCGAAACCCCCATAAAAGCGGTTTTAAAAATTTAACAAATTTTACAAAAATTCCCAAAAATTTGCAAAACAAAAAAAAAAAAAAAAAAAAAAAAGCACCAAAAATTCACCCCAAAAAATTCTCTCCAAAATTTCATAAAAATTCACAATAAATCCACAAAATTCGCCATAAAGTCACCGGGAAAAAAATCACAAAAAAATCACAAAAAAATCAGAAAAAATCCCCATGAAAATCTCCATAAATTCCCATTAAAATCTCTGTGAATTCCCATCAAAAAGCCCCAGAATTCCCATTTTTGGCGCCGTTCTCACCCGCGGAGCGCGGCCAGCGCCGATTCCTCGTTGTGCGTGGCCACCATGAGCGAGAGGCGCGAGCGCGGCCGGGCCCCGGCCCCGAGCAGGAGGCGCAGGCAGCGCTCGAAGCTGGGAGGGACCAAAATCACAGGAAATTCACCCAAACTTCACCCAGAAATCAGAGGAAATTCACCCAAAATTCACCCAGAAATCACAGGAAATTCACCCAAAATTCAGCCAGAAATTGGCCAAAATTCACCCAGAAATCACAGGAAATCAGCCCAAAATTCAGCCCAAAATCACAGGAAATTCACCCAAAATTCACCCAGAAATCACAGGAAATTCACCCAAAATGAGCCCAGAAATCACAGGAAATTCACCCAAAATTCACCCAGAAATCACAGGAAATCAGCCCAAAATTCAGCCCAAAATCACCGGAAATTCACCCAAAATTCACCCAGAAATCACAGGAAATTCACCCAAAATTCACCCAGAAATCACAGGAAATTCACCCAAAATTCAGCCCAAAATCAGAGGAAATTCACCCAAAATTCACCCAAAATCACAGGAAATTCACCCAAAATTCACCCAGAAATCAGAGGAAATTCACCCAAAATTCACCCAGAAATCACAGGAAATCAGCCCAAAATTCAGCCCAAAATCACAGGAAATTCACCCAAAATTCACCCAGAAATCAGAGGAAATTCACCCAAAATTCAGCCAGAAATTGGCCAAAATTCACCCAGAAATCACAGGAAATCAGCCCAAAATTCAGCCCAAAATCACAGGAAATTCACCCAAAATTCACCCAGAAATCACAGGAAATTCACCCAAAATGAGCCCAGAAATCACAGGAAATTCACCCAAAATTCACCCAGAAATCACAGGAAATCAGCCCAAATTCAGCCCAAAATCACCGGAAATTCACCCAAAATTCACCCAGAAATCACAGGAAATTCACCCAAAATTCACCCAGAAATCACAGGAAATTCACCCAAAATTCAGCCCAAAATCAGAGGAAATTCACCCAAAATTCACCCAAAATCACAGGAAATTCACCCAAAATTCACCCAGAAATCAGAGGAAATTCACCCAAAATTCACCCAGAAATCACAGGAAATCAGCCCAAAATTCAGCCCAAAATCACAGGAAATTCACCCAAAATTCACCCAGAAATCACAGGAAATTCACCCAAAATTCAGCCAGAAATTGGCCAAAATTCACCCAGAAATCACAGGAAATTCACCCAAAATTCAGCCCAAAATCAGAGGAAATTCACCCAAAATTCACCCAGAAATCACAGGAAATTCACCCAAAATTCACCCAAAATCACAGGAAATTCACCCAAAATTCACCCAGAAATCACAGGAAATTCACCCAAAATTCACCCAAAATTCACCCAGAAATCACAGGAAATTCACCCAAAATTCACCCAGAAATCACAGGAAATTCACCCAAAATTCAGCCCAAAATTGGCCAAAATTCACCCAGAAATCACAGGAAATTCACCCAAAATTCACCCAGAAATCACAGGAAATTCACCCAAAATTCAGCCCAAAATCACAGGAAATTCACCCAAAATTCACCCAGAAATCACAGGAAATTCACCCAAAATTCAGCCCAAAATCACAGGAAATTCACCCAAAATTCACCCAGAAATCACAGGAAATTCACCCAAAATGAGCCCAGAAATCACAGGAAATTCACCCAAAATTCAGCCCAAAATCACAGGAAATTCACCCAAAATTCACCCAGAAATCACAGGAAATTCACCCAAAATTCAGCCAGAAATTGGCCAAAATTCACCCAGAAATCACAGGAAATCAGCCCAAAATGAACCCAAAATTGGCCCAAATTCAACCAGAAATCAGCCCAAAATCACAGGAAATCAGCCCAAAATTCAGCCCAAAATTGGCCAAAATTCACCCAGAAATCAGAGGAAATTCACCCAAAATTCAGTCAGAAATCACAGGAAATTCACCCAAAATTCAGCCCAAAATCACATGAAATCAGCCCAAAATTCAGCCCAAAATTGGCCAAAATTCACCCAGAAATCAGAGGAAATTTACCCAAAATTCAGCCAGAAATTGGCCAAAATTCACCCAGAAATCACAGGAAATTCACCCAAAATTCACCCAGAAATCACAGGAAATTCACCCAAAATTCAGCCCAAAATCACAGGAAATTCACCCAAAATTCAGCCCAAAATTGGCCAAAATTCACCCAGAAATCAGCCCAAAATCACAAGAAATTCACCCAAAATGAGCCCAAAATTGGCCAAAATTCACCCAGAAATCGACCAAATCCCCGCCGATCCCGCGCCCCTCCCCCACCTGGCCGAGGTCTGCTCAGGTGTGTCCCAGGTGGGGGCGGGGCAGCCCCGGGCCCGGGCCCGCCCCTGCTCCTGGGCCAGGTAAGCCCCGCGCACCAACTTCACCCCGCAGCTGAGGCCGGCCCCGCCCACCTGGGCCAGGTGCGCGCGCAGGTGACGCTCGGTGTCCTGGGGGAGGGGACAGGTGACATCAGGTGTGCCCAAAGTGTGCCCAAAGTGTGCCCAGGTGTGCCCAGGTATGACCCAGGTACCCCCAGGTGTGCCCAAAGTGTGCCCAGGTGTGCCCCAGGTGAGCCCAGGTATGACCCAGGTACCCCCAGGTGAGCCCAGGTGAGCCAAGGTGAGCCCAGGTATGACCCAGGTACCCCCAGGTGTGCCCCAGGTGTGCCCAGGTGTGCCCAGGTATGACCCAGGTACCCCCAGGTGTGCCCAAAGTGTGCCCAGGTGTGCCCCAGGTGAGCCCAGGTGTGACCCAGGTACCCCCAGGTGTGCCCCAGGTGAGCCCAGGTGTGCCCAGGTATGACCCAGGTACCCCCAGGTGTGCCCCAGGTGTGCCCAGGTGAGCTCAGGTACCCCCAAGTGAGTGCACAGGTGACACTCGGTGTCCTGGGGGAGGGGACAGGTGACATCAGGTGTGCCCAAAGTGTGCCCAGGTGTGACCCAGGTGTGCCCAGGTGTGCCCAGGTGTGCCCAGGTATGACCCAGGTACCCCCAGGTGTGCCCCAGGTGAGCCCAGGTGTGCCCAGGTATGACCCAGGTAACCCCAGGTGTGCCCCAGGTGTGCCCAGGTGAGCTCAGGTACCACCAAGTGAGTGCACAGGTGACACTCGGTGTCCTGGGGGGGACAGGTGACATCAGGTGTGCCCAAAGTGTGCCCAGGTGTGACCAAAGTGTGCCCAGGTGTGACCCAGGTGTGTCCAGGTGAGCTCAGGTACCCCCAGGTGAGTGCGCAGGTGACACTCGGTGTCCTGGGGGAGGGGACAAGTGACATCAGGTGTGCCCAAAGTGTGCCCAGGTGTGCCCAGGTGTGCCCAGGTACCCCCCAGGTGTGCCCAGGTGGGCGCACAGGTGCGACTCAGTGTCCTGGGGGGGAAACAGAGGGGTCAGGTGTGACCCAGGTACCCCCAGGTGTGACCCAGGTACCCCCATGTGTGCCCAGGTACCCCAGGTGTGCCCAGGTATGACCCAAGTACCCCCAGGTGAGCGCTCAGGTGAGACTCGGTGTCCTGGGGGAGGGGACAGAGGGGACAGGTGTGCCCCAAAATGTGCCCCAGGTGTGCCCAGGTGTGCCCAGGTACCGCAAAATGTGGCTTAGGTACCCCCAGGTGTGCCCAGGTGGGGGACAAGGAGAGACAGGTGAGATCAGGTGTGCCCAGGTGTGACTAAAATACCCCCAGGTGTGCCCAGGTGTGCCCAGGTGTGCCCAGGTGTGCCCAGGTGTGCCACTCACCCTCAGGTACGCCTGCCAGGTGTGCCCAGGTGTGTTTTTACCCCCCCAGGTGTGCCCAGGTGTGCCACTCACCCTCAGGTACGCCTGCCAGGTGTGCCACACGCGGGCTCGGGGCCCGTCGCGGTTGTGCCTCCACATCAGCCCCCAGGTGAGGCAGGTGAGGGCGGGGTTCAGGTGAGACATCTCCGCGTCCACCAGCACCTGCACGGCCTGGGCCACCGCGGCCTGGGGGGACAGGTGGGGACAGGTGTGTCACAGGTGTGCCCAGGTGTGTCACAGGTGTGTACAGGTGTGTCACAGGTGTGCCCAGGTGTGTCACAGGTGTGTCACAGGTGTGCCCAGGTGTGTCACAGGTGTGTACAGGTGTGTCACAGGTGTGTACAGGTGTGTCACAGGTGTGTCACAGGTGTGTACAGGTGTGTCACAGGTGTGCCCAGGTGTGTCACAGGTGTGTACAGGTGTGTCACAGGTGTGTACAGGTGTGTCACAGGTGTGTCACAGGTGTGCCCAGGTGTGTCACAGGTGTGTACAGGTGTGTCACAGGTGTGTACAGGTGTGTCACAGGTGTGTCACAGGTGTGCCCAGGTGTGTCACAGGTGTGTACAGGTGTGTCACAGGTGTGCCCAGGTGTGTCACAGGTGTGCCCAGGTGTGTTCAGGGGTGGCTCAGGTGTGCCCAGGTGTACCCAGGTGGGATTAAATACCCCCATGTGTGCCCCAGGTGTGCCCAGGCGTGTCTCAGGTGCCCTAGGTGTGCCAAGGTGTGCCCAGGTGAGGCAGGTGAGGGCGGGGTTCAGGTGAGACATCTCTGCGTCCACCAGCACCTGCATGGCCTGGGCCACCGCGACCTGGGGGGACAGGTGGGGACAGGTGTGTCACAGGTGTGCCCAGGTGTGTCACAGGTGTGTACAGGTGTGTCACAGGTGTGTACAGGTGTGTCACAGGTGTGTCACAGGTGTGCCCAGGTGTGTCACAGGTGTGTACAGGTGTGTCACAGGTGTGTACAGGTGTGTCACAGGTGTGTCACAGGTGTGCCCAGGTGTGTCACAGGTGTGTACAGGTGTGTCACAGGTGTGCCCAGGTGTGTCACAGGTGTGCCCAGGTGTGTTCAGGGGTGGCTCAGGTGTGCCCAGGTGTACCCAGGTGGGATTAAATACCCCCATGTGTGCCCCAGGTGTGCCCAGGCGTGTCTCAGGTGCCCTAGGTGTGCCAAGGTGTGCCCAGGTGAGGCAGGTGAGGGCGGGGTTCAGGTGAGACATCTCTGCGTCCACCAGCACCTGCACGGCCTGGGCCACCGCGACCTGGGGGGACAGGTGGGGACAGGTGTGTCACAGGTGTGCCCAGGTGTGTCACAGGTGTGTACAGGTGTGTCACAGGTGTGCCCAGGTGTGTCACAGGTGTGCCCAGGTGGGACTAAAATACCCCCAGGTGTGGCTCAGGTACCCCCCGAATGTGCCCAGGTGTGGTTCAGGTGTGCCCAGGTGTACCCCAAAATGAGGCACAGAAACCCCCCAGGTGTGTCTCAGGTGCCCCCAGGTGTGCCCAGGTGTGTCACAGGTGAGCCCACGTGTGTCTCAGTTGTGTCTCAGTTGTGTCTCAGGTGCCCCCAGGTGTGCCCCAGGTGCCCCAAAATGAGGCTCAGGAACCTCCCAGGTGCCCCCAGGTGTGCCCAGGTGTGGTTCAGGTGTGTCCAGGTAACCTCAGGTGTGTCCAGGTGTGCCCAGGTGAACTCCATACCCCCAGGTATGCCCAGGTGGGCACAGGTGAGCTCAGGTGTGCCCAGGTATCCTTGTCCCATTTTCCCCGCCATTTCCAGCTGTGCCCAGGTGTGTCCAGGTGTGGCTCAGATAACCTCAGGTGTGTCCAGGTGTGCCCAGGTGAACTCGGGTGCCCCCAGGTGTGCCCCAGGTGTGCCCCTCCCCCTCACCTGTGCCAGCCGTTCCAGCCTCCTCAGGCCCCGCCCCAGGTGCTCGTTCTCTTCCGGGCTGAGCCAGGTGAGCCCCGGCACCTGCCGAGGGGGCGTGGCCCCGAAAAAGGGGGCGTGGTCAGTGAAAAAAATGGGCGTGGTTTGGGTTAGAAGGGGCGTGGTCAAATGGGGTGGGGTTACCTGGCCGCCCAACATGGCCGCCACCTGTTCTGGGTTAAGCCCCGCCTCTTCCGGCTCGGCCAATCGGAGAGAGATTTTCTCCTGGGGGGCGTGGTCAGAGTTGGCTCAGCTGAGCAGGCTCAGGGCCCCACAGAGGCCTCAGTGCCCCATAGATCTGAGCCTGCCCCATAGATCCCAATGCTGCCCCACAGATCCCTCAGTGCCCCATAGATCCCTCAGTGCCCCATAGATCCCTCAGTGCCCCATAGATCCCAATGCTGCCCCACAGATCCCTCAGTGCCCCACAGATCCCTCAGTGCCCCATAGATCCCTCAGTGCCCCATAGATCAGAGCCTGCCCCATAGATCTGAGCCTGCCCCATAGATCCCAATGCTGCCCCACAGATCCCTCAGTGCCCCATAGATCCCTCAGTGCCCCATAGATCCCTCAGTGCCCCATAGATCAGAGCCTGCCCCATAGATCTGAGCCTGCCCCGTAGATCCCAATGCTGCCCCATAGATCCCTCAGTGCCCCATAGATCCCTCAGTGCCCCATAGATCTGAGCCTGCCCCATAGATCCCAATGCTGCCCCATAGATCCCAATGCTGCCCCACAGATCCCTCAGTGCCCCACAGATCTGAGCCTGCCCCGTAGATCCCAATGCTGCCCCACAGATCCCTCAGTGTCCCATAGATCCCAATCCTGCCCCACAGATCCCTCAGTGCCCCATAGATCTCAATCCTGCCTCACAGATCCCAGTTCTGACCCATAGACACCAATCCTGACCCCACAGATCTCCATCCTCCCCCACAGACCCCACACATCCCCGTGTCCCACAGATCCCTCCCTGCCCCATAGATCCCCCTGCCCCACAGACCCCACAGATTCCCACCCCATAGATCACCCCACAGATCCCCCATAGACCCCACAGATCCCCGTGCCCCACAGATCCTCACCCCATAGATCCCACCCCACAGATCCCCCTGCCCCACAGATCCCCGTGCCCCACAGATCCCCGTGCCCCACAGATCCCACCCCACAGATCCCCCTGCCCCACAGATCCCCCTGCCCCACAGATCCCACCCCACAGATCCCCCTGCCCCACAGATCCCCGTGCCCCACAGATCCCACCCCACAGATCCCACCCCACACATCCCCGTGCCCCACAGATCCCCGTGCCCCACAGATCCCACCCCACAGATCCCCCTGCCCCACTGATCCCCCTGCCCCACAGATCCCACCCCACAGATCCCCCTGCCCCACAGATCCCCGTGCCCCACAGATCCCACCCCACAGATCCCCCTGCCCCACAGATCCCACCCCACAGATCCCCGTGCCCCACAGATCCCACCCCACAGATCCCCCTGCCCCACAGATCCCACCCCACAGATCCCACCCCACACATCCCCGTGCCCCACAGATCCCCGTGCCCCACAGATCCCACCCCACAGATCCCCCTGCCCCACAGATCCCCCTGCCCCACAGATCCCACCCCACAGATCCCCCTGCCCCACAGATCCCCGTGCCCCACAGATCCCACCCCACAGATCCCCCTGCCCCACAGATCCCCGTGCCCCACAGATCCCACCCCACAGATCCCCGTGCCCCACAGATCCCACCCCACAGATCCCCGTGCCCCACAGATCCCCCTGCCCCACAGATCCCCCGTGCCCCACAGATCCCACCCCACAGATCCCCGTGCCCCACAGATCCCACCCCACATTTCCCACTCACGCAGAGCCGCTGGCTGACCAGCGCCGTTATCTTCAGCTGCATGGCGGGCTCGGGCCCCGAGGCGGCCGCCAGCCCCACACACTGCAGGGCCGCCCCACAGTTCTGCTCGAACCACGCCTCGCTGCCCCACACGGACCCCAAAAACGTCAGGGAGCCACGAGTGACCCCCAAGGGACCCCCAAACCCCATCAGTGACCCCAGAGCTAACCCACAAGGGACCCTAAAACCCCATAAGTGACCCAAAAACCCCATAAGTGACCCCAGAATTGCCCCGTAAGTGACCCACAAGTGACTCCAGACCCACAAGAACCCCATAAGTGACCCCAGAACTCCATAAACGACTCACAAGTGACCCTAAAAACCCATAAGTGACCCCACAACTGCCCCATAAGTGACACCCACACCCTGTGAGAGACCCCCACATCCCATAAGTGACCCCAGAACTGCCCTATAAGTGACCCCCACATCCCATAAGTGACTCACAAGTGACCCCACAACTGCCTCATAAGTGGCCCCATTAGTGACCCCAAAAACTCATAAGTGACCCCAAAACTGCCTCATAAGTGACACCCACATCCCACAAGTGACCCACAGGTGACCCCAGGACACCATTAGTGACCCTAAAACCCCATGAGTGACCTCCAAAACCCCATAAATGACCCCACACCCCATAAGTGACCCCAGAACTGCCCCATAAGTGACCCTAAAACCCCATAAGTGACCCCAACTCACCCCTCGCCGTCGGGTCCCTCACCCTCGATGGGCAGGGCCAGCAATGGCCGCAGGCCGCGGGCCCGGAGCCGCTGGCCCAGCTCCTGCACGGCCGCCGGGCTCCGGCCGACCGCAAACTGTCCCCAAAGGGACACGGAGAGAAGGGCCCGCCACAGGTGGGCACCCAGAACCCGGCGGGACGCCCGCAGGAACTGTGGGGAATGGAGGGAGGTTGGGGTGCGATGGGGAGAAAATGGAGGGCGAGTGTGAGGGGGAAAAGGGCGGGAAACTGTGAGGGAAAATGGAAAGTGTGAGGGGGGAAATGGAGGGGAAATGTGAGGGGGGAAAATGGTGGGGAAAGTGTCAGGGGAGAAAATGGAGGGTGAGCATGAGGGGAGAAAATGGAGGGAAAGTGTGAGGGGGGAAATGGAGGAGAAGTGAGGGGGGAAATGGAGGAGAAGTGTGAGGGGAAATGGAGGAGAAGTGTGAGGGGAAATGGAAAGTGTGAGGGGAAATGGAAAGTGTGAGGGGAGAAAATGGTGGGGGAGCATGAGGGGAGGGGAAGGGCAGGAAAGTATGAGGGGAGAAAATGGTGGAGGAGTGTGAGAGGAAAATAGGTGGGAAAGTATGAGGGGAAAAAGATGGGAAACTGAGGGGAGGAAATGGAGGGCGAATGTGAGGGAAGGAAATGGTGGGGAACTGTGAGGGGAGAAAAGGGCAGGAAAGTGTGAGGGGAAGAAAATGATGGGAGAATGTGAGGGGAGAAAATGGAGGGAAAGTGTGAGGGGGGAAATGGAGGAGAAGTGTGAGGGGAAATGGAGGAGAAGTGTGAGGGGAAATGGAAAGTGTGAGGGGAAATGGAAAGTGTGAGGGGAAATGGAAAGTGTGAGGGAAAATGGAAAGTGTGAGGGGAGAAAATGGTGGGGGAGCATGAGGGGAGGGGAAGGGCAGGAAAGTATGAGGGGAGAAAATGATGGGAGAATGTGAGGGGAGAAAATGGAGGGAGAGTGTGAGGGGGGGAAAAAAGGTGGCAAAGTGTGAGGGGTGGAAATGGTGGGGAAGTGTGAGGGGAAGGAAAGGCCGGGAAAGTGTGAGGGGAGAAAATGGAGGGGAATTGTGAGGGGAAAAAAGGGAAAAAAAGGCGGAGTGTGAGGGAAAGTGTGAGGGGAGGAAGTGGCGGGAAAATATGAAGAAAATGATGGGAAACAGTGAGGGGACAGAAAAGAAGGAAGCCCTGAAGGGACAAAAAGGCCTCATCCCTGAGGGAAGAAAATGAGGGGAGCCATGAGGGAACAGGAGGAAGGGGATGCCCCACTTTCCCCCTACAGCTGCTCCAGAGGGACACAGCCCAGGACCCACCATGACTGTGAAGAGCAGGGGTGAATTTTGGGGTTCACTTAAATGGGGCTTGGGAGCAGGTTATAGGGCAGAAATTAAGTGTAGATTTGGAGATTTAGGGGTCACTTATAGGGTTAGGAGGGGGTTGGGGGTCATTAGTGGAGTTTGGGGGGCTTCTGTGGGGCAAGGGAGGGGTTTGGAGATCACTTCTGGGGCAGCTTGCGAGGGCAGAAAATGGCGGGAAGCCCTGAGGGTGCCTCTGTTATGGGGGCGGTTCTCTGTGGGTCAGGGGTCTCTCTGTGGGTCAGGGATCTCTATTTGGGGTAGGGGGTCCCCATTTTGGGGAGGAGGTCTCACCGCCTCGGGGTCCTGCTGCAGCCGGGGGTGGGAGCAGAGGGCGAACACCAGCAGGCCCCGGAGCAGCTCCCACCACCCCAGCACCGCCAGGGCCCGGCCCTCCCTCACCATCACCTCCACCTGCTGCTGCAATGGCGACCCCTCGCCACCTTCTGAGCCCTGCTGCCCCACAGATCCCCCCACAGACCCCTCCTGCCCCACGGATTTACCCTCAGGCCTCTCCTGCCCCATAGATCTCCTCTGCCCCATAGATCTCCACAGGGACCCCCTCCAACCTTTGGTCACTCCTTGCCCCATAGATCGACCCCCAGACCGCCCCTGCCCCATAGATCCCCTCATAAATCTCCCCTGCCCCATAGATTCCCCCATAAATCCCCCCAGGGACCTCCTCTGCCCCATAGATCCCCTCATAAATCCCCCCAGGAACCTCCCCTGCCCCGTAGATCTCCCCTGCCCGATAGATCCCACCATAAATCCCCCCAAACATCTCCCCTGCCCCACAGATCCCCCTATGAATCCCCACAAGGATGCCCCCTGCCCCATAGATCTCGCCACGGACGCCCCCTGCCCCATAGATCCCCACAGGGACGCCCCCTGCCCCAGAGATCTCGCCAAGGACGCCCCCTGCCCCATAGATCCCCACAGGGACGCCCCCTGCCCCAGAGATCTCGCCAAGGACGCCCCCTGCCCCATGGCGGCACCAGGAGGACTCTGAGGGAGGTGGGGGAGGGGTGAATTTATCCCCCACTCCCCCCTCGAGTCACTCATTAACGGGGTTAATTAGTGAGGGATTAATAAGGGGCAAAGCTGCCCCTCCGCCAGCCTCGTCACTCATTAACATGGGGTTTTTAAATGAGTAATTAATTAATGTCTGAATGATTTTTGGGGCACCGTTATGGGGCAGGGTGAATCCCCTTGTTGCTCATTAACCAGGGCTGATTAATTAATTAATAATTTTAAGTAATTATTATAAATTAATTCATTTCATCAAGATGGGGAGTTGTGGGGGACGTTATGGGGCAGATTATTGGGCAGGTGACACTCCCTTGATGCTCATTAATAAATTGTAAATTACTAAGTAGTAATTTAATTAATTCACAATTTTATCAGTCCATTAATCAATTTGATTAAAATGGGGAAGAACAATGGGGCAGAATCTCCAGGAAAGTTACAGGGCAGGGGACACCATTAATTAATGAATGATAATTATTTATTTATGGATTTTAAGTCATAATTTTATTAAAATTAAGAGTTGTGGGGCAGAATCAGTGGGCCACACTGAGGGGACAAAATGGAGGGAAGCCATGAGGGGAGAAAATGGAGGGAAGGTGTGAGGGGACAAAATGGAGGAAAGTTGTGAGGGGACAAAATAGAGGGAGGCCGTGGGGGGACAAAATGGAGGGAAACTGAGGGGAGAAAATGGGGGGGAAGCTGTGAGGGGAGAAAATGGAGGGAAGCCATGAGGGGACAGGGAGAAGGGAAGCCATGAGGGGAGAAAATGGAGCAAAGTTGT
Organism: Ammospiza maritima maritima; assembly: GCA_036010785.1. NCBI lineage: Eukaryota > Metazoa > Chordata > Aves > Passeriformes > Passerellidae > Ammospiza > Ammospiza maritima. Next base: position 63,986 of record JAYKTQ010000194.1, read on the forward strand.
GAGGGGAGGGAGTGGTAAGGCAGCCATGAGAGAACAAAGTGAAGGGAGGCCATGAGGGACAAAATGGCAGGAAATGGTGAGGGGACACGGAGAAAAGGAAGCCATGAGGGAACAAGAAGGGAAACTATGAGAGGAGAAAATGGTGGAAAACTGTGACGGGACAAAGAGAAGGGAGGCCATGAGAGGAGAAAATGGCAGGAAATTGTGAGGGGAGAAAATAGAGGGAAGCTGTGAGGGGAGAAATTGGAGAGAAGCTGTGAGGGGACAAAATGGAGAGAAGCTGTGAGGGGAGCAAATGGTGAAAAACTGTGAGGGAACAAAGAGAAGGGAAGCCATGAAGGGAGAAAATGGCAGGAAATTGTGATAAGAAAAAATTAAGTGTGAGGGGAGAGTGAGGAGAGAAAATGGCAGGAAATTGTGATGAGAGAAAATGGAGAAAAAGTGTGAGGGGAGAGGGAAAAGGGAAGCCATGAGAGGACAAAATGGTGGGAACCATGAGGGAACAAGCAAGGAAGCCATGAGGGAAGAAAATGGGATATTGTGAAGGGACAAGAAGGGAATCCATGAAGGGAGAAAATGGCAGGAAATTGTGAGGAGATAAAATGGAGGTAAAGTGTGAGCGGAGACGCACAAGGGAAGCCATGAGGGAACATGGTAATGGGGCAACCATGACAGGAAAAAATGGTGGGAAATTGTGAGGGAACAAAGAGAAGGAAGGCCATGAGGGCAGAAAATGGTGGGAGCCATGAGGGAACATGGAAATGAGACAGCCATAAAAGAATAAAATAGTAGGAAATTGTGAGAAAACAAAAAGGTGGAAAACAGAAAAAAATGGCCAGATCCCTGAGAGGATGAAAATGGTGGAAAGCCATGAAGGGAAAGGATGAAGAAAATGAGAAAGGGGGTGGCCATGAGGGAACAGACTGAAGAAAAACTCTGAAAGGAGCCATAAAATGATGGGGTGAAAGGAAGCCATGATGGGAGAAAAAGCAAGAAAATGTGAGGGGAGAAAAAAAGTGGGAAAATGTGACGGGGTAAAAAAGGGTGGGAAAACATGAGGGAGAAAAAAAGGCGGGAAAATGTGAGGGGAGAAAAAGCAGAAAAATGAGAGAGAAAAAATGTGAGGGAATAAAAAAAAAGGGGAAAATGTGAGGGGAGAAAAAAGGCGGGAAAACGTGAGGGGAGGAAAAAAGGCGGGAAAACGTGAGGGAAGAAGCTTTGGGGTCACTTATGGGGCAGAGCGAGGATCTCTGTGGGGCAGCTCCCACCCCGCCCCTCATTACCACATTAACGAACACCTCATTAACGCGCTCTTTAATAATTCATTTATTAATTTCCAACAGCGGGACCCTCGATGGAACAGGTGAGTGATCTGTGGGGCAGGTGAGGGATGTATGGGGCAGGTAAAGGATTTATGGGGCAGGTAAGGCCTCTGTGGGGCAGGTGGTGACATTTTGCCCAGGTGAGGGGACTGTAGGACAGGTGAGGGATCTATGGGCAGGTAATGGCTCCATGGGGCAGGTGAGGGTCCCGCCGCGGCCCAGGTGTGTCTCTGGGGCCCAGGTGTGCCTCAGTAGTTGCTGCGCTCCTGCCGGAAGCCGCCGCGCCGCAGGTACCCGTCGCCCTTGCGGTATCCGCCATCTTTCTGGTCTGGAGGGACAGACGGACAGGTGAGGGAGGGGTGGGGTTCAGGTGTGTCCCAGGTGTGCTCAGGTGTCCCTCGGGTGTACCCAGGTGTATCCCAGGCATCTCCACCTTCCCCCAAGCGTATCACTGAGTAACCCAGGTGTGCCAGGTGCGTCCAGGTGTGCCCAGGTACATCCAGCCCAGGTGTGCCCCAGGTGTGCCCCAAGTGTGCCCCAGGTGTAGTCCAGCTGTGCCCAAGATGTATCCAGCTGTGCCCAAGGTGTATCCAGGTGTGCCCAGGTGTATCCAGGTGTGCCCAGCTGTGCCCCAGGTATACCCCAGGTGTATCTAGGTGTGCCCCAGATGTATCCAGGTGTGCCCAGGTGTGCCCCAGACACCTCCACCACCCAGGTGGACACACCACCCAGGTGTATCCCTGAGTAACCCAGATGTATCCAGCTGTGCTCAGGTGTACCCAAGGTGTGCCCAGGTGTGTCCCACATGTACCCAAGGTGTGCCCAGGTATATCCAGGTGTGCCCAGGTGTACCCAGCTATACCCCAGTTGTGCCCAGGTGCCCCCAGGTGTACCCAGCTATACCCCAGCTGTGCCCAGGTGTACCCAGGTGTGCCCAGGTGTGCCCAGGTGTGCCCAGGTGTGCCCACCTCGGAAGTACCCGCCGTAGGCTCCCTGCCTCTGGTCCAGCACGCGCTCGTTGTTCTCCACCAGGTTCCCCAACTTCTCGGCCAGCTGCAGCGCCAGGTTCTGCGTCGCCGTCGGCTCCGTCCGGTGCATCATCACCGTGGCCGTGGGCTGGTCCAGCGAGGCCTGCAGGTGTGCACAGGTGAGGTTACCTGGCCCACAGGTGACCCCAAAAATCCCACCTGAAATCACCCCAAAACTGCCCCAAACCTGACCAAAACCACCCCAAAATGGCCCCAAACCACCCCAAAATGGCCCCATTTGGGTCTCCCCATCGTCACCATGGTGGTTTTGGGCTGGTCCAGCGAGGCCCCTGCAGGTGTGCACAGGTGAGGTTACCTGTCCCACAGGTGACCCCTAAATCCCACCTAAAATCACCCCAAAACTGCCCCAAATCTGCCCAAAACCACCCCAAAATGGCCCCATTTGGGTCTCCCCATCGTCACCGTGGCCGTGGGCTGGTCCAGTGAGGCCCCTGCAGGTGTGCACAGGTGAGACTCACCTGGCCCGCAGGTAACCCTAAAAATCCCACCCAAAACCTGCCCCAAAATGGATTCAAACAACCCTAAAATGGCCCCAAACCACCCCAAAATGGCCCCATTTTGCTTTTCTCATCACCATGGTGGTTTTGGGCTGGTCCAGCGAGGCCTGCAGGTGTGCACAGGTGAGGTTACCTGGCGCACAGGTGACCCCAAAAATCCCACCTGAAATCACCCCAAAACTGCCCCAAACCACCCCAAAATGGCCCCATTTGGGTCTCCCCATCATCACCATGGTGGTTTTGGGCTGGTCCAGCGAGGCCCCTGCAGGTGTGCACAGGTGAGACTCACCTGGGCTGCAGGTGATCCCAAAAATCCCACCTGAAATCACCCCAAAACTGCCCCAAAATGGCTCCAAACCACCCCAAAATGGCCCCATTTGGGTCTCCCCATCATCACCATGGTGGTTTTGGGCTGGTCCAGCAAGGCCCCTGCAGGTGTGCACAGGTGAGACTCACCTGGCCCACAGGTGACCCCTAAATCCCACCTGAAATCACCCCAAAATGGCTCCAAAACTGCCCCAAATTGACCAAAAATTGACCCAAAAGCACCAAAATTGACCCCAAACCACCTCTGAGGTGAGGCCACGCCTGTCCCCTGGTGTCCCCACACCTGTCCCCAGGTGTGTCCCAGGTGAGGTCTCATCTGTCCCCAGGTGAGGTCACACCTGTCCCAAGTGTCCCAGGTGAGGTCACACCTGTCCCCAGCTGTCCCATCTGTCCCCAGGTGTGTCCCCAATGTCCCCAGGTGTCCCCAGATGTCCCAGGTAAGGTCACACCTGTCCCCAGGTGTCCCCACACCTGTCTCCAGGTGTGTCCCAGGTGTCCCCAATGTCCCCAGGTGTGTCCCCATCTGTCCCCATTTATCCCCAGGTGTCCCCACACCTGTCCCCAAGTGTGTCCCAGGTGTCTCAGGTAAGGTCACACCTGTCCCAGGTGTCCCCAGCTGTGTCCCCAATGTCCCCAGGTGTGTCCCCAGGTGTGTCCCACCTGTCCCAGGTGTGCCCTCACCATCAGCTCCTCGTTGCTGATCATTTTGCTGATGATCCCGTGCACCGTGGGTGTGTCCCCAGGTGTGTCCCCAATGTCCCCAGGTGTGTCACACACAGGTGTGTCCCCAGGTGTGTCACACACAGGTGTGTCCCACCTGTCCCCACACCTGTCCCAGGTGTGCCCTCACCATCAGCTCCTCGTTGATGACCATTTTGCTGATGATCCCGTGCACCGTGAGTGTGTCCCCAGGTGTGTCCCCAATGTCCCCAGGTGTGTCACACACAGGTGTGTCACACCTGTCCCCACACCTGTCCCAGGTGTGCCCTCACCATCAGCTCCTCGTTGATGATCATTTTGCTGATGATCCCGTGCACCGTGGGCAGGTCCAGCTCAAACATGGCCGCCAGCGTCTCCATGCTGCAAAATCCACATTTCGCCCCTTTTTAACCCAAAATTTTTTACTTCCAAATTAAACATTTGTTATCGTCCAACTAGAAAAATCGATACTTGGAAACTCCCCGTTTTTACCACAAAATCACCAAATTTTTACCTCAAGATTCAGAACTTTTACCATAAAATTCCCAAGTTTTTCCCTCAAAAATTCACCAATTTTTACCGTAAAATTCACAATTTTTTCCCCTCAATATTCACATTTTTCTGGCTCAAAATTCACCAATTTTTGCCTCTAAAATGCCTAATTCTTTTATTTCAAAATTCACTTTTAGACTCAAATTTCCCAAAATTTTTTTTTTAGCTCAAAAGTTCCCAACTTTTACCCCAAAATTCACCATTTTTAACCCAAAAATTCACGTTTTTTTTTACCTCAAGGATTCACAATTTTTAGCTCAAAACCACCATTTTCTTATCTAAAAATTCACACATTTTTACCTCAAAATTCCCATTTTTTTTACCTCAAAATTCACCATTGTTTCCTTCCGAAGTCTCAATTTTTTCCTTTAAAATTTGCCAATTTTTTCCTCAAAATTCTCCATTTTTAAACCCAAAATTCACCATTTTTTACCTCCAAACACAACATTTTTAGACTCAAAACTTGCCGGTTTTTACATCAAAAGCCACAAATTTTTAGCTCAAAATCCAGCATTTTTACCTAAAAATTCACACATTTTTGCCTCAAAATCCACTTGTTTCTACTTCAAAACTCACCATTTTTTACCTCCAAACTCATTGTTTATTACCTTAAAATTCTCAAATTTTTTTTTATCTCAAAACCTCACAATTTTTAGCTCAAAAATTCTCAACTTTTAACCTCAAAATTTACAACTTTTTACCACAAAACTCACAATTCTTTACCTCAAATTCTTTAGCTCAAAAATTCACAAGTTTTCAGCTCCAAGTTCCCAATTTTTAAATCTCAAAATTAATTTTTGCCTCAAAATCCACAGTTTTAACCCAAACATTCACAATTTTTACCATAAAATTCTCAATTTCTTCCCCTTCAAATCAACAATTTCTTATCTAAAAATTCCCGTATTTTCACCTCAAAATTCCCGGACTTTTCCTTCCAAATGAACAATTTCTTCTCTAATAATTAATATATTTTTACCTCAAAATTCACAATTTTCTTCCTTCTAAATCCCCAATTTTTCACCCCAAAAATTCACATTTTTAGGCCCAAAATCCCCCATTTTTGACCCAAAATTCTTGGGGTTTTTTACCCCTAATATTCACATTTTTTAGCCCTAAAATCACATTTTTTTGACCCAAAATTCTGGTTTTTTGCCCCCAATGTCTCACCTGATGGAGTCGTAGACGCTGCTGTAGGTGAACAGGTACGTGCGCAGCGACTCCTCCTGGATCTTCCTGCGGGGACACAGCGGGGTCACACCCAAAATGACCCAAAATCCTCCAAAATTCCCCAAAATGGCTGAAAATGACCCCAAAGTGACCCAAAATCCTCCTTTCCTAACCCAAAATGGCCCAAAATGGCCCCAAAATGGATCCAAAGTGGCTCAAAATGACCCCAAATCCTCCTGTCCTCACTCAAATGACCCAAAATGGCCCCAAAATGGCCCAAAATGGCCCCAAAATGACCCAAAATGGCCCCAAAATGGATCCATAGTGGCTCAAAATGACCAAAATCCTCCTGTCCTCCCTCAAAATGACCCAAAAGGGCCCCAAAATGGCCCAAAATGGCCCCAAAATGACCCAAAATGGCCCAAAATGGCTCCAAAGTGGCTCAAAATGACCCCAAAGTGACCCAAAATCCTCCTTCCCTCAACCAAAGTAGCTCCAAATGGCCCCAAAAATGACCCAAAATGGCCCCAAAATGGCTCCAAAATGGCCTCAAAATGACCCAAAATGCTCCTTCCCTCACCCAAAATGACCCAAAATGGCCCCAAAGTGGCTCAAAATGGCCCAAAATCTACCCAAAATTGGCCCCAAAATGGCTGAAAATGGCCCCACGATGACTCAAAATCCTCCTTCCCTCACCCAAAATGACCCAAAATGGCCCAAAAGGGCCCCAAAATGACCCAAAATCCTCCTTCCTCACCCAAAATGACCCAAAATATCTGAAAATGGCCCCAAAATGACCCAAAATGGCTGAAAATGGCCCCAAAGTGACCCAAAATGGCTGAAAATGGCCCCAAAGTGACCCAAAATTGGCCCCAAAATGGATCCATAGTGGCTCAAAATGACCCAAAATCCTCCTGTCCTCACTCAAAATGACCCAAATGACCCAAAATGGCTCCAAAGCGGCCCCAAAATGACCCCAAATCCTCCTTTCCTCACCAAAATGACCCAAAATCCTCCAAAATGGCCCCAAAATGGCCCAAAATGGCCCCAAGATGACCCAAAATCCTCCTTCCCTCACCCAAAAATGGCCCCAAAATGTCTGAAAATGGCCCCAAGATGACCCAAAATCCTCCTTCCCTCACCCAAAATGACCCAAAATGGCCCCAAAGTGACCCAAGAATGGCCCCAAAATGGCCCAAAATGACCCCAAAATGACCCAAAATGGCCCCAGGATGACCAAAATCCTCCTTTCCTAACCCAAAATGGCCCCAAAATGGCTCCAAAATGGGCCCAAAATCACCCAAAATAGACCCAAAATGGCTGAAAATGGCCCCAAAGTGACCCAAAATGGCCCCAAAATTGGCTCCAAAGTGGCTCAAAATGACCCAAAATCCTCCTGTCCTCACTCAAAATGACCCAAAATGACCCAAAAAGGCTCCAAAGCGGCCCCAAAATGACCCCAAATCCTCCTTTCCTCACCAAAATGACCCAAAATCCTCCAAAATGGCCCCAAAATGGCTGAAAATGGCCCCAAGATGACCCAAAATGGCCCCAAAATGACCCAAAATGGCCCAAATGGCCCCAAAATGGCTCAAAATGAACTAAAATCCTCCTTTCCTCACCCAAAATTGCCTAAAATCGGATTTTTGGTCCTCACCTGACGAGCATGGCGCGCACCTGGTCGGCCTCGGGGAACAGGTCCACACTTTGAACCGCCCCAAAAATCCCCCTAAAAACTCCCAAAAATCCCCAAAACCATCCAAAAATCCCCCAAAACACCCCAAAAATCCCCTTCAAAATCCTTAAAAATGACCCAAAATTGCCCAAAATCCCCATTTTTTGTTTCCTGAGCCCAGGTGGGACTCACCTGAAAATCTCAAATCCCTCTGAAATCTCACAAAATCACCCAAAAATGCCCCAAAAACCTCAAAAAAATCCACCTCCAAATCCACAAAAATCGGCCGAAAATCCCCCCAAAATGACCCAAAATCGACTCAAAAACCCTCAAAAATCACCCAAATTTACCCAAAATCCCCATTTTTTTTAATTCTAAGCCCTGGTAGGACTCACCCCAGAACCTCAAATCCCTCCCAAAAACACCCAGAAACCTCCCAAAAACTCCCTAAAATGAAAAATGCCCCAAAATCACCCAAAAATCCCCCCAAAATTGCCCAAAACCCCTAAAAATGCCCCAAAATCGCCCAAAATTGCCCAAAATCCCAAGTTTCATTACCTGACCCCAGGTGGGCCTGGCCTGGGACACCTCAGATCCCTCCCAAAATCACCCAAAAATCTTCCAAAAATCCCTCTGAAAACCCTCAAAAATAACCCAAAAATGCCCCAAAATCCCACTCAAAACCCCTAAAAATTCCTGAAAATCACCCAAAATTGTCAAAAATCGCCCAAAATTGCCCGAAACCGCGAATTTTGGTCTCACCTGACGAGCATGGCGCGCACCTGGTCGGCCTCGGGGAACAGGTCCCACACTTTGCCGTTCATCTTCTCGTTGACCACGAAGCGGTGGCAGCGGCGCCAGTCCCCCGTCTTCATGGCCTTGGAGGCGGCCACCACGTGCTCCCGCATCGACTCGGGGGGACCTGCACAGGGGGACAGCGTTTTGGGGTGAAAAACCAGGATTTTGGGCAAAAAAAATCAAAAAAATCGGGAAAAAAAACGGAGTTTTTAGGGTTAAAAATGGGATTTTTGGGGTTGGGAAATGGAAATTTTGGAGGTCACAAAATGGCGGCCACCACCACGTGCTCCCGCATCGACTCGGGGGGACCTGCACAGGGGACAACGTTTTGGGGTGAAAAACGAGGATTTCGGGCAAAAAAAATTTGGAGTTTTTAGGGTTAAAAATGGAGTTTTTGGGGTTAAAAAATGGAGTTTTTATGGTTGGGAAATGGAAATTTTGGAGGTGACAAAATGGCGGCAGCTCCAGGGGTTGAGAAGGTCCCGGACAGGTGGGACAACGGTGGGACAGAAATGAGACACAGGTGAGGAGCTTTTGGGGTGAAAAATGAGGATTTCGGGCAAAAAAAAATAAAAAAAATCGGGAAAAAAATGGAGTTTTTAGGGTTAAAAATGGGATTTTTGGGGTTGGGAATGGAAATTTTGGAGGTCACAAAATGGCGGCCACCACCACGTGCTCCCGCATCGACTCGGGGGAACCTGGACAGGGGACAGCGTTTTGGGGTGAAAAACGAGGATTTTGGGCAAAAAAAATGTAAAAGTTGCGGAAAAAAATGGAGTTTTTAGGGTTAAAAATGGGATTTTTCGGGGTTGGAAATGGAAATTTTGGAGGTCACAAAATGGCGGCAGCTCCAGGGGTTGAGAAGGTCCCAGACAGGTGGGACAGAAATGAGACACAGGTGAGGAGCTTTTGGGGTGAAAATGAGGATTTTGGCAAAAAAAAATCAAAAAAATTGGGAAAAAAATTGATTTTTTTGGGGTTAAAAATGGGATTTTTGAGGTTGGAAATGGAAATTTTGGAGGCCACAAAATGGCGGCAGCTCCAGGTCCAGGATGGACTCAGGAGAAGCTGGGACAGGTGGGACACAGGTGGGACACCTGGGGACAAGTGACAGAATTTTGGGGTGAAAAATGCAAAATTTGGGAAAAAAAAAGTCAATTTTGGGAAAAAATTTGGAGTTTTTAGGGTTAAAAATGGAATTTTTGGAGGTGGACAAAATGGCGGCAGCTCCAGGGGTTGAGAAGGTCCCGGACAGCTGGGACAAAGGTGGGGACATGTGGGACAGGTGAGGAGGTTTTGGGGTGAAAAATGCAAAATTTGGGTAAAAAAATGTCAATTTTGGGCAAAAATTCAGAGTTTTTTGGTTAAAAAGGGAATTTTTGGGGTTGGAAATGGAAATTTTGGAGGTCACAAAATGGTGGCAGCTCCAGGGGGTTGAGAAGGTCCTGGACAGGTGGGACACCTGGAAACAAGTGACAAAAACTTTGGGACAAAAAATGCCATTTTTGGGCAAAAAATTTGGAGTTTTTTAGGGTTAAAAATGCAGGTTTTGGGGTTAAAAATGGAATTTTGATGGTTGAAATGGAAATTTTGGAGGTGACAAAATGGCGGCACCTCCAGGTCTGGGGAAGATCCTGGACAGGTGGGACACAGGTGGGGACACCTGGGGACAAGTGACAAAATTTTGGGGTGAAAAATACAAAATTTGGGTAAAAAAATGTCAGTTTTGGGAAAAAAATTTGGAGTTTTTGGGGTTAAAATGGAATTTTTATGGTTGGAAATCGAAGTTTTGGAGGTCACAAAATGGTGGCCACCACCAGGTGCTCCCACATGGACTTGGGGGGAGCTGGGACAGGGGACAAAGATTTGGGGTGAAAAATGAGGATTTTGGGCAAAAAAAAAAAAAATTGGGAAAAAAATGGAGTTTTTTAGGGTTAAAAATGGAATTTTTGGGGTTGGAAATGGAATTGTTGAAGGTCACAAAATGGCAGCACCTCCAGGGGTTGAGAAGGTCCCGGACAGGGTGGGACACAGGTGAGAGAAATTTGGGGTGAAAATGTGAAATATGGGTAAAAAAAAAAAATTTTGGGGCAAAAAATTCTCATTTTGGGGTCTACAAAAGTGACTTTGGGATGAGGAACATCAAGAAGATCTAAAAGCTCCAAAGTTTGGATGGAAGAAGCAAATCAAGAGCGGATTGAGATAATTATGGACCTCAAGAACCCAATTTTGGGTCAAAATCTCAAGGTTTTGGTCAAAATCACCAATTTTGGTTGAAGAACATCACGAAGATCCAGTATCCGCCATTTAAGAGACAGAAGAACCAAACCAAGACTGAATTAAGGTAATTATGGACATCAAAACCCAATTTTTGACCTCCAAAACCCCAAATTTTGACCTAAACCAGCCAAATCTTGGGGTCAAAACCACCATCCGTGGTCTGGGGAACATCAGAAAGATCTAGAACCGATATTTTAAAAGATAAAAGAACTGAAACAAGACTGAATTTAGATAATTATGGACCTCAAGAATCCAATTCTGGGTCAAAATCTCAATATTTTCATCAAAGTCACTGGTTTTAGTTTGAGGAACATCAAGAAGATCTTAAACCACCATTTTAAATGATAGAAACACCAAACCAAGACTGGATTGAGGTAATTAAGAACCCATTTTGGTCAAAATCCCCAACTCTTTATCCAAAAATCTGACTTTGGCCTGAGGAACATCAAGGAGATCTGGAATCTCCATTTGAAGAGATAGAAGAGCCAAACCAAGAGCGAATTAAGTGATTATGGACCTCAAGAACCCAATTTTGGGGTCAAAATTACTAAATTTTAGCAAAACCCCCCATTTTGGTGTGAGGAACATCAGGAAGATCTAAAATCGCCATTTTAGAAAATAGAACCACCAAACCAAGACTGACCCAAGGGAATTATGGACCTCAAAACCCAATTTTTGAGCTCAAAACCCCTAAATTTCAACCCTAAATCTTGGGTCAAAACCACCATCCGTGGTCTGAGGAACATCAGGAACATCTAAAATCGCCATTTTAGAGAACAGAAACACCAAACCAAGACCGCCCCGAGGTAATTAAGGCCCTCAAAACCCAATTTTTGACCTCAAAACCCCCAAATTTAGACCTAAAACCCCCAAAATTTGGGTCCAAACTTCTGGGTTTCGGCGCGTCTCCTACCGAGGAGCGGCTGCCTCTCGCCCACGCGCAGCTGGTGGTGGAACTGCTTGCTGATCATCCTGCGGCGGGCGTCGAACTCGTGCGCCGCCATGTAGGGGGATCTCCAGCAGCATGGCCGCCACCAGGTAGACGCACTCGAGCAGCTCCAGGTTGACGTGCATGTGGAAGGGCACCTGGCGCCGCTTCTCCACCTTCTCCTGCTCGGCGTTCCTCTCCTGGAGGCTCCTGAGGAGCAGCCCCTGGCCCAGCAGCTCCTTGGCGGCGGCCGGAGCCTCTGGATGTCCAGCAGCGCGTTGTGCGCGTCCTTGATCAGCCCCTGGCGGAAGGCGCAGATGCCCAGCTGGACCATGGTGCGGTTGTAGAGGATCTGGGGGCACAGAGACGGAGCGCGGGGAGGATTTTGGGGTGAGAAACGGGGAATTCGGGCAAAAAAATTGGGAGACTTTGAGGGAAAATTGTGAATTTTTAGGGTTGGGAATGGAATTTTTGGAGGTCCCAAAATGGCGGCACTCCAGGTGTTCAGAAGGTCATGGAGAGGTGGGACACGGGTGGGACACGGGTGGAGACAAGTGAAGGACATGTGAGAAGGTTTTGGAGTGAGAAACGGGGAATTCGGGCAAAAAATTGGGAGACTTTGAGAAAAAATTGTGAATTTTTAGGGTTGGGGAATGGAATTTTTGGAGGTCCCAAAATGGCGGCACCTCCAGGGTGTTCAGAAGGTCATGGACAGGGGGGACACAGGCGGGGGACAGGGGGAGACACAGGTGAGACACAGGTGAGGGACATGTGAGAAGGTTTTGGGGTGAAAAATGGGAAATTCGGGCAAAAAATTGGGAGATTTTGAGGGAAAATTGTGATTTTTAGGGTTGGGAATGGAAATTTTGGAGGTCGCAAAATGGCGGCACCTCCAGGTGTTCAGAAGGTCATGGAGAGGTGGGACACGGGTGGGACACGGGTGGAGACAAGTGAAGGACATGTGAGAAGGTTTTGGGGTAAGAAATGGGAAATTTGGGCAAAAATTGGGAGATTTCAACATAAAATTGTGAATTTTTAAAGTTGGGAATGGAAATTTTGGAGGTGACAAAATGGCGGCACCTCCAGGGGTTGAGGAGGTTCTGGACAGTGAGACACAGGTGAGACACAGGTGAGACACAGGTGAGACACAGGTGAGGGACATATCAGGAGATTTTGGGGTGAGAAACGGGGAATTTGGGGGCAAAAAATTGGGGAGATTTTGAGAAAAAATTGTGAATTTTTAGGGTTGGGATGGAAATTTTGGAGGTCCCAAAATGGCGGCACCTTCAGGTGTTCAGAAGGTCATGGAGAGGTGGGACACGGGTGGAGACAACGGGTGGGACACGGGTGGAGACAAGTGAAGGACATGTGAGAAGGTTTTTGGGTGAGAAATGGGGAATTCGGAGCAAAAAATTGGGAGATTTTGAGAAAAAATTGTGAATTTTTAGAGTTGGGAATGGAAATTTTGGAGGTGACAAAATGGCGGCACCTCCAGGGGTTGAGGAGGTTCTGGACAGGTGAGACACAGGTGAGACACAGGTGAGGAACATGTGAGAAGGTTTTGGGGTGAGAAACGGGGAATTTGGCAAAAAATTGGGAGATTTCAAGAAAAAATTGTGAATTTTTAGGGTTGGGAATGGAAATTTTGGAGGCGACAAAATGGCGGCACCTCCAGGTGTTCAGAAGGTCATGGAGAGGTGGGACAGCGGGTGGGACACGGGTGGGACACGGGTGGGACACGGGTGGAGACAAGTGAAGGACATGTGAGAAGGTTTTGGGGTGAGAAACGGGGAATTTGGGCAAAAATTGGGAGATTTCAAGAAAAAAATTGTGGAATTTTTAGGGTTGGGAATGGAAATTTTGGAGGTGACAAAATGGCGGCACCTGCAGGGGTTGAGGAGGTCCTGAAAGGGGGGGACACAGGCGGGGACAGGGGAGGAGGTTCTGGGGTGAAAAATGCAAAAATTTGGGCAAAAAATTTGAGGTTTTGGGGTTGGAAATGAAAATTTTTGGGGTTGGAAATGGAGCTTTTGGAGGCCACAAAATGTTTAACCCTTTCAGGTGTGTTTAACTCTTACCTGCCCAGGTGTGTGTAACCCTTCCAGGTGTGTTTAACCCTTCCAGGTGTGTGTGATTTACCTGCCCAGGTGTGTTTAACCCTTCCAGGTGTGTTTAAACCCTTCCAGGTGTGTGTGATTTACCTGCCCAGGTGTGTTTAACCCTTTCAGGTGTGTGTGAGTTACCTGCCCAGGTGTGTTTAACGCTTTCAGGTGTGTTTAACCCTTTCAGGTGTGTGTGAGTTACCTGCCCAGATGTGTTTAACGCTTTCAGGTGTGTTTAACCCTTTCAGGTGTGTGTGAGTTACCTGCCCCAGGTGTGTTTAACCCTTCCAGGTGTGTTTAACCCATTTCAGGTGTGTGTGAGTTACCTGCCCAGATGTGTTCAACGCTTTCAGGTGTGCTGAACCCTTTCAGGTGTGTGTGATTTACCTACCCAGATGTGTTTAACCCTTCCAGATGTGTTTAACCCCCCCAGGTGTGTTTAACCCTCTCTCACCTGCACGGGCGGGTCGGCGTGCTGGATGTTGTCCTGCAGGTGCAGTGTGTAACCCTTCCAGGTGTGTTTAACCCTTCCAGGTGTGTGTGATTTACCTGCCCAGGTGTGTTTAACCCTTTCAGGTGTGCTGAACCCTTCCAGGTGTGTGATTTACCTGCCCAGGTGTGTTTAACCCCCCCAGGTGTGTTTAACCCTTCCAAGTGTGTTTAACCCTTCCAGGTGTGTGTGATTTACCTGCCCAGGTGTGTTTTAACCCTTTCAGGTGTGCTGAACCCTTCCAGGTGTGTGTGATTACCTGCCCAGGTGTGTTTAACCCCCCCAGGTGTGTTAACCCTTCCAGGTGTGTGTGATTTACCTGCCCAGGTGTGTTTAACCCCCCCCAGGTGTGTTTAACCCTTCCAAGTGTGTTTAAACCCCTTTCAGGTGTGTGATTTACCTGCCCAGGTGTGTTTAACCCTTTCTCACCTGCACGGGCGGGTCGGCGTGTTGGATGTTGTCCTGCAGGTGTGTTTAAAACCCTTTCAGGTGTGTTTTAACCCTTTCAGGTGTGTTTAACTCTTTCAGGTGTGTTTAACCCTTCCAGGTGTGTGTGATTTACCTGCCCAGGTGTGTTTAACCCTTCCAGGTGTGTTTAACCCTTCCAGGTGA
>JAYKTQ010000482.1:2500-7500 GCA_036010785.1 Ammospiza maritima maritima
AAGGAAGGAAGGAAGGAAGGAAGGAAGGAATTGTCGGAAGGAAGTGTCGGAAGGAAGTGTCGGAAGGAATTGTCGGAAGGAAGGAAGGAGAGGAAGGAAGGAAGGAATGAAGGAAGGAAGGAAGGAAGGAAGGAAGGAAGGAAGGAAGGAATTGTCGGAAGAAGTGTCGGAAGGAAGGAAGGAAGGAAGGAAGGAAGGAAGGAAGGAAGGAAGGAAGGAAGGAAGGAAGGAAGGAAGGAAGGAAGGAAGGAAGGAAGGAAGGAATTGTCGGAAGGAAGTGTCGGAAGGAAGTGTCGAAGGAAGTGTCGGAAGGAAGTGTCGGAAGGAAGGAAGGAAGGAAGGAAGGAAGGAAGGAAGGAAGGAAGGAAGGAAGGAAGGAAGGAAAGAATTGTCGGAAGGAAGTGTCAGAAGGAATTTCAAAAGGAAGGAAGGAATTGTCACAAGGAAGTGTTGGAAGGAAGGAAGGAAGTGTCGGAAGGAAGGAAGGAAGGAAGTGTCGGAAGAAAGTGTTGGAAGGAAGTGTCGGAAGGGAGTGTCGGAAGAAGTGTCGGAAGGAAGTGTCGGAAGGATGGAAGTGTCGGAAGGAAGGAAGGAAGTGTCGGAAGGAAGGAAGGAAGTGTCGGAAGGAAGGAAGGAAGGAAGGAAGGAAGGAAGTGTCAGAAGGAAGGAAGGAAGTGTCGGAAGGAAGTGTCGGAAGGAAGGAAGGAAGTGTCGGAAGGAAGGAATGAAGTGTCAGAAGGAAGGAAGGAAGTGTCGGAAGGAAGGAAGTGTCGGAAGGAAGGAAGGAAGGAAGGAAGGAAGGAAGGAAGGAAGTGTCGGAAGGAATGAAGGAAGTGTCGGAAGGAAGTGTCGGAAGGAAGAAGAAGTGTCGGAAGGAAGTGTCGAAAGGAAGTGTCGAAGGAAGGAAGTGTCGGAAGGAAGGAAGTGTCGGAACGAATGAAGTGTCGGAAGGAAGTGTCGGATGGAAGTGTCGGAATGAAGTGTCGGAAGCAAGGAAGTGTCGGAAGGAAGTGTCGGAAGGAAGTGTCGGAAGGAAGGAAGGAAGGAAGGAAGGAAGGAAGGAAGTAAGGAAGGAAGGGAGGAAGGAAGGAAGGAAGGAAGGAAGGAAGGAAGGAAGTGTCGGAAGGAAGTGTCGGAAGGAAGGAAGGAAGTGTCGGAAGGAAGTGTCGGAAGGAAGTGTCTGAAGGAAGTGTCGGAAGGAAGTGTCGGAAGGAAGGAAGGAAGTGTCGGAAGGAAGGAAGTGTCGGAAGGAGGAAGTGTCGGAAGGAAAGTGTCGGAAGGAATTGTCGGAAGGAAGTGTCGGAAGGAAGTGTCGGAAGGAAGGAAGGAAGGAAGGAAGGAAGGAAGGAATGAAGGAAGGAAGGAAGGAAGGAAGGAATTGTCGGAGGAAGTGTCGGAAGGAAGGAAGGAAGGAAGGAAGGAAGGAAGGAAGGAAGGAAGGAAGGAAGGAAGGAAGGAATTGTCGGAAGGAAGTGTCGGAAGGAAGTGTCGGAAGGAAGTGTCGGAAGGAAGGAAGGAAGGAAGGAAGGAAGGAAGGAAGGAAGGAAGGAAGGAAGGAAGGAAGGAAGGAAGGAAGGAAGGAAAGAATTGTCGGAAGGAAGTGTCAGAAGGAATTTTCAAAAGGAAGGAAGGAATTGTCACAAGGAAGTGTTGGAAGGAAGGAAGGAAGGAAGTGTCGGAAGAAAGTGTTGAAGGAAGTGTCGGAAGGGAGTGTCGGAAGGAAGTGTCGGAAGGAAGTGTCGGAAGGATGGAAGTGTCGGAAGGAAGGAAGGAAGTGTCGGAAGGAAGGAAGGAAGTGTCGGAAGGAAGGAAGGAAGGAAGGAAGTGTCAGAAGAAGCAAGGAAGTGTCGGAAGGAAGTGTCGGAAGGAAGGAAGGAAGTGTCGGAAGGAAGGAATGAAGTGTCGAAGGAAGGAAGGAAGTGTCGGAAGGAAGGAAGGAAGGAAGGAAGGAAGGAAGGAAGGAAGGAAGGAAGGAAGGAAGGAAGGAAGGAAGGAAGTGTCGGAAGGAATGAAGGAAATGTCGGAAGGAAGTGTCGGAAGGAAGGAAGGAAGTGTCGGAAGGAAGTGTCGAAAGGAAGTGTCGGAAGGAAGGAAGTGTCGGAAGGAATGAAGTGTCGGAACGAATGAAGTGTCGGAAGGAAGTGTCGGATGGAAGTGTCGGAATGAAGTGTCGGAAGGAAGGAAGTGTCGGAGGAAGTGTCGGAAGGAAGTGTCGGAAGGAAGGAAGGAAGGAAGGAATGAAGGAAGGAAGGAAGGGAGGAAGGAAGGAAGGAAGGAAGGAAGGAAGGAAGGAAGGAAGGAAGGAAGGAAGGAAGGAAGGAAGTGTCGGAAGGAAGTGTCGGAAGGAAGGAAGGAAGTGTCGGAAGGGAAGTGTCGGAAGGAAGTGTCGGAAGGAAGTGTCGGAAGGAAGGAAGGAAGTGTCGGAAGGAAGGAAGTGTCGGAAGGAAGGAAGTGTCGGAAGGAAGTGTCGGAAGGAAGTGTCGGAAGGAAGTGTCGGAAGGAAGGAAGTGTCAGAAGGAAGGAAGTGTCGGAAGGAAGAGTTGGAAGGAAGTGTCGGAAGGAAGTATCAGAAGGAAGTGTCGGAAGGAAGTGTCGGATGGAAGGAAGGAAGGAAAGGAAGGAAGGAAGGAAGGAAGTGTCGGAAGGAAGGAAGTGTCGGAAGGAAGGAAGGAAGTGTCGGAAGGAAGGAAGTGTCGAAGGAAGGAAGTGTCGGAAGGAAGTGTCGGAAGGAAGTGTCGGAAGGAAGTGTCGGAAGGAAGGAAGTGTCGGAAGGAAGGAAGTGTCGGAAGGAAGAGTCGGAAGGAAGTGTCGGAAGGAAGTATCGGAAGGAAGTGTCGGAAGGAAGGAAGGAAGGAAGGAAGGAAGGGAGGAGGGAGGGAGGGAGGGAGGGAGGGAGGGAGGGAGGGAGGGAGGAAGGAAGGAAGGAAGGAAGGAAGGAAGGAAGGAAGGAAGGAAGGAAGGAAGGAAGGAAGGAAGGAAGGAAGGAAGGAAGGAAGGAAGGAAGGAAGGAAGGAAGGAAGTGTCGGAAGGAAGGAAGGAAGTGTCAGAAGGAAGGAAGTGTTGGAAGGAAGGAAGTGTCGGAAGGAAGGAAGTGTCGGAAGGAAGTGTCGGAAGGAAGTGTCGGAAGGAAGTGTCGGAAGGAAGGAAGTGTCGGAAGGAAGGAAGTGTCGGAAGGAAGAGTCGGAAGGAAGTGTCGGAAGGAAGTATCGGAAGGAAGTGTCGAAAGGAAGTGTCGGAAGGAAGGAAGGAAGGAAGGAAGGAAGGAAGGAAGGAAGGTCGGAAGGAAAGGAAGTGTCGGAAGGAAGGAAGTGTCGGAAGGAAGGAAGTGTCGGAAGGAAGGAAGGAAGTGTCGGAAGGAAGGAAGGAAGGAAGGAAGGAAGGAAGGAAGGAAGGGAGGGAGGGAGGGAGGGAGGAAGGAAGGAAGGAAGGAAGGAAGGAAGGAAGGAAGGAAGGAAGGAAGGAAGGAAGGAAGGAAGGAAGGAAGGAAGGAAGGAAGGAAGGAAGGAAGGAAGGAAGGAAGGAAGTGTCGGAAGAAGGAAGGAAGGAAGTGTCGGAAGGAAGGAAGTGTCGGAAGGAAGGAAGTGTCGGAAGGAAGGAAGTGTCGGAAGGAAGGAAGGAAGGAAGGAAGGAAGGAAGGAAGGAAGGAAGGAAGGAAGGAAGGAAGGAAGGAAGTGTCGGAAGGAAGGAAGGAAGGAAGGAAGGAAGGAATGAAGGAAGGAAGGAAGGAAGGAAGGAAGGAATTGTCGGAAGGAAGTGTCGGAAGGAAGGAAGGAAGGAAGGAAGGAAGGAAGGAAGGAAGGAAGGAAGGAAGGAAGGAATTGTCGGAAGGAAGTGTCGGAAGGAAGTGTCGAAGAAGTGTCGGAAGGAAGGAAGGAAGGAAGGAAGGAAGGAAGGAAGGAAGGAAGGAAGGAAGGAAGGAAGGAAGGAAGGAAGGAAGGAAGGAAAGAATTGTCGGAAGGAAGTGTCAGAAGGATTTTCAAAAGGAAGGAAGGAATTGTCACAAGGAAGTGTTGGAAGGAAGGAAGGAAGTGTCGGAAGGAAGGAAGGAAGGAAGTGTCGGAAGAAAGTGTTGGAAGGAAGTGTCGGAAGGGAGTGTCGGAAGGAAGTGTCGGAAGGAAGTGTCGGAAGGATGGAAGTGTCGGAAGGAAGAAGGAAGTGTCGGAAGGAAGGAAGGAAGTGTCGGAAGGAAGGAAGGAAGGAAGGAAGTGTCAGAAGGAAGCAAGGAAGTGTCGGAAGGAAGTGTCGGAAGGAAGGAAGGAAGTGTCGGAAGGAAGGAATGAAGTGGCGGAAGGAAGGAAGGAAGTGTCGGAAGGAAGGAAGGAAGGAAGGAAGGAAGGAAGGAAGGAAGGAAGGAAGGAAGGAAGGAAGTGTCGGAAGGAATGAAGGAAGTGTCGGAAGGAAGTGTCGGAAGGAAGGAAGGAAGTGTCGGAAGGAAGTGTCGAAAGGAAGTGTCGGAAGGAAGGAAGTGTCGGAAGGAAGGAAGTGTCGGAACGAATGAAGTGTCGGAAGGAAGTGTCGGATGGAAGTGTCGGAATGAAGTGTCGGAAGGAAGGAAGTGTCGGAAGGAAGTGTCGGAAGGAAGTGTCGGAAGGAAGTGTCGGAAGGAAGGAAGGAAGGAGGAAGGAAGGAGGAAGGAAGGAAGGAAGGAAGGAAGAGGAAGGAAGGAAGGAAGGAAGGAAGGAAGGAAGGAAGGAAGGAAGGAAGGAAGGAAGTGTCGGAAGGAAGTGTCGGAAGGAAGGAAGGAAGTGTCGGAAGGAAGTGTCGGAAGGAAGTGTCGGAAGGAAGTGTCGGAAGGAAGGAAGGAAGTGTCGGAAGGAAGGAAGTGTCGGAAGGAAGGAAGTGTCGGAAGGAAGTGTCGGAAGGAAGTGTCGGAAGGAAGTGTCGGAAGGAAGTGTCGGAAGGAAGGAAGTGTCGGGAAGGAAGTGTCGGAAGGAAGAGTCGGAAGGAAGTGTCGGAAGGAAGTATCGGAAGGAAGTGTCGGAAGGAAGGAAGGAGGAAGG
>JAYKTQ010000482.1:15000-17500 GCA_036010785.1 Ammospiza maritima maritima
GAAGGAAGGAAGGAAGGAAGGAAGGAAGGAAGGAAGGAAGGAATTGTCGGAAGGAAGTGTCGGAGGAAGGAAGGAAGGAAGTGTCGGAAGGAATGAAGGAAGTGTCGGAAGGAAGGAAGTGTTGGAAGGAAGGGTCGGAAGGAAGGAAGGAAGGAAGGAAGGAAGGAAGGAAGGAAGGAAGGAAGGAAGGAAGGAAGTGTCGGAAAGAAGGAAGGAAGGAAGTGTCGGAAGGAAGGAAGTGTCGGAAGGAAGGAAGTGTCGAAGGAAGTGTCGGAAGGAAGGAAGGAAGGAAGGAAGGAAGGAAGGAAGGAAGGAAGGAGGAAGGAAGGAAGGAAGGAAGGAAGGAAGTGTCGGAAGGAAGTGTCGGAAGGAAGTGTCGGAAGGAAGTGTCGGAAGGAAGGAAGTGTCGGAAGGAAGTGTCGGAAGGAAGTGTCGGAAGGAAGTGTCGGAAGGAAGGAAGGAAGTGTCGGAAGGAAGGAAGTGTCGGAAGGAAGGAAGGAAGGAAGGAAGGAAGGAAGGAAGGAAGGAAGGAAGGAAGTGTCGGAAGGAAGTGTCGGAAGGAAGGAAGGAAGTGTCGGAAGGAAGGAAGTGTCGGAAGGAAGGAAGTGTCGGAAGGAAGTGTCGGAAGGAAGTGTCGGAAGGAAGGAAGGAAGGAAGGAAGGAAGGAAGGAAGGAAGGAAGGAAGGAAGGAAGGAAGGAAGGAAGGAAGGAAGTGTCGGAAGAAAGGAAGGAAGGAAGGAAGGAAGGAAGGAAGGAAGGAAGGAAGGAAGGAAGGAAGGAAGGAAGGAAGGAAGGAAGGAAGGAAGGAAGGAATTGTCGGAAGGAAGTGTCGGAAGGAAGGAAGGAAGTGTCGGAAGGAAGGAAGGAAGTGTCGGAAGGAAGTGTCGGAAGGAAGTGTCGGAAGGAAGGAAGGAAGGAAGGAAGGAAGGAAGGAAGGAAGGAAGGAAGGAAGGAAGGAAGGAAGGAAGGAAGGAAGGAAGGAAGTGTCGGAAGGAAGGAAGTGTCGGAAGGAAGGGTCGGAAGGAAGGAAGGAAGGAAGGAAGGAAGGAAGGAAGGAAGGAAGGAAGGAAGTGTCGGAAGGAAGGAAGGAAGGAAGGAAGGAAGGAAGGAAGGAAGGAAGGAAGGAAGGAAGGAAGGAAGGAAGGAATTGTCGGAAGGAATTGTCGGAAGGAAGTGTCGGAAGGAAGGAAGGAAGTGTCGGAAGGAAGGAAGTGTCGGAAGGAAGGAAGTGTCGGAAGGAAGTGTCGGAAGGAAGTGTCGGAAGGAAGTGTCGGAAGGAAGGAAGGAAGTGTCGGAAGGAAGGAAGTGTCGGAAGGAAGGAAGGAAGGAAGGAAGGAAGGAAGGAAGGAAGGAAGGAAGGAAGGAAGGAAGGAAGGAAGGAAGGAAGGAAGTGTCGGAAGGAAGGAAGGGTCGGAAGGAAGTGTCGGAAGGAAGGAAGGAAGGAAGGAAGTGTCGGAAGAAGGAAGGAAGGAAGGAAGGAAGGAAGGAAGGAAGGAAGGAAGGAAGGAAGGAAGGAAGGAAGGAAGGAAGGAAGTGTCGGAAGGAAGGAAGGAAGGAAGTGTCGGAAGGAAGGAAGGAAGGAAGGAAGGAAGGAAGGAAGGAAGGAAGGAAGGAAGGAAGGAAGGAAGGAAGGAAGGAAGGAATTGTCGGAAGGAATTGTCGGAAGGAAGTGTCGGAAGGAAGGAAGGAAGTGTCGGAAGGAAGGAAGTGTCGGAAGGAAGGAAGTGTCGGATGGAAGGAAGGAAGGAAGGAAGGAAGGAAGGAAGGAAGGAAGGAAGGAAGGAAGGAAGGAAGGAAGGAAGGAAGGAAGGAAGGAAGGAAGGAAGGAAGGAAGGAAGGAAGTGTCGGAAGGAAAGAAGTGTCGGAAAGAAGGAAGGAAGGAAGGAAGAAGGAAGTGTCGGAAAGAAGGAAGGAAGGAAGGAAGTGTCGGAAGGAAGGAAGTGTCGGAAGGAAGGAAGTGTCGGAAGGAAGGAAGTGTCGGATGGAAGGAAGGAAGGAAGGAAGGAAGGAAGGAAGGAAGGAAGGAAGGAAGGAAGGAAGGAAGGAAGAAGGAAGGAAGGAAGGAAGGAAGGAAGGAAGGAAGGAAGGGAGGAAGGAAGGAAGGAAGTGTCGGAAGGAAAGAAGTGTCGGAAGGAAGGAAGTGTCGGAAGGAAGGAAGGAAGGAAGGAAGGAAGGACGGAAGGAAGGAAGGAAGGAGGAAGGAAGGAAGGAAGTGTCGGAAGGAAGTGTCGGAAGGAAGGAAGTGTCGGAAGGAAGTGTCGGAAGGAAGGAAGGAAGTGTCGGAAGGAAGGAAGTGTCGGAAGGAATTGTCGGAAGGAAGTGTCGGAAGGAAGTGTCGGAAGGAGGTGTCGGAAGGAAGTGTCGGAAGGAAGTGTCGGAAGGAAGGAAGTGTCGGAAGGAAGTGTCGGAAGGAAGTGTCGGAAGGAAGAGTCGGAAGGAAGGAAGGAAGGAAGGAAGGAAGGAAGGAAGGAAGGAAGGAAGGAAGGAAGGAAGGAAGGAA
>JAYKTQ010000482.1:25000-27500 GCA_036010785.1 Ammospiza maritima maritima
GTCGGAAGGAAGGAAGTGTCGGAAGGAAGTGTCGGAAGGAAGTGTCGGAAGGAAGAGTCGGAAGGAAGGAAGGAAGGAAGGAAGGAAGGAAGGAAGGAAGGAACGAAGGAAGGAAGGAAGGAAGGAAGGAAGGAAGGAAGGAAGGAAGGAAGGAAGGAAGGAAGTGTCGGAAGGAAGTGTCGAAGGAAGTGTCGGAAGGAAGTGTCGGAAGAGAAGTGTCGAAGGAAGAAGTGTCCGGAAGGAAGGAAGTGTCGAAGGAAGTGTCGGAAGGAAGTGTCGGAAGGAAGTGTCGGAAGGAAAATGTCTGAAGGAAGTGTCGGAAGGAAATGTCGGAAGGAAGGAAGGAAGTGTCGGGAAGAAGTGTCGGAAGGAAGTCTCGGAAGGAAGGAAGGAAGGAAGGAAGTGTCGAAGGAAGGAAGGAAGGAAGGAAGGAAGGAAGGAAGAAGGAAGGAAGGAAGGAAGAAGTGTCGGAAGGAAGTGTCGGAAGGAAGTGTCGGAAGGAAAGTGTCGGAAGGAAGTGTCGGAAGGAAGTGTCGGAAGGAAGTGTCGGAAGGAAGTGTCGGAAGGAAAGGAAGGAAGGAAGGAAGGAAGGAAGGAAGGAAGGAAGGAAGGAGGAAGGAAGGAAGGGAAGTGTCGGAAGGAAGTGTCGGAAGGAAGTGTCGGAAGGAAGTGTCGGAAGGAAGGAAGGAAGGGAAGGAAGGAAGGAAGGAAGGAAGGAAGGAAGGAAGGAAGGAAGGAAGGAAGGAAGGAAGGAATTGTCGGAAGGAATTGTCGGAAGGAAGTGTCGGAAGGAAGGAAGGAAGTGTCGGAAGGAAGGAAGTGTCGGAAGGAAGGAAGTTGTCGGAAGGAAGGAAGTGTCGTAAGGAAGGAAGTGTCGGAAGGAAGTGTCGGAAGGAAGTGTCGGAAGGAAGTGTCGAAGGAAGGAAGGAAGGAAGGGAGGAAGGAAGAAGGAAGAAGGAAGTGTCTGGAAGGAAGGAAGGAAGTGTCGGAAGGAAGGAAGGGAAGGAAGGAAGGAAGGAAGGAAGGGAAGGAAGGAAGGAAGGAAGGAAGGAAGGAAGTGTCGGAAGAAGGAAGGAAGGAAGGAAGTGTCGGAAGGAAGGATAGTGTCGGAAGGAAGGAAGTGTCGGAAGGAAGGAAGGAAGGAAGGAAGGAAGGAAGGAAGGAAGGAAGGAAGGAAGGTGAGAAGGAAGGAAGGAAGGAAGGAAGGAAGGAAGGAAGGAAGTGTCGGAAGGAAAGAAGTGTCGGAAGGAAGAAGTGTCGGAAGGAAGGAAGGAAGGAAGGAAGGAAGGAAGGACGGAAGGAAGGAAGGAAAAGGAAGGAAGGAAGGAAGGAAGGAAGGAAGGAAGGAAGGAAGGAATGGAAGGAAGGAAGGAAGGAAGTGGGAAGGAAGTGTCGAAGGAAGTGTTCGGAAGGAAGGAAGTGTCGGAAGGAAGTGTCGGAAGGAAGGAAGGAAGTGTCGGAAGGAAGGAAGTGTCGGAAGGAATTGTCGGAAGGAAGTGTCGGAAGGAAGTGTCGGAAGGAAGTGTCGGAAGGAAGTGTCGGAAGGAATTGTCGGAAGGAAGTGTCGGAAGGAAGTGTCGGAAGGAAGTGTTGGAAGGAAGTGTGAGAAGAAGGAAGTGTCGGAAGGAAGGAAGGAAGGAAGGAAGGAAGGAAGGAAGGAAGGAAGGAAGGAAGGAAGGAAGGAAGGAAGGAAGGAAGGAAGGAAGGAGGAAGGAAGTGTCGGAAGGAAGGAAGTGTCGGAAGGAAGTGTCGGAAGGAAGTGTCGGAAGGAAGTGTCGGAAGGAAGGAAGGAAGGAAGGAAGGAAGGAAGGAAGGAAGGAAGGAAGGAAGGAAGGAAGGAAGGAAGGAAGGAAGGAAGGAAGGAAGGAAGTGTCGGAAGGAGGAAGGAAGGAAGGAAGGAAGGAAGGAGAAGGAAGGAAGGAGGAAGGAAGGTCGGAAGGAAGGAAGGAAGGAAGGAAGTGTCGGAAGGAAGTGTCGAAAGGAAGGAAGGAAGTGTCGGAAGGAAGTGTCGGAAGGAAGTGTCGGAAGGAAGGAAGTGTCGGAAGGAAGGAAGTGTCGGAAGGAAGGAAGTGTCGGAAGGAAGTGTCGGAAGGAAGTGTAGGAAGGAAGTGTCGGAAGGAAGTGTCGGAAGGATGTGTCGGAAGGAAGGAAGGAAGGATAGGAAGGAAGGAAGGAAGGAAGGAAGGAAGGAAGGAAGGAAGGAAGGAAGGAAGGAAGGAAGGAAGGAAGGAAGGAAGGAAGATTTTCGGAAGGAAGTGTCGGAAGGAAGGAAGGAAGGAGGAAGGAGGAAGGAAGGAAGGAAGGAAGGAAGGAAGGAAGGAAGGAAGGAAGAAGGAATTGTCGGAAGGAAGTGTCGGAAGGAAGTGTCGGAAGGAAGGAAGGAAGGAAGGAAGGAAAGAAAGAAGGAAGGAAGGAAAGAAGGATGGAAGGAAGGAAGGAAGGAAGGAAGGAAGGAAGGAAGGAAGGAAGGAAGGAAGGAAGGAAGGAAGGAAGGAAGGAA